>BMAC01000879.1:337162-378379 GCA_014905375.1 Phtheirospermum japonicum | reverse complement strand
TGATCTGCCTTTCATCTATTTCTGGTCCACATTAGTTTAGAGTATCTAACTCTAGTTCATTGAGTTCACCTCGCCACTTTCACTTAGTGTACCTAGTACATGTCACCATGTAGTTTTTATTTCTTTTAACTTAGTATGAAATTCCTTTATTCTGTGTACCTATTCACCATGTAATTTTGGTTTTATAATAATATTTGATCACCAATACCAGACTTTTGGTTTTTGCACAATTTCCATAATGATTTTTATATTCAAAAAGTTCGACCGAGTTTCTCTTACGAACTATGATTATGTATTTATCATGATAATTTTGGTTTTTTAGGAATTGGGTGGAGGCGATACATGGTACCAGTCCAATAAGAATATGAAATGCCAAAAGTGGGGAAGAAGAACGACGACCACCGGTTTACAATTCGTACTAGGTCAAGCATGTAGGATTTAGAGAGATATTATGGCATTCTTGTAATTATTAATTTTGACTAGTATGAAAACAAGGAATACACAAAACATGTTTGAATTCATACCAGGATGCATTCACTATGAATTCATTCTAGTTTTAAAATTGTTTTTACATTGAAATTTGAAATCATTATTTGCAATTACATACTCATTTTTAGAGTAATTATTGATATTTTATTTTTGGTTAGTATGAAATGTTGGGTAAAGAAAAAGATGGTTGCATTTCTACAAAATGGTCCAATCTAGTTGTTYTGTACCTTGTAGTATCAATACAATACTACCATCCAAGTGAGCATGGAAT
This sequence comes from Phtheirospermum japonicum, assembly GCA_014905375.1. Taxonomy (NCBI): domain Eukaryota; kingdom Viridiplantae; phylum Streptophyta; class Magnoliopsida; order Lamiales; family Orobanchaceae; genus Phtheirospermum; species Phtheirospermum japonicum. Next base: position 377,619 of record BMAC01000879.1, on the reverse strand, counting down.
TACAACACAACGGCTACTGGGTTTTAATAGAAAACAAAATTCGTAATAAGATATGGGTAGTATATTTTCACATCATGATTCAATGCTACATTGACCCATATTTTGCAATTCAACATAAATGAGATTTAGATACAACAAAATCAATATTTGAATTGCCTGCAATTTATCAAAGAAACTCAGACAATTAATACTTTTACATACTACATAAATTACATATTACACACTTCACAAACAATGAAGCAGTATGAATAGAAATTGCAGCATGGAATTTAAACCATATATTATTTACTACCAATTACGAATCTAAGTCATTTKTTTTGCATCATTAATTACATACTTCCAAAGAACAGTAATAATGAGTTACAAGAAAATACATAGTATAGATTTTAAAAAAAAAAATTAAACACCACCAGTATGGAAAAAATACATCTTATAAGTGTTCTTCCTTCGGCTTCGCCACTTTCGCCATCTGGGTTTCTTTTTGAACTCACARCATGTAGCGCCATGAATTTTATCCTRGTAATTTGTGAACTCCACTACAATATTGGACATGCTACACCAAAATTATCTCGATTTCTTACTCTTTATTCTTCTTGTTTTTGCTTGGAATCGACAGCTACCCTGAGTTACATACAAATCGTGCAGTTTCAATTAGAGTTAAGAGGTAAAAACATATGGAAAAGTCTATCCATTTCCCCATATAGTAAATTGCCCAATCACGAACAACGGTTCACGGAGAAAGACATGTTTTGTTTTTGTGAAATCGTCGTCAATAATAAAAAACACGACAGTACATCAATGACTAAAAAATACGTCTAAATCAGAGACTACCCAGTTTACTGTAAAACACAAAGCTCACTAAGAAAATAAACCTACTAAGTCAGGAACTACATTGTTTTCTCTAGATAGGCACGGATCGTTTAATAACCTGGATAAACAAACTACACAAATAAAATCATAAGTCGTACACATACAAACACTATGAATACTGTTAATTCCACAACATTCGCAATGATAATGCCAAACATAACTGCAAACTACTTCACATGTTATTGCAAATTAGCCAAGTCTCGAATTTGCAAATCAAGAAAAAAAATTACTCAAACTAATATYAATGGCAGTTTCAAAAATAATACCAACACTTACTTGTTTGGGATCTTCTTTTTCATCCACCTCGACATACTCCGGGAATAATATTTTAGGGGATTTATTGGTCCCCCTTCTAATTTCAACTGCGTATCGGGATTTAATTTTGGGATACATGGAAACTAAGCGTCTGATCTTCGCCAATACTTCATAGAATCCAMAACCCTCTTTTCGACAATTGATATCTATACAAAATATAAATCTAAACTACTGAGTCAATTACAAAATACATCAACTACATATTAGAAACTACTTATTCAATTACATAATACATATCATATAATTCAAAAATACTAAGTAGTTTCTAATTACTAAATGAGAGATGAGTTTATAATTTTCCAAATTACTTGTCCAAACTACCACACCTAAATAATGCACACTACTCATTTAACACCTAACGACTGATTCATTTCAATCGATAAAGTTCGTAATATAAACTAAGTAGTTTATATTTTCAACATGGTGGTTTGTAATTATGAAATGACATTTGAAATCAAAATAACATCGACGCTCACTCTGCCAAATGCAAATTATTCAAATTCTACACCAACTAATTCTATACTTAGTAAATACCAAACTACCTCAATTTCAAATTCCAAACTACTTGTTCAATTCATAAAAACATCAAAGACACTTCCATACTACCAAGTAGTTTATTATTAGGAATTAMAGAGTAGTTTGAAATTTTTCAAACTACTCAACCAAACTAGCACAACACAAATATTGGAAACTACTCATTCACTCCCAGACTAAGAATATTACCGAGTASTTTGTAATTCYTTAAACTACTCAACCAAACTAKMGHAMCACAGATATTGGAAACTACTCATTCAATCCCATACTAAGAATATTACAGAGTAGTTCGTAATTCTGCAAACTACTCCCCCAAACTAGCACAACGACATATATTGGAAACTAATCATTCAATCCCAAAACTAAGAAAATTACAGGGTAGTTTGTAATTCTGCAAACTACTCACCCAAAGTATCACAACGACTGATATTGGAAACTACTCATTCAATCCCAAACTGAGAATATACAATTCTAACTCAATTCCAAACTCTCTTGTGCAGAAGGGACAACAACAGCAAACTGCACCAAAACTACTGATGCATAATTGCAAGACAGTTTTTTACATTCAAAACTACTCTTGACCAAAAATAAGTGAATTAAAAATGAAAATTATCTACTCCTATATAATAACTACGTAGTTTATAATTACGATATCAGAGAGTAGTTTCTAATTATGCAACAGTTTTTTCCCTACTAGTGATCCAAACTACAACAAGTACATAATGCAATCTACTTATCCGAACTACTCTGTTCAACATTCGGTTTTTACATGAAAATGACATCGACAATCAGAATTACTAAAAATACAAATTCAAAACTACTGTTCAAATAAATTTCAAAYGAAYAAATCGTTGAACAATYTTACAGTCAAAGGCACACCCACCAGTCATTCCAGTTTATAATTTAATTTYAGTTTATAATTTTAGAGATACTGGAAACACAAAACAATTTAAAACAGTTTGCAAAAGAAGAAAAAATTATTTGACGGACAACAGTATATAATTTGAAGATTTTACAAACATATAACAGTTTATAATTTGAAAACTTACTTGGGGGGTTTGTTCTTCTTCGCCATCCTTAGCATATGACGGGAGGTTATCTATAGMAGAATTTGCAGTATCGATCAGGGATTTCATTACCATCCAAGGTCGCGTTTTGCAAATTCCGATTTCCTTCACAATCTCAGTTGCGCTTGGTAAGGGACTGGATTAAGACGAGTTTAGAATCTGAATCAATTACATATTTACCTTTCCTTATTCAAAATACGCTGGGTGTGTGAGATTRATTTGCATGTCGGAACAGGATATCATAAAATAAATGTGGGTTATCACTTCTGGGATCGCAATTGCAGTTTGGAATTATAATTTCCAGTCTTGAATTGTAAATTTTGTTTGCGAGGTATAAGTAAGAGTTTCAGATTTTGCTTCAGTTACGGGTAATCAACARGAAAGAGAAAATTTATTAGATAAGTTTCCATTTCATTTGCGTCTCAAACGGTTAGCACTCTCAGAGGGTATTATTGTATAAACTAGTTAGGTTAGGAGTTATAGGGAATTTTTAATTTGGCAGGACTAAAAGGGAGTATTTTTATCCCTTTTGGAGTAGTTGGGAATTTTCCCTTATTTCATAACATACAAAATTTTCTCCACTCCTTTGTAGTGAAAATGCTGGCCTATTAGCACTGACTCGTGTTGGCAGTCGAAGAGTAGTACAAATACCTGCTGGATTCATGCTTTTCTCTTCCGTTATTGGTAAAAAAAAATTTTGTTTTTGTTCCCTATTATATATATATCYTGTTTGATAAATTGCATTTTTTTTTCGCATATAAATCTCAATAATCACGTTTACAGGGAAATTTGGAGCCCTTTTTGCTTCCATTCCAGCACCTATTGTGGCCGCTTTGTACTGCCTCTTCTTTGCCTACGTTGGTGTGTATAATTGATCCGACTAAAATCTTTTAAGTCTGCTCTCACATTCGTTTCGAGTGTTTTCAACTTAAATTTTGATTTCGAATATATATGCAGGCGGTGCTAGTTTGAGTTTTCTTCAGTTCTGTAATCTGAACAGTGTTAGGATCAAGTTCATATTAGGGTTTTCGATTTTCTTGGGCTTGTCGGTGCCTCAGTACTTTAACGAGTACACTGCTATTCAAGGATATGGGCCTGTCCACACGTCAGGCCGATGGGTACGCAAGAATTCTTAGAGTATATATATTTGATAATTATAAAAACTACCTTGAAGTTTAGCGTAATTATGGAAAAACCACAAGAGTGATTTTGCAGTTTTGAAAGATTATTTGGATTTTTATGTGTTAAGGCTAACTTCAAGGTGGTAGTTTTTCTAATTTTACAAACGTCGGGCAGATGGGTACACATGAAAAACTGAGTTCTTGAAATTTTTTAGGATAATTGCAAATACTACCCTTGAAGTTTAGCCTAATAATGTAAAAGCCCAGTTATCTTTCAAGATTTTAGATACCCTTGAGATACGTTACTACTCTACGAATTGCACTTTATTATTTTAAACAAACACACACCTCGTGGGGTGTTCTTGGAATTATAAAGATTTTTTTTTTCAGTTTTTATGTATTTAGGCTAAATTCAAGAGGTGTACACACTTGGGGCAGCTGGGTACACGTGAAAAATCATAGACGTTGATAATCGAGATATGATTTGCTTGCACAGAGTCGTATAAAACTGAATGTGGACATGTTTATTTTTTTTGTCAATGATAAAACATTTGCTGTGAGTACTCTCTCTCTCTCTCTTTTATTCTGATTTTTAATCATAACATTTTTTAAGGTGGTGAACACCTTTGGTGATCTTCGTGGAGCCTTAGCTGCTACAGAAAGAACTAACTCTGTTTTATCTAGTGCCAAAATTGATGAAGCTTTAGCTTTTGCTTTAGGAACGGATTTAAAGAGTCGTAAATTGCACGATCTGAACCTTGAAGCACTTTTACTCAATGCTTCTAACGGGAAAGTGCAAACCAAGAATGCGGGTTATATGTCCTCCCTAAAATCTGCTAGCCATGTGCATAACCTTGCACGGTCAGGCGATATCCGCCTCGAAGGTAAAAAAAAATGCATGCATGCGTAAATATTGGTTTACGCATGRGACATTTTCTGTAATCAAMCCACTTATTTATTATGATGGGGAGATTTTTGATGCAGGTGATGCAGGTCTAATTGGTTTACGCATACAATGCATGCCCAACGAACCTGTCTTGGAATTTGGTATGGTCCATTCTAATTTAAAGTCATRGGTACTTCWATTTTTCATTTTATTAGTAAAGATTATATAAAATGAAGGAATAATAATATGAAACAATTTTTGCTKCCAYTCAGGTACGTGMTCCATCATGTYACAACTGTTCGACTCTTCGTRCTTGGTGTGAAGATGATGAAGAGCGAATGCTAAGATTTTTCAAGGCCATTGTGAGTGGTTTTGGTTTTGAACACTTGATGAATATTGTATTTTTTTTGTTGTTTTTGGGTGCTTTGAAGGGATTGAGTTGTTGTATTTGGTCACTTATAATTTCAATGAGTATTTGATGTTTTAATAGTATTGTATATTTGAAACGTTTTACATTTGATGAAAGCGGTATAAAACTCAAATTTTCTGAACCTTTTTTTTGGGAAACGACGTTATAAAAGTGTGTTTATACTAGAACACATACTAAAAATGATGTTCTAAAAGACAACTTCCAAAACATATTTTTGAAATATCGTTCTGGTATGTGACAATTTCTAGAACGGTTTTTAGAAAAGATGTTCTGGAAAGTATTATTATCCAGAACGGTATTTTCAAAATACCGTTCTGAAAGGTATAACTTTCCAGAACATTTATTTTCCAAAAACCGTTCTGGAAAGTATAACTTACCAGAACGGTATTTTCAAATACCGTTCTGGAAAGTCGCACTTTTAGAACGGTATTTTCAAATACCGTTCTAGTAAGTTATACTTTCCAGAACGGTTTTTTTAAATACCGTTCTGAAAAGTGCGACTTTCCAGAACGGTATTTTCAAATGCCGTTCTGGAAAGAGAGACTTTTCAGAACGGTATTTGAAAATACCGTTCTGGAAAGTTGGACATTCCAAAATGGTAATTGAAAAAACCGATCTGGAAAGTGGCGGATAAGTATAGGATGGTACCATTCTAGAACAGAAAAATTATTTTTTAGAACAGTTTTTTTTTTTTACCCTTCTAGAAAGTCTGCCAATCCAGAAGGGTAAAAAAAGGCGTTCTGGAAAGTCTGCCAATCCAGAACTATGTCACTACAGAAGGTACAGAAAGGCGTTCTAGATAGGCAGAATTACCCTTCTGGATATGCAGTTTCTGCACTAGTGTTAAATTGTTTTATATTCACCTCTGCAATCCCAGCTTTTGTTAGATTCTTTAGTAACTGAGAACAATTTCTTGCAGGATGATACTGCATTCATACACTTAACAGAAAACGCATGAGCATTGTAAAGCCTCCGAGACTGAATCAACGAGTGCCTTGTTATCTCATAAACAAGGGTTGAAATTTCTTGCAGTTTGTGTGCCCGCGTGCTTGTTAAGTTTTAGGGTTAAAATTAATTTTTTAGATTATGGGATAATTTTTTCCTTAATATTTCCTTCAGGACGATACAGGGTAACTTGGGCGAATGTACCTAAAGCGAGAAAATTAAATTGTCGTTAGTATTTACTATTGCAATAAATTCAGGAAAAAGGTTATCTGAATGAATTGTTTCATATGCAGTTTAGATGGAGTGCTTGAGCTGGAGCCTATGAATCCTTATAACCGTCTGCTTGTGCATCGTCTTGCTGATATGTTTGGCTAATTTTGCTTCCTAAAATCTTACTGTGTGCACTTGTATCATTTTGTTGTTTCTTGTGTGACATTTACGTACTAGGTTAATAAACTTTGTCATTGGTTGTCGAATAATGTTGCCATGATAGATTTTCTCATCAATCTGTTGGTGAAGGAGAAGCGAGGCACTTAGTTTTGGAGTGCTACCCAGTGACATCAATGTAGGTGAAATGAAGCATTCGTTCTTTATATGCATATTCTTTTTGTTTTGTTTGGACCGATGTATCATTTTTGTGGGTTTATTGTAAAGTTTATGCATCACACTATTAATTGTGGATAACGTAATTATGACTATAAATAGGAACAATGATGCGATCCGAAACTGTAATATTCCCTATACATCAAATAAATGATATATAAGAGTTCTTCGCTTGCTTTCGATTCTGAAGATTCAGATAATGATTAAGTGGCTCGGCTTTTAGGTAAAAATTAAAAACTTATCTAGCGATATTATTGTTATTTTATTCTATTTCCACATATTTGAGCTTTAATATTATTAAGAATTTGTATGCCACTTAAGTAATCATGTTCGAATTATTAAGTAAAAATTAGGGATAATATATAAAAACTACCCCTGATGTTTGGTTTAAATAAATAATTTGACCAAACCTTAAGATTGTGTTTTGTAATTCTTTCTTAATAATTCGTCCAATGTTGTGATGATTTGCAGGAAAGGATGCAACCGATGATTGTGTGTGTGTATATATGCTTGAGTACACTGTCATTAAGCTTATTTTAGTTCTCTTAATGACTGAACTTCATAATTGTAAATAGAATGAAATCTTTTTTGTATGAATTACAAATTTTCTTAGTTTTTCTGCCTGAATTAATGCAGAGAAGTATAAACCAAGTGGAGAGAATGAATGGTACTTTTTTACATGAAGACAAAAGAAGTATAAAAATGGGTTGAGGCCGGATGAATGATTTATAGTTTTGATCAGATGAATGATTTTTATTTTTTAATTGGACAAAGTTGATGCTTTTGGGGTTCATATCTCTATTATTTACTGTATTTAAAGCCCGTATAATCAAGATTTGTGTGCCTCCAGGTACTATGACCCATTTACTACTGTGTTCGTTGCCTTCCGAACATTCCAGCAGAGAAGAAGAATCGAACGCCAGTGCCTATAATCACCGCTTGCTCGCTGAAGCTACTGCTGGAGGTTATTGTGCTTCAAAGGTTAGTTTATTTTTATTTTATTTATTTTTTTAGTATAAAGCTTTATTAGCATATTCTAAGTTGTGGCACTAAATGCGGATTTTTCTTTACATAATAAAAGCGGCAGCGAATCTTCCTAGTGGATATGTTGAAAATAATGAATTAGATGTTTTGAGATTTAAAGAAAAATAGAGAGAGAAATTAATCAACAATGCCACTAGTCAGAGTAAGATTTTCACAAAGACCTCTGTCACAGTCATTTGTTATTTGGCAAAGAAGTGTTTGTATTTCTTGTCTAACTTGGTGTGAAATTTTATCAGTTCATTTGTGTTAGACATTATGATATGTTACTTTTTTTTTTCTTTTCTTTCAACACTTTAGAATATTTGAACCGATTCTTGTGTATTTCGTAGTCCTTTTGTTTTACGTGGTTTGTTTCAGTTAATAGAACCGAGTATGGATTATGGTATTTGCAGGCTGCCCCTCGGCCGTCGGGCCCGCGGTGAGGTTGATGAAACAAAGAGTTAAAGCTGAGAAGGTTGCCGAGGAGAAGCTTGGCGCCCAGCTTGACATTATCGCTCTTATTAAGTACTAAAACTCATCAATAGATAGATTTTAAGTGATAACTTCTTGTGTTGGTTGTAATTTAAATTATTTAATTGTAGAGTGATAAACATTTAGAAAAGTGATATAAAAATAATGAATCTCAAAAAATTGGTGCACCTGCTTTCAATTTTTTTTTTAAAATTTTCTTAATACTTTCTAGAAGGTATTTTCAAGAACCGCCGTAAAATTTCAGTTCTGGAAAACAGACTTTCTAAAAGGTATTTTTCAAAAACCGCCGTTAAAAGTGATAATTTCAACGGCGTTTCAAAAACCGCCGTTGAAAGTATCTAAACTACGGCAGTTCAAAAACCGCCGTTAAATCCCTAAAAAAACCGCCGTTAATTTATAATTTTTTACGGCGGTTTTTAAAAACCGCCGTAAAATTTAACGGCGGTCGATACAAAGGCGGTTCAAAAACCGCCGTTAAAAGCCTCTAAAAACCGCCGTTAAATCACTGTTTTGCAGTAGTGTGCGCTTCTTGGGAGGCAACCCAAGCATGTGTATTACTTACTTTCTTTTTTATTAATTTTCTTTTTTAATTTTTCTTTCTTTTATTTTATCTATTTATAATCGAGTTTATGCCATGGTACGTTTACGCGATGTTGATGTGCAGAAAAAGTTAGAAATTTTGCCTAAATCAGGGAATCTAGCGGTTACCGCTAGCTCTTACCGTTAGCATGCTGGGCGTAACGATGATGATCAAACCGCTAAACTACCGTTAGCTGAAAATGGAAGGGTGTAACAGTGTAACTAACGGTCATTCTAACCGTTAAGTCACTGCTAGGGAGTAGTAGAAAGTTTAACGGTATGTCTAGCGGTAACCCTTACCGCTAAAATAACTGTTACCGTGACCAACTCTACAGAATTTGGAAAGAATCGGGCTGCAATTTTTGGGAATATTAATCCCAGCAGGTAAGTAAATTTGTGGTATTATTTTGCACGAATTATGGCTGAGTTTTAAGTCTAGATCTATTACCTTAAGAGAGTTCTAAATTGAATAGGTAAGTTTAATATCTCCTACCTTAATTAAAAATGGGAAAAATCTAGGGCTCCTATTTTCAAGAGCCAATAATTCCTATATAAACCACCCCTTAGACACCCTATTTTTCACAACTTTTCAATCTCTTTAATTCTAAACTTCTCAACACCAAATTCTCCATAACTTCCATCACCATGAGGCCAATCCCACAAGCCACCAACAACCACGAACGTGGGTGGATTTCGAGAAAGGAATACAGAGAAGAGATGGCTAAGATGCAAGGCGAAATCGATAAGGTGAAAACCACGAATAATGGTTTCCAACTAGACGAAGTTAATGCCACCTTCAAGATTAACGCACTGGAAGATAGCTTGAAGAAAGCGGGAGAAGTGAATGCAGGGTTGAGAAACACAATTTCCCAACTGAAAGGTGCGAACAAGGAACTGAAGGCAACAAAGCGTAGACTCAAACGAGGTATAGAAGACCCAAAGGAGCATGACGAGACCATATAAGAGCTTCAAGAACAACTCCTCATAGCTAGAGAGGAGATTGAGAAACTGATAACTCAAAATACTCAGTTTCTGTGGGACGAAGCTGAATTTGCAAATGAAATTGCTCTGTGGCAGAAGCACCTAGAAGAAAAGGAGGCCGAATTGGTTGAGGAATCAAGAGACGGTATCGACCTCCTACATGAGAACTACGAGATTCGAGGAAAAAAATTTGCACTCCAACGTCAAGTCAACGAGTTGGAAGCTCAAATTCGAAATCTTGAGGAAAGTATCGCAATACACCAGTGGAACATAGAGTATTGGAAGCAGCGTCTGGTAGAGGCAAATAAAAAGATCGACGAGCTCAAGAACATGCTCTACGGACCAAACTCCCCTTGACCCTTAGGATGTTTCAATTAGCTAATTACTTATGCAATATTTAAGTTTTTGATTAAGTTATTATCGAGTCATAGGGTTGCTATCCTATTCTATCTAGTTTATTTTATTGTAATTTTAATTTTATTTAATTTCATTGTCTAAGTCTCACGAGTCAGAATTAATAAAATTTTCGTACGTTTCGCCTTTATTTTTATTTTACTTTTATGCTTGGACGTTTTTAATCTTTCTTGTGATACTGTCCAGTTTTTCCTCTTTAACGGTGACTTAGCGAAAACCTTTACCGCTACGATTACCATTAGTCACAAGCATAAAATCTAGCGGTATTGGCTAGTGGTTACCCTTACCGCTTTGCCTTAGCGCTAACTTATTAAAAGCCCAGCCCGAAGTAAGTATAAATCAAAAATTTTTAGGGCTAATCGTTATTTCGCCCAAACCGATAGACCTACACACACACCGCTGATTTGAAGAGAATTACCGCTACCCAGCAAAATCACGCATAGCTCGTGCGAAATCGATCAAACATCCAACACCGAATGAACAATGGCATGCCGCTGCAAATTCCGCCTTCAAACTCCAGATTTCTTCGCGTTTGGGGTAAGCGTGGCTGAACTTCAACCTTTTTGAACTATCTGGTTTGTTTTGTAGGTGAATTAAGTAGTATATTAGGATTGTTGGAACAATTTCGGTTCGAAAAGCCAAAATCGAACAGTTAAAACCCGCTAACGGTATCAGTAACGGTACCAGTAACTGCTAGCATACCGCTAAAACTCAGCGGTAAAAGGTAACGGTTAGGCTTACCGCTAAGTATTCTGTCTGTTCAGAATTTTTGATAGTTTGAAACCATTTCCGAGGTCGCATTTGTCTACAGCCGCAGTTCGGCAAATTGATTCATTCCGATGCCATGGCCTCGTCATCATGCAACAATAGGAAAAACGTGCAAAGGACAATTGGATCACGGTTCGATGTTTATGACGACGAAGTTGATCTTTATAATTCATTGTTGAACTGACCGATTATGAATTCGGTGATTAGCGACATTGATTACTGGCTGGCCCAAGCAGTCCAAATCCGTTCGCAGAAAGATTTGTGGGGTTTATCAATAACCTCGATTGTGTCCAATGGGCTCGGATTTGAGTCTCGGCCTACGAGCAAATAATGCTCGAGTTTTACACTTCGTTTCAGATCATGGACGATAACACGTTGACATGCCGATTTGGGGGCCGGGAGTACAATATCACCCCTGAGGCAATCACGGCCATGTTTGGTTTTGAAGGCCGACTAACGCTCCATGAACGAGACTATCATTATAACGAGCGGGCGTTTTGGGCAGAGATTTCATATCCGGGTAGTGAGGGGAGGAGTCAATACCCCCTCACTATGGTGAAAGATAATGCATTGTACGCCGCGTACCGGTTCTTGGCTCGATGTGTGATCGCCAAGGAGGAGCCGACATTGATTAACATGGACGAGCCGTATGCCCTGTGGTGCATGAATAATGGGGAAACTTGTCCAGTTCCTATGTCTCACGGAATTCCCATCACGGGCATTGCTGAGTTGTGCGGGTACGCGCCGAGGGACTACGTCAAAGTGCATAACCATCAGCCACTATCACTTTCGTGGAATATGGTTTGAGTCCCCGGGTGACCGAGAGGAGAGAGACGGCCGATAACGAAATTATGGGCAAATGACGAGGAAGAGGACGAGGAAGAAGAAGAAGAGGATGATGGTGAGGATGAGGCTCGCGACGAGACGCAGGCAGACGATGAGAGGGATATTGGGCATCATGATGGGCCCACGTATGGATCGACCGGGGAGTCATCTCAGTGGGGTCGGCCCGAGTTCGACGCCTACTTGGTTGATTACAGGGAGTTTAAGACGAATGTCTATGAACAACTCTCTGGTGTCGAGTACGATGCCCAAGCAGCTAAGACAGATGTACGCCTCCCCTTTGAAGAGGCTCGCGAGGCGAACGAAAATGCACGGATGGCTGTTATGGAAGCACGACGAGGGCATAGAGAGGCGACATTCGCTCGTGAGGAGGCTCGCCGAGGAAGAGAGGTGAGCGAGGCCAACAGGGCTATGCTGACCGATTTGACAAATTATCGAATTCAAAATAAATGTCCGATAGCACGTTGGCCAATTTTGCCAGATTTGTGGGACGATGGCCCCCTGCTGCACCTTTTAACTCCATGGATATCGTTCCTTTCCTGGGTCCACATGATCATATGCCACCGGGTTATTGATATTTTATTTGTTGTTTTATTTTATGTTGGACAATGATTTTATCTTTCTTGTTTGCACTTTTTATTTTTATTTGTTTTCGTTTTTATTTTTGTTTTTCAGAATTTTTGTTAAGAGAAAATTCGAATCACGAGGATCAAAACGACGGCCAATTGCACGACATCGACGTGAGCGAGTTGACTTTTTAAGTTTTCAAGGAAGTTTTTCTTTTCCTTACCTCGTTTAATTTTATTTGTGCTTCTGGCAATCCGGAGATTGACGACTTTTGAGGGAGGGGGAGGGTCGAGTATGATTTGTAATTTCTTATTAAGTGTAATATGGATTGAATTCTTATAGCCTGTAATAATTAGTAACTTCTCGTGTTTAATTGCTATTTCTGCGCTGAATTGTGTTTGTCTGGCTTGCCTGTCGAAGTTAACTATGCATGATTTGATGTTCTTGTCTTTGAGCGTGTATAAGAGCATAGTTTTTCAAAATTATTATTTATATACCGTAAATGGTATTTGGACACAATTGATTTTCAAAAACCTTAAAAGCAGTGTCAATTCAAAATTTCGTGCAAAAGCCAGTGAGTAGCCTGAGTGTTTATCATCATTGCATGTACTTGAGTGAGTTCTGTTTTGAGATCTTTTTGAAATCTTTGTGTGTAGTTAGCTTTGAACATGACATTAAGGCACAGAGAAAACCCTTATTCCGTCCATATCCATATATATTAGCCACTATAAATTCTGAATGAGCCAATCATAACCAAATAATCCATTTCCTATAGCCATGAGTATTTTCAGTCGACTCCTACGATCATTTAAAGCGTGGGGTAGGAGTTAGTTACTTTTATTGGTTATTTGTGTTTTGGAGATTTTATCAGGGATTTATGAAAAAGTTGTAATTAAGGACCACCATCCTTCGAAAAAAAAATCCCCATAAAATAAAAAAAGGGGACACAATAAAAGGCTTGAATTTTATTAAAAAAAGAGAATAAATGGATGGTGAATCATGTTTAGTCATTGCCTACGCTTATAAAGGCTTGAATTTTATTATTTTCTTATGAAGCCTAATGTTTAAGAGGCAAGAGTTATGTTTGAAAAGAAGAAGCGTTTCATAATCTTCTACGTCGTTTAAGTGGTTTGAGCTTAAAGTCGGTTTACAGTTTCGAGTTGATAAATAGCCTAATTTAAAGGCTACGTTATGAGTGTTTAGTGAGGTTTTTTATTATTGAATGAGGTGAAGCACATTGCTTCGTGATTAGAATAGTTTGGTGAGTTATTAATCATGTTAGATCATGAGTTAGCCACACGACTTACATATTCCATACCCGTCCAAAGAGCCTACATTACAACCCGAAAAGACCTTTTCCGATTCTTTGTTGATTACACACTTAAACGCGGTGGAGAAGTTTTTGATTTTCAGTGCTTGTTTATTGTGCTTGTATTTGATGAATTGAGTGTTAACATGTCCATATAAAAAAATTCCTTGAGTTCTTTAGCGTACACTTATATATTACCCATCGTGAGGAAGCATGATTTTGTTTTTGGAGCGACAATGTAATAATGGTCGAGCGTTTGAGGTTGCGTTACATTTATCTATATTTTCAAAATTATCTATGTAGCAGAACGCGACTCATTGCTTGAATTGATTTTCAGTCTTGTTTTCTTTGAAATTATCATTTGTTCGAGGACGAACAAACCAATACAGCGTGGGGTAGTTGATTAACGCATATTTGTCCTTATTTTTATTAGTATTTTAGTTAGTTTTTCTTATTATTTTAACGTATTATGATCTATATTGAAGCAAATAGGTGATTATTCTCTGTTTTTCACCTTGTAGCTAAGTAACCGGAGGAGCTTAGCACGTAAAAGACGAAGTTCAATGATTAAGAGATGAGAATCGAGCTTTCACTACTACAAACTGCCCATTTGACGTCGGTTTGTTTTGCCATTTAACGTCGGTTTTGCAACCGACGTCTAAACCACCGACGTGGAAAGTCAAGTCGGTTTCTGGAAACCGACGTCGAAAATGCACGTCGGTTTTCAGAAAACCGACTTGGATTTTCCACATCGGTTTCCAGAAACCGACTTGACTTTCCACGTCGGTGGTTTAAACGTCGGTTGCAAAACCGACGTTAAATGGCAGAAAAAACTGACGTCAAATGTCTAACATCGGTTAGAAAACCGATGTCAATATGTCAAAACTGATGTTGTTTAACATCAGTTTTTTTGGTGTGGTCCCTGTTTATTTAAAACTAAATTCTAAAAGCTGAAAATAAATTAAATAAATTCCAGATTCACATTGAACAACCATTGTCTTAAAATCAAATACATCAAACGACCAACATAAATTCTAAAAGTCGAATACAACGGCACAATCTATAGAATCTAATCCATAGTTCGAATTCCCAACACCAAATCAAAGTGAGCTAATTGCACATTCTACTAATCAAACAAACATGAGTATAATTAAAACCTTACAAAAGATTCGTTTTTTTTTATTTCAAGAAGATAACTCGACCACTGAGCTTGAACTTCCTCGATACTCTCTTCAGGAAATGATTCGCTATCACCAAATATCTGCAAATAATTATATAAAATTTTTAACATATCAAAAAATAATTAAACCAAGTCTATTTGCCAATAAGTAGAAAGAAAGGAAAATCATCATCTCGATTTTTCAGCAATTAGCCTCCTTAATAGAATAATTAATCAGAATGGTGCTGCAGTTTAAAATCATAAATAAAAAATAACAAGTTATGGACCATTTTAATTGGTGGACTAAATTTGTCACCCCGTGTATTTATGGACCATTTTTGCCAAGTCCAACAAGTTAATGGACAGATTCTACATTTTAGCAAGGAAAATTTGACCAAATTCAATATGACTAAAATTTGCAAAACGTACGTGATGAGTTGTGTTGGAAAAATGAAGCATCAAGAATTACATTGTGTGAAATAGAGAAATTACTGCTTTGCTTGTTCATACATAAAAAAGTTGAACACATAATTAATTACCTGAACTGGTCCGTATATGGAAGCTTGGAGTTGAGGGACTTGATCGGCATGTAGTTAAATAGGCTGAGCCACGGCTGCTGAGGGGCATTCAGCCGCCTCTTCCGAGCGGCAACCACCGCCACCTGTGCTATGCTAGTCAACGGGCTGCCCTCCGGGGCCACAATAACATAAGTCTTTGTCGCCACGAAGAAAAGAAATAAGAAACCAACATGAAAAGCGCGGGAATGCCTAGCCCGATAGACCAGCTAACGTCCGATTGCAAGTAAACGATGAGCGTCGCCGAGATCAACTGCGCGAATGTTAGTGTGAAGAAATACCAATTGAAGAAGCTGTCGATTCCCCTTTTGCCGGACTATGTTTTGGGATTGAATTGGTCGGCCCCAAAGGCTAGGTTACAGGGCCGGATGGCGCCAGCGCCTAGTATCAATAGGCCAAATCCCGAGAGTAGGAACGTAGTTTRTCCCGGGGTGGGGCCGACGCAATGGGCATCTTCCGGACCGCAATGGGGTGGGTGCAAGTTCTTGAACGTGGCCGTTAGGGCTATCGCGAGCAAGCCCTGAACGCGGACAAGTAAAATTTCGTTACTTTGTGTTTGTGTTAAGAAGAGAAAATTTAAAAATTGTTCATGTGACACGCATATAATGAATTGAATAACGATTGGGACTAAGAGATTTGTGTGTGTGTGTAATGTATTACCAGAAAGGAGGCGATGGAGCCGAACCCGAGCGTCTTGTAGCGACCAAAGTAAGTGTCGCAAAGATATGCGCCAAGTAAGGTGGAGAAGTTTGTGGTGCCATTGAACACATTAAGAAGAGTTGTTGCATTAATGCGGTTCATGTTGAAAACTGTGGTTAAGTAGACCTGCAAATTGGATAGCGTTCCGATGGCTCCTAGCTTCTCAAAAGTCTCATTCCCTTTATATATTTATTAAATAAATAAATGAGATCAGGAACATAATTGTTTTGAAAATGACCAAGATTAATGAACCAAGATATAGAAAACAATTAAAAGTAAAATGAAAAAACTTCATATTTGTGGCACCTATAATAAAGGGCATTGCTTTCACTCCTCTGTAATTGATCTGAGGCTCATCATCTTTCTCTACAATTGTGTTCTCCTCGGTACTATCCATACTTGCAAGGTTGTAGCAATTAGATGGTACCAACAAAATGAGACGAGGATCACTAATATATATACAGCTTGTCCAATTGCCTATGTTACGGTGTCCTCCCATTAGTTAGGAAGTCTTTTCGAACACTAAAAAACAAAAAAGGAAAAGGTGTTTCATAGCTTTCGGCTTCAAAAATCAAAGATCGTATTTGCCAAATGTCTTCTAATTCTGTTTTATCTTGCATGCTTGAGAGCACTTCGGTTAAAGTTTATTTAGAAAATAGAATTTTCAAAAATCCTTTATTATTATTTTTTTTTTTACTTTGGACATTTTGATGGGGTAACTTAAGTCTATTTCGAAATAATTACTGAACATTTATTATTATGAAAATGAACTTTTGAAGCAGTGCTCTCAAACAAGCACTTAATCCGAATTCAAAAAAATAAAAAAAGTAGGCAAAGAATGTTTCAAAAGTGATATCGAATTTTTTCTTCTACTTTGACTATCAGACAATTAAAATACGGTCTCTTAAGACATCAATGGAAACAAAAAAGAGGGACTTTGATCCCTCGGGACAAATAACTTATACTCCTTCAATCCTATAAAAACGGTACACTATTTCATTTTCGTCCGTCCCACAAAAATAATACAGTTACTATATATATATTATTAATTTTTCATCAAATCAATCAACAACTCCCCAAA
The DNA here is from genome assembly GCA_014905375.1 of Phtheirospermum japonicum. Classification (NCBI taxonomy): domain Eukaryota; kingdom Viridiplantae; phylum Streptophyta; class Magnoliopsida; order Lamiales; family Orobanchaceae; genus Phtheirospermum; species Phtheirospermum japonicum. Next base: position 360,358 of record BMAC01000879.1, on the reverse strand, counting down.
GCAAACCACTAAGTTACATTTCTTTTCGCTTTTCCTTCCCAAAGAGTATGATTTCGATGATTTTGTGGAGCCTAAATTTAAAAGTAATACATATACCACACCATTATCAGTCCAATAATTAATTAATCAGTCATTTATTTTTTTAAAAAAGGTGTTTAATTAATCACATGCATGCAATTAATTTCATATTTAACAAAAAATAAATTAAATTAGATTTTGCTCACCACCATCTGAGCTCCTACTAAATTTATCAGAAGAGCTCTTGCCAAACTTGAAGCTTTCTTTTTCGGACAACGTTACCGGGAAACAACATGCCATTTTGGTCCCCTTTTGCTGCTCATCTTTGTCCATGATATATCATTCAAACTCAAATTAAATTAATAGCAAAAATGCTTCGACTACGATATCAAAATTATGTATGATAGAGAGAAAAGGTTATTTTCTTTTTCAAAAAAAAATATTTTCTCTTGATTAATATATAATCATATATATACCACATTTAGTTACAAGAAGAAATAAATAAATAAGAAAGCACATTAAATATTTAGCCTCACACACGCAAATTTGATTAGTATAATTACCTTGAGATTAGGAATCCGGACTATCTGAAGAACAGTAGTTATCAACGCTATTCCCTGATCAAACACGAAGATATTTATAAATTGCTCAACAGAAATAGTGTAAAAAATAAATTTTGCATTTAAGTTTGTAAGGCTGAAACACTACAAGCGACAAACGGGCATTTGACAAAATGACTGGAACATGACAGAAAATTAAATTCAAGGCTAGCTGGCTTTGGGTGAGTAAACAATTCCAACCATTGAGCATAGAGAGAATGCATGAATTGGTGATGGAAAAACAGCAGTTCGGAAAACTGCAGCAGCAAGTTCGGATAATCCAGATGACAAGTGCCATGATAATACTACCTGACCACCAGTATCGGAATCCCGACCGAGCTCCATATTTTCACCACGAACCAGGCCGTGTAAACTGACCAATAATAAATAATTAATTATAAATTATTATGAACATTATAGAATGGGCTTATTCAAATATTTAACAACCTTACAGTGCAATGTTAAAACTGAAAAATCCTCACAAACTTGCAGTAATGGTATTGCCAATAAATTTTACAATTGCCTATAGAATACCGAGAGAATAAAAACTATTGTTTTTCCTCAAACTATACCAATCAACTACTGACAAATCACYAACAATTTAGYAATTTASTGACATAAATACTGTTGATATTTACATATAAATTTAGATTCTGTTGGTAAATATTTACTGACAGTTAACATTTTTCTCCACAATCACTGACTGCAGGTAAAGTATTTTTTTTTTGTTGTAGTAACTCTTTCCAACAACAATTATAATCAGCTCATCACTTATCAATTATTATGAGATGATCTAATCTTTTTTTATAACGATGATGCAATAAATGATGTTTAAAGAAAACATATACTTATGATAAAAGTATGCTTGATTACCTAATTAGGACAATATAAAGCTTCTTCTTTTTGTTACTGTCGGACCACGCTTCCAAGTTTGAGAAGTTACGTTGGAACTTTTTCTTGGGGCTGTCGAGCGTAACTGCCTCTCCTAAGACATCACCTTTTTCTCCTTCGGACAAATCTTCGGACATGTCCTCGGTCACATCCTTGCGACCTTGTTCTCGCTCCCATTTCCTGTTTGCTAAACGTTGGAAATCCTTCCATTCCAACTACTTACAAGGAAAATATTTAATTAACAGCCATATGAGTATTTCAGGTGGGCAATGCAAAATAAACAGAGTGGCAATATAATAGAGGGATAAACAATACCACTTTTAACTTGTACATACATTAAGCTTCTTATTTGAATCAATAATTCGTCAAACTCTAGATTTATAACATTAATAGTAATAAATTAATAAGAAAATTGTCATGTCATTTCAGCCATTGGGTTGGTAGTTACAAATAACTTGTGTGGATATTAACAACCATGTTGATTGACTTATGTGATCAATAAATTAAAATGCTTTAAATTAAAGTCTTGACAATTGACACTCTCTCACTCATATGTCATAAAGCCAAAAGTTGCATTTTTCCTCGGTCACAAAGCAGAAAGTTGCATGAGAACAAACAGTAATTGACAAAAAAAGAAGCCCTTTTGCATCTTCAAATTATTTGGGAATCCAGTTTGAACATTTTTTATCGTTGTTAACTATTCATACAAAGACGTGTCAAAAAGCAACCAAGACAAGATGTGACTAAAATTAAAAAAATTAATTAAAAATCAATCACCACCTAAAAATAGAAACACACACATAGACACACAGAGACCTGTTTCTTTTTGCGAGCGAGATGCCAGATGCGCCAGCACATGTTCTCGAGCCTGCAGCTCCGGTCCCTTGTATTTCTGGTGGCGACAACCTTGATCCATGTCCTGTGAAGATCACTCTCATCAACACCTGTAACCACTTCCTCCACAAAGTACTTGGTCGGATTAAAATCACCCCTTTCCCTCACCTCATGCGTTCCTGCTGACGCCGACGCCCCGCTGTCCAATATCGCCTCCAAATACCCATTTATCCACTCATTTCCACCCATTTTTACCCAACCCTATCTATGTATCGCCTAAATAAATAAATAAATAAATAAATACAGCAGTGGTAAGATTGCAAGCATGAAACTTGAAATCTAGGACCTAGGGTTGGAGAAGGAGAGGCGACCGCGTTGAATGCGAGGGGCGGAGAGCGGAGGCAATTTATTAAAACAAATCCCTAAAAAGATCAAAAAACCTAATAAAAGAAAGAAAAAATAGAACATAATAGGCACAACTTGTGTGAATCACACACCTGAGCTTCCATTTGTGAAAGCGTCAATTGAGTGGGCTTCAGCTTCATCCCCTCCATCGTCATCGTCGTAAGGGAGGTGGAGCAGGAGGATGGATCGACGAGGACTGACTAACCATTATTGTCAAATAGCCTTGTGCTCCAAGAGCGGGTGAGCAAGAATTGAGAGCTAATTTGCAGACGGCTTTCCGATTTCACCTAGCTGTTGGTGGTATGGGGGAGGACGGGAACTAATTGGCCGTGGATTGAGGGGAAAGGCGGAGCGGGCTGAGGAAATGGAGAAGGAAATAGAGTCGGTGGTGTTTGACCTAATAATTTTACGCGGCCGATTATATTTATTTTAATTACGGTATTTTAATTTTTTTTAATATAATTTTCTACGTTGGTTTTATAAGAACCGACGTAATATATTTCAAATCACGTCGAGTTCTAAATAAAGCGACGTGGAATTTAACTTGTCATGTCGGTTTATTTAAAAACCGACGTGAAAAACCTTTTACGTCGGTTTTTCAATAACCGACGTTAATTGGCCGACGTGAATTCCCTATTTTGTAGTAGTGTTTCCGGCGAAGAAGTAGCAGAAATTGAGAGTTAGCGGTAACCCTTACCGCTACTTACCTTACCGCTGAAGGTGGACAGAGAGCTCCCAGACCAATCTAACGGTATCCCTAATGGTACCCCCTTACCGCTAGTTCCACCGTTAGGAAACGACAGAGAGGTTTAGCGGTATACTTAACGATTACTTTCTTACCGCTACCACACTGCTCCAGACTGACAGAAACTACTCAAAGAGGGTTAATGGTATAGTTAGCGATAACTCATACCGCTAAGTCTTACCGTTACTGGCCCAGAAATGTGTTTTTGCCTTAACTTGTGCTCCAAGACATGGGAAAACTATATAAACACCACCTTAAATCCATCCCAAAAGACACATATCACCACCATAACCTTATTTTTGGTCCTTATACTAAAACTCAACATACTTTTACATCCCATATCATAATAAAAGATCTAGATCAAAGATTCAAGAGTCACAATTTCCAAGTTCCGTTCTTTAGTTCGTGTTTCGATTTTTGGCAGAGATCTACGCATTTTCTTCGGACTAGCTGGAGATTACTGCAGCTCTTAGTTCCAATAAGTATTCTAAACTTTTTATTGCTTTCTTAGTTTAATTTTCATTAATTTATGCTTTTAGGTAATTATTCTTATTTATTGTTATTGAGTTATTTTATGCTTCAAACTTTAGTTACTTTGGATAATTGGAATCGTAATCTTTCATCTTAATTTAGTTTAATAAATTTATGCTTGGGTGTTGGAGATTTGATATTGTTCATGCTTTCATGATATTTAATTCCGTTTATTCTTTTCATGTTATTTAGTTCGTTCATGTATTTGATTCCATTTACGTGTTTATGATTATTGATTCCATTTAAGTTTCGTTCATGATAATTGCTTTTTTTTTTAATAAGTTGGGTCAAATGGTTAGAAAGTAGAAGATAAATCTCAAATAACTTGAGAGATCTAGGGTTCGAACCCTTGTCAACACCCTTAACTTGAGCTACATGCTCGTGGTATCGAGGGAAACAATTCTCGAATGATCGAGCTCGTGGATAATTGCTTTTTGTTTAATAACTACAAGTGGATAATTGCTCGTGGATAATAACCAGCATAAACTCAAACAAATCCATCCCCGGCAACGGCACCAAAATTTCGATTCGAACTTTTTGCACCTATTTTTATTTAAAGTTGTCAATTTTAAAAAGCTCGCCCGCAAGATTACGGGATCACTTGTAGGTGGGTAAGTTGACTCGTGTAGATCTCAAAGGAAGACTAGATTCGGAAGTTCGTTTGTGTTTGTTTTAACGAATAAGAAAATAAAAATAAAACTAATCTAACACGCGAACTGGGGGGTTTGTTTGAGAGTTTTAAGAACTAGAGATTAATTAAACTATGAGAAATAAATTAAATCTAAAGATTACTTAAGCTATAAACTAATTAATTAAGTCTAGAGATCATTTAAACTAAGCATTAATTATCTAAAACTAAGATTAAATTATCTAAGAGCAATTAAACCTAGAATTCATTTAAATTAATTAAAAGACTTTTAAAACAAATTAAAGAAAACTAGGGTTCTAGAGCTTTGATTCGTCTCCACGATCGCTTGAGAAAACCCAATTGATGGTTCAAAACGAATCTAGGCTCTAGACCCATAAGATCTAGCCAAAAACAATCAACATAATAAACCCAACAAAATCACAATCACGATTCGTCATGGAAGCAATAATTAATTAAACTAATTGAAATCATGCAACTAAATTAAAAGGTGAAGAGAATAATTACTTACTATTAAACTAAGACGAACCGCAGCGTTTTGGTGAAGAAATCTTGAATCTAAACTATCTAATAACTAATCTAAAGTCTAAAAACTAAGAACTACGAAGAGAAACTAAGAAATCGAAGGGCACTTGTTGGGGTTGTCAACCCCCAAAAGGCCTTAGAAACCCTAGAAATATGATACTGTATGTTAAAAATCTGAAATACATAGGTATTTATAGTTTTGGGAAGTCTTAAGGCCCAAAAAAACCTAAAATCGCGTGAAAACGCGTTTTCTGGGCAGTCGCGTCGATGGTGCGTCGACTGACGCGCGCTGCTGCTCGGCGTCGGTGCTGCCAAGGCGTGCGCGTCGGCTGGGCGGGTGCGTCGACTGGGTGCGTCGTCATCGACGCTTCAGCAAGTTGAGTCGACAGTGCGTCGACGCTGCATCGACTGACGCGACAGAGAGTTTGGGGGCATTGCTGTCGATCAGGGTTTCTATAACGGTTACAGAAGAAACCCGTTATAGAATATCAGCGTGAACATGGGTCGGCAGCACTCGGCAGCTTCGGCAGGCAACGGTCGGCAGGGATCGGCAGCACTCGGTAGGCAGCGGTCGGCATGGATACTATAACGGTTCCAGATGGAATACCGTTATAGAAAGTCTGGCAGCTTCACATTTTTCAAATCGCGGCCCGTTTTCGCTGAAACTCTACATCGTTTGCTCATTCTTGACTACGTCCAAACCAAAACACTTCAAAATACCTAAAATAAACATAAAGTTAATTAATTATAATTAAAATATGATAAAATAAGTTGGAGATAAGAAAATACGAAAATATGCTCAATCTATCCAACTTTCATCGAAAACAATAATAAAAAAGAACTAAAATACTAAATAAAATCAAGACAAATTTGTGCTAATCAAATACCCCACGCTTATTGGTTTGTTCGTCCTCGAACAAACGATAATTTCAAAGAATAATAAGTATGAAAATCAGTCCAAGCAATGAGTCGTGTCGTACTACATACATAATTTTGAAAATATAGATACATGTAACCCAAATTCAAACACTCCACCTTTATTACATTGTCACTTCAAAAACAAAATCATGCATCCTCTCAAAAGGTAATATATATAAGTGTACGCTCAAGCACTCAAGAATTTTTTATGGGGACGTGTTTACGCTCAAATCATCAAAATACAAGCACAATAAGCAAGAATCAAAAATCAATCTCTTTTCAATCGCAAATTAAGTGTGTTATCGAACTAAAAATCGGAAAAGGTCTTTTTGGGTTGTAACGTAAGGCTCTTTGGACGGGTATGGAATATATAAGTCGTGTGGCTAACTCATGATCTAACGTGATCAATAACTCACCAACCTATTCTAATCAAGAAGCAATACGCTTCACCTCGTTCAAAAATAAAAACTTCACTAAACACTCATAACGTAGCCTTTAAACATAGGCTATTCCTCAACTCGTAAACCGTAAAACCGACTTGTAGCACAAACCACTTAAACAATCTAGAAGCTTATGATATGCTTCTTTTTCAAACACAACTCTTGCCTTTTAAACATTAGGTTTCATAAGAAAATAAACAATAAAACACAAGCCTTTATTAGCGCGTAGGCAATTACTAACACATTTCAACTAGACTCACCATACTTCGTTTTTTTTTTTAATATTGTCCCTTTTTCTAATTTTATGGGATCTTTTTCTTTCTTTCTTTTTTTTCTTCGGATGGTGGTCTTTTATTACAAAAATTAATAAAATCATTAATTCCTAGTAGAAAAATCCAAAACTCTAATAACCAATAAAAATAACGAAATCCTACCCCACGCTTTTAATGGGTTGTAGGGGTTGACTCAAAACACACATGGCTATAGGCATGGATTATTTGGCTATGATTGGCTCATTCGTAATTTATAATGGCTAAAAATATATGGATATGGCCGGAAATAGGGTTTTTTCTATGCCTTAACCTCATTTTCAAAGTCAACTACACACAGCGGTTTCAAAGAGATCTCAAATCAAAACTCATTCAAGTACATGCAAAGATGATAATCACTCAGGCTACTCACTGGCTTTATGCATGAAAAAGTTTTGAATTGACACTGATTTTAAGGTTTTGCAAAATCGTTTGCGTCAAAGTACCATTTTACAATATATAAATAATAATTTTGAAAACTTTTATGCACCTATACACGCTCAAAGACAAGAACATCAAATCAAACCTAGTTAACTTCGATAGGCAAGCCATACAAACATAATTCAGCGCAGAAATAGCAATCAATCACGTTAGAAATTTAAAAAATGCACAAATTTTACTATAAATCACACTCAACCATCCCCCCTTTAAAAACGAGGCAAACTCCTGATTGCCATAAGTAAAAGAAAAGAAAATCAAGGGAGATAGGGAATAAGAGAACATCCCTGAAAAATTGGCGAGCAACTCCAAAAAGGCGTTCGTGCAATAATCCTTCGTCTCGAACTCGTGATCGAAGATGTCTTGAATAAATACCTAGAAAGACAAAACAAACGAACAAAAACAAAATAACTAATAAAAAGAAAATAAAACGAATACTTGGGTTGCCTCCCAAGAAGCGCTTGTTTAACGTCGAAAGCTCGACGCCTTCTACGAACGATGCTATCCCGGATCCAAGAAAAGGTGACGATCGTGCCATGCCTTAGTATTCTCCAAAAGTAAGCATATGCAATGTAATTTTCCAAGGCGCGCATGGTAAGAGAACAAAACTTCAATTCGCTTCGGAGGTCCGAAAAAGCGAATAATTAATCACCACGAACATATTAAAAGTTTTGGGCACATGGTGATACACTACCTTTGGATAAATGAGGAAATCGGTCGAACATAAGAATTTATCAACACAYAATCCATTCTCCTTCGTTTTGCTAAAATCCCTCTCAACATCTTCAAAAATAATGGGAACTAAATTTGGGCACAGGGGTCTGCAAATTTCCTCAACAAACTCGTCCACCAACTCAAAATTAAAATCCATTAACGGCTCTTTTGGGATAACAAGAGGCTCAATAAATTCCTTCTCGAACACTTCATCAAAATTGACATCGTCCACAACAATGTCGTTCAAATCTATTCCCAAAATCCCCGCCGACCGTTTTAAAAATTYGTCGTTGTCCTCGACGTCTAAATCATCCATCACAAGAGGAGTAATCTCATCTTCTAAATCCGGCTCATCCTCGACATCATCCCCAAATAAATCGAGYAAACTCGAGTTYKTARCATCCACCGGGATCTCCAATGGCAACTCTACTATATCATTATCCAACGCGACATCGTCAAGCACAAAAGGAACAAATCCATCCAAGTTTTCTATTATTGCTTTTTGGATAATTGCTCGTGGATAATTGCTTTTGAACTTTTGTGTTGCCTACTTATGAAAATTTGTCAAAAGATCAATAGCTTGCCCGCAAGAGAACGGGGTCGCGCGTAGTTTGGCAACTTGACTCGAGTCGTCTCTCGAGGAACATACAATCGGAAATCTCGAATAGATTATTCAATTCAATATCACATACATTGGGGGGGGGGGGGGGTTCATTGTTTTGATTATCTAGAAATTTAAAACACATGAACTATAATTAAAACTAAGTAATTTAATTCAGCAATTGGAATTTATAAACTAGAATAATTATTCTAAGAACTTTAAACAAGATCAACTAGCATAAACGAACATCAATTATCTAGAACGAAATGTAAACGAAATAATATTGTGTCAATTACCGTGGTACGTTTATGTGTGTATTGATGTGCAGAAAACACGATAGAATCGCTTATTCTGGACAACTAACGGTTATAGCAGTAGCTCGCTACCGCAAGGCCTTACCGCTAGCTCCACTCGAGGCGTTAACAATGATGATCAACCACTGAACCTACCGTTAGCCGCAACAATCAGGGATAACGATGAGCTGCAATCCAGCCACTTACGACGTTGAGCCGCAATCCGGCCATTTCAAATCCCAAAAGATGTGCCAACGGGCACTTGCGCGTGGCAATTGCACGCAATCATAGTTATTTTTGTTATTTGTTTTATTTTTGTAGGACAAATCCAATCACGAGGCTCTAGACAACGGAAAATTGCGCAACTTCAATGAAAGAAATTCGACCATTCATTTTCAGGGACGTTTTTCTTACCCCTTTCCTCGTTCGAATTGTTTTTCTTTATATTTATGGCAATCAGGGGATTGCCGAGTTTTTAAGAGGGGGGGATGGTTGAGTATGTCGAAAAATTTGTGTGCAATTTTTAAATTTTTACGTGATTGTTTGCTATTTCTGCGCTAATTTGTGTTTGTATGGCATGCCTGTCAAAGTTAGCTATATATGATTTGATGTTTTGGTCTTTGAGCGTGCATAAGTGCATAATTCTTTTCAAATTATTATTTATATATTATAAAATGGTACTTGGACGCAATTTATTTCACAAAACTTTAAAAGCAGCGTCAATTCAAAACTTTCATGGCAAAAAAGCCAGTGAGTAGCCTGAGTGTTTATCATCTTTGCATGTACTTGAATGAGCTTTGATTTGAGATCTCTTTGAAACCGCTGTGTGTAGTTGACTTGGAAAATGACGTTAAGGCACAAATAAAACCCTATTCCGGCCATATTCATAAATTATTAGCCACTATAAATTCCGAATGAGCCAATCATAGCCAAATTATCCATTGCCTATAGCCATGAGTTTTTGAGTCGACCCCTACAACCCATTAAAAGCGTGGGGTAGGAGTTTGTAATTTTTATTGGTTATTAGTGTTTTGGAGTTCTTATAAGGGATTTATGAATTTTTGTAATAAAGGATCACCATCCTTCAATATAAAAAAAAAAAATAAGAAGAAGAAAATAAGAAGGATGGTGAATTGTGCCTTACGCGCTGATGAAGGCTTATGTTATTATTTTGTTATGAAGCCTAATGTTTAAAAGGCAAAGAGTTGAGTTGTAATAAGTGGTTTTGAGCTTCAAGTCTGTTTTATGGTTTACGAGTTGAGGAATAGCCAATGTTAAAGGCTATGATATGAGTGTTTAGTGAGGTTTTTATCTTTGAACGAGGTGAAGCGTATTGCTCCTTGATTAGAATAGGTTTGGTGAGTTATTGATCACGTTAGATCGTGAGTTAGCCACACGACTTATATATTCCATACCCGTCCATAAAGCCTTACATTACAACCCGAAAAGACCTTTTCCGATTCTTTGTTCGACAACACACTTAATTTGCGATTGAGAAGAGATTGATTTTTGGTGCTTGTTTATTGTGCTTGTATTTGTATGAATTGAGCGTATACACGTCCTATGCAGCAATACTCGAGTGCTTGAGCGTACACCCCTATATATTTCCCTTTTGTGAGGATGCATGAATTCGATTTTGAAGCGACAATGTAATACGGGTGGAGTGTTTGAAGTTGCATTGCATGTACCTATATTTTCAAAATTATTTAAGTAGCATAGCACGACTCATTGCTTGGACTGATTTTCATTTCCTTGCTATACTTTGAATCTATCGTTCGTTCGAGGACGAACAAACCAATTAAGCGTGGGGTAGTTGATTAGCACATATTTGTCCTTATTTTTAGTAGGTTTATAGCTTGTTTTTCTTATTGTTTTTGTTATAAGTTGGGTAGTTTAAGCTCTATTTCGTATATTCGTACTCTCAGCTTATTTTACCGCGTTTTGACCTAGATTGATGCAAATAAGTGATTATTTGTGGTTTTTCACTTTACAGCTAAGTAACCGGACGAGTTCGGCGCATAATTAGATGAAGGTTGATGTTCAAGAAATGGAGAACGAGCTTTCCGGCGAAACGAGTAGCAAAAGATAGAGAGAGACGGAGGCAGACGCGCAGTCGCGTCGACTGACGCGGACCGTCGACGCTCCATCGACGCGAGCCATGATCCGCGTCAGTCGACGCAGCGTCGACGCAACGTCGGACTCTACTTGCTGAAGCGTCGATGTCGATGCACCCAGTCGACGCACCTTGCCTAAGCCGACGCGCACACCCAGGCAAGCGGGCAGCGCCGAGCACTGGCACGCGTCAGTCGATGCACCGTCGACGCACCATCGACCGCAACTTGCTGAAGCGTCGATGTCGACGCACCGATGTCGACTGCACCGTCGACGCAACTTGCTGAAGCGTTCGATGTCGACGCACCCAGTCGACGCACCCGCCCAGCCTACGCGCACGCCCTGGCCGCACCGACGCCGAGCACTGGCACGCGTCAGTCGACGCACCGTCGACGCGACGGCCCCAGAATCGGGATTTTAGGGTTTCTTATGCTCCAAGTCAAGGGAAATATATTTAAACCCTTCTAAGTCCGTCCCAAAATACACACACCTCTCCCCCATACTCTGAAAATACGATCTCTTGGGTTCGAGAACAACACCATCCGCATCCATATAACAACAATTGATCGAGATCGAAGATTCGAGGATCGCTAAGCTTCAACCGTCCGTTCGTGATCCGTTCTTCGACTGAGATCAACCCACCTCTCCGGATTAGCTGGAGAATTACTACGCTTTCTAGTTTAATAAGTACTCTAAACCCTTTATATCGCTTTCGTAGTTTAATTTATGCGATTAAGTAGCTGCTTTTTAATAATTGTTCTTGAGTTATTTCATGTTTCGAACTTTAGATTACTTTTGATATTGCAATTCGTAATCTTAGTTTAATTAATGTTTAGTTATTATTCATGATTGGTTAGTTTATTTCGTTTACATTTCGTTCTAGATAATTGATGTTCGTTTATGCTAGTTGATCTTGTTTAAAGTTCTTAGAATATTTATTCTAGTTTATAAATTCCAATTGCTGAATTAAATTACTTAGTTTTAATTATAGTTCATGTGTTTTAAATTTCTAGATAATCAAAACAATGAACCCCCCCCCCCCCCCAATGTATGTGATATTGAATTGAATAATCTATTCGAGATTTCCGATTGTATGTTCCTCGAGAGACGACTCGATTAGATCTACGAATGAACATTCATCTTGCATAAGTGGTGAAGGAGTGTTATGGATTTCATGAAGTGAAAACGTCACTGACTCCCCTAAGATGGACATGGTCATCCTTCCCTTATTCACATCTATTAACGCATGCGTAGTTGACATAAACGGACGTCCCAATAAGATGGTATGCTCCTTGCTCCCGGTCGGCACTTCTCCAACATCTAAAATCACAAAATCAACAGGAACAACCAGCTCACCAACCTGCACCAAAACATCTTCAACAATACCCAGAGGCTGCCTAATCGACCGATCGGCCAATTGTAGGCGCATAGTGGTAGACTTCAATGCCCCAAGATCGAACTCTCTAAATAAAGAATACGACATCAAATTAATGTCAGCGCCAAGATCGAGCATTCCCCTCGCAGTTTGTCCATTCCCAAGGGAAATAGTAATACAAAAACTCCCGGGATCTTTTTCTTTGGGTGGCAATGGTTTCTTGATTATCACGCTAACTTCTTTCGTTAATGCCACATGTTGGGTTGTTGCCGAGTGCCTCTCTCGTGACGCTAGTTCCTTGAAAAATTTAACGTACGCGGGCATTGTCTTGATCACATCCAGCAGGGGAAGGTTAATGTTCACATTCTTCAGTAGATTGTATAGCTCCATGAATTTCTTGTTTTCCTTGGATGGACGAAGTCGACTAGGAAAAGGAACCTTGTCTCTTATAGGCGGTGCTAACTGCTTTGATTGCTGACTCGGAGACTCGGTAGAATCATCAACTGTTACAGGAGTGGGGCCTTGATTTTGAAACTTCCCTTTCAACGACCACGGAATATAAGGATTTGGTGACTTATGCACTTGTTCCATTGATTTAGGGCCGTCAATTGTGGGCGAATCCTCAGTTGGAATTTTTGTTGCCTCTTCTTTCTCCTCTTCGATTCCATTATCTATTTTCTTTCCACTTCATAAGACATGGACATCGGAAGCTTGATCTGGTTGGCTCGGAAACTTCCCTTTTTCATTGTCATGTTTGGCCATGATTGTCGCCATTTGGCCCATTATCGTTTCTAAATTCTTCACACTTTTAGAGAGGTCATTCAAAACTTCTCCTTGCTTATTAACTTGCGTAGTCAGATTTGCAAGCCCATCTCTGTTTCTGATCGTATCAGTGACTTGGTTTTGCTTCCAAATTAGTAATTGATCGTTTGGTTGTATTGGAGCAGGCGTTGGTACAGTCGTCGGAAGCTTGTTCGGTGGTGGCGTTGAAATATTCTGTGCTGGGGCGAAATGTGGGTTTTCAGGGCCCCATTTAAGATAACGAGAATTTCGTTGTGCATCAAACTTAGTGGATTGGCGGTGCTCGTAAGTTGGGACGTCTTGATGGCGGAGTTGGTTTTTGATGGCGTATGCTTCAGCTTTACTTTCGTCGTAACACACCATTTTGCATGTATCCACTAGGTGCCCTTGCTCTCCACAACGGTTGCATGTCTCGAAGATCTCGTTGCTTGGTACCTCAGTTGCTTCGTTAACTCGTATCTTCCGTGGTCAAGAGCTCGTTTGCCTCGACTTCTCGCTCATCTTTTCAAACAGTCGTTTGGCCTCAGTCGCTGTCAAATCCCCAAAATCTCCTCCAACAGCCACCTCTACATTATTCTTAAAAGAATCTATAAGTCCCTCGTAGAAGAGTTGATTCACCATTCCCGGAGAGTTGTGGTGATGGGGTCAAGCTTGCAATAAAGATTTGAAACGTTCCCACGCCTCGTGAAATAACTCCCCGTCTTGTTGGACAAAGTTGGCTATTTGTCTCCTTATATGGCCCGTCGTCTGAGCTGAGTAGTACTGATTAATGAATTTGTCGCTCACCATGGGCCAATCGACCAGAGATCTCGGTTCCAGCGATAGTAGCCAAGACTTGGCTTTATCCTTCATGCAACTCGGAAAACACACCATTTGAAGGTCTTCGTGATGAAGTCCTAGGGATGAAATCCTACTAACTTCGGCATAGAACTCCTTAAGGAACGTCAGTGGGTCTTCATTGGCGAGGCCGTGAAATGTCGGGAGGTTGTTGATGATATGAGGTTTCAACTCGAAGTCTCTCGCAGTTCTACCCAACATAATTGCCGAACTATAGGGACCCACTTGAGGGGTCGTGAACTCTCTTTGTCTCGGTTCGCGCGCCTCCTGTTGGTATCTTGCTTGGTTATTTCGTCTCGCATATTCGTCTCTCTCATGGTACCCGTCATATGCCAGCCACTCATTGACCCACTCGTCGCCATGATATGATCTCTCAAAATAGTCGTCCGGGACGTGGCGGTAGCAATTATCTCTTCTTCCTTGGCCTTCATACTGGTCTATTACATTTCATTGAATATTCTCCTCGTATGCTTGAGGCTGTACTGGTCCGTCGGGACGATTTGGCTCACTCCCGTACCCATTTCTTTGTTGCACGGGTGGATGCCTTGGTGACTGGTCATCCCTTTTGTTATGGGCTTGGTTATCTAGTCGCAACATCGTTTCCGGAATAGGATCACAAATAAAATCAGTCGTGGCAGATGATTCACTTGTGGGTGAGTGAGGTGGTCTCACTTGATTCGGACGATGAACGTTGTCGATGAATGGTGCAAGTTCGAGCCTAAGCGACCTACGACCTTGCATGAACTCAACAACAAATCAAACGTATCGACTAGAGAGAATAATTATACAAATAACGACTAAAATAAAAATAAAAATAAACAAGCATATTTTTGAAAACCTTTGTATATTCCCCGGCAACGGCGCCAAAATTTTGATTCAAGCTTTTGTGTTGCCTACTTATGAAAATTTGTCAAAAGATCAATAGCTTGACCGCAAGAGAACGGGGTCGCGCGTAGTTTGGCAACTTGACTCGAGTCGTCTCTCGAGGAATATACAATCGGAGTTCTCAAATAGTTCGTTCAATTCAATATCACATACATGGGGGGGGGGGGGGGAATTTTGATTGTTTTTATTATCTAAGAATTTAAAACGCAAGAACTCTAATTAAAACTAAGTAAATTAATTCAGCAATTTGAACTTATAAACTAGAGAAATTATTCTAAGAACTTAAAACAAGATTAACTAGCATAAACGAACATCAATTATCTAGAACGAAATGTAAACGAAATAAACTAACCAAGCATGAATAAAGACTAAACATTAATTAAACTAAGATTACGAATTGCAATATCAAAAGTATCTAAGGTTCGAAACATGAAATAACTCAAGAACAATTATTAGAAACTACTACTTAATTGCATAAATTAAACTAAGAAAGCGATAAAAGAGTTTGAGTACTTATTTAAACTAAGGAATGCAGTAGATTCTCCAGCTAATCCGGAGAGTTTGGTTGATCTCAGTCGAAGAACGGATCACGAACGGACGGTTGAAGCTAGCGATCCTCGAATCTTCGATCTCGATCAATTGTTGTTATATGGATGCGGATGGTGTTGTTCTCAAACCCAAGATATCGTATTTTCAGAGTATGGGGGAGAGGTGTGTCTATTTGGGATGGACTTAGAAAGGTTTAAATAGATTTCCCTTGACTTGGAGCATAAGAAACCCTAAAATCCCGATTCTGGGCCGTCGCGTCGACGGTGCGTCGACTGATGCGTGCCAGTGCTCGGCGATCGGTGCGGTCAGGGCATGCGCGTCGGGCTGGGCGGGTGCGTCGACTGGGTGCGTCGACATCGACGCTTCAGCAAGTTGCGTCGACGGTGCATCGGACATCGGTGCATCGACATCGATGCTTCAGCAAGTTGCATCGACGGTGCGTCGACTGACGCGTGCCAGTGCTCGCGTTGCCACTGCCTGGGTGTGCGCGTCGGCTGGGCAGGTGCGTCGACATCGACGCTTCAGCAAGTTGCGTCGACGTTGCGTCGACGCTGCGTCGACTGACGCGGATCATGGCTCGCGTCGATGGTGCGTCGACGGTCACGTCAGTCGACCCGACTGTGCGTCTGCCTCCGTCTCTCTCTATCTTTTGCTACTCATTTCACCGGAAAGCCCGTTCTCCATTTCTTGAACATCAACCTCATCTAATTATGTGCCGAACTCGTCCGGTTACTTAGCTGTAAAGTGAAAAACCACAAAAAATCACTTATTTGCATCAATCTAGGTCAAAACGCGGTAAAATAAGCTGAGAGTACGAATATACGAAATAGAGCTTAAACTACCCAACTTATACCAAAAACAATAAGAAAAACAAGCTATAAACCTACTAAAAATAAGGACAAATATGTGCTAATCAACCATCCACGAGCTATGGATTTGTTCGATCTCGTGGATAATTGCTTTTGTTTATGCTAGTTATTTTCGTTTGAGTTTTATGCTTTTCAATTCGTTAATGCTATTTAGATTCGTCTATGCTCTTCACATTGATTTCTTGAAAGTTAATTCATGATATTAATTTCTAGTTAGTTAATTAGTTCAAGTTACTTAGTTTTCATTACTGTTATTACGTTTTAAATTCTTAGATAATCAACTCAAATAAAACCCCTCAAATTGTATAAGTTTTCGTGTTAATTCGTGATTAAACAAACGTTTGAGATTCCGATTGTTTGTTCCTTGAGATCGACTCGATTTAGCTTACCAACCTACATGCGAACTCGTACTCTTGCGAGCGATCTTTTGAATAATTGACAATATTTATAAAAGTAGGCACACAAAAGCTTGAATCAATACATTAGAATAGAGAAAAGAGAGAGCGAAACAAAGACTCCTTAATCTAGTAAAAGTATACATTAGTTGTTCTGTTATTCGTGGCTGAAAGCTCTTACAAACCACCATTTCAAGTTGATAGCGTTAAACACTCGTTCACAGTAGCAAATGAGAATGACAATGATGTTCCTCGACCAGGTACAACTAACCTTTTAGAAAGGCATAATTTTAGCTATTCAGAAGATACATCATTACAAATGAAAAGTATTCAAGAAAAAATAATCTAATTTTCATATTTATAAGTATTCATCAAAACATACGAAAAGGATTCAAGACAAAATAGTCTTTTTTCACAATTGTAAGTATGTAGTAGAACAAACGAATATATTCACGACAAAATAGACTTATTTTTCTATAATTACAACTACACATTATTGCTTGAAACATATGCACGATAGTACACCTTTGTACTATATAGACACAACTATTCATTTTGTTTTAGAAAAATTATGATAGACAAAACAACTAACTCTATGTTCAGATCAAGGACTACACTTGATCTCTATTGAAACATAAGCATGATCAAAGAGCTTGTATGACGTTTATAATAATAACTTTACAGGCTTACCCTTGAAAACCATGCATGATAGAACAACCTATATTTTCAATCTTCTTTTTTCAAGGTATTTTGATAGCTTGAAAGTCTTCACAAACTTACTTAGGTCATAGAAATCTGCAAGGTTTTGGTATAAAGATAATATATTATATTTTTATGCTATTTATTTTGCATGGATTATGATTACTAGATTGCGTAGTTTCTGTTTTGGGAAAAATATTTTTTGCAATCTGTACTATAAGCGTTTTCACGCTTTGTAACCAAATGTTTTTTTCGTTGTCAATTGCAACCTGTACTAAAATTTTGTAACCTAGAGCGTGACTCAAACTTTTGTGCACCCCGTTTTTAATAATTAATTTAAAAGCACGTCAGTTTGCTCGCAAGTGTACGAGGTAACTGTAGGGTGATGAGTTTGACTCGAGTCGTATCTCTCGAGGAAACAACTGTTCGGTCTTACGGATGTTTATCTCAATTACGAATAACATACATATACATTTGGGGTTTTAAATGGATTAAATTGATCATTATAACCTAAGCAATAATTAAACTAAAACTAATTAAACTAATCACTTTAACTAGATTATCAACTACGAGCAATAATTAAACTACTTAAACTCAAGAACTAAGAATTAATAGCAACTAATCTAACAACATGAATATAATAAATTATCACTAAGCAATTTATCATATGAATCTAAGATTAACGAATAACTAAGCATAAATCAATCGCATAAATCAACTAAATTAACCAATATCCAATAACGAGCATAAACGATTAAGCTAATTAAACTAGTTCTAGCATTAACTAAGAATTAAACTAAGAATTAAACTAGAAATTAACTACTAAATTAACTAAGGGTTTAGAATACTTATTGAATCTAATAAAAGCAGTAGAAAGCTCCAGCTATTCCGGAGTTTGAACGTTGATCTTGGGCGAAGAATGAATCCCGAACTCGAATTCGATGTTTTGGACGCGTTGTTCTTCGATCCTTGATCTCCGTCTTCAAATCTCATTATGAGATGTGGGATTATTGTTATTTTAAGCTAAAATACCCTAGGGGGTCGTGTGTTCTCTTSAAAATCCGAAATAATGAGGGTTTATATAGATTTTGCATGACTTGGCGCATAAGAAACCCTAATTTCCGAATTCTGGGCCGTCGCGTCGACGGTGCGTCGACGGTCGCGTCAGTCGACGCGACTGTGCGTCT
Organism: Phtheirospermum japonicum; assembly: GCA_014905375.1. NCBI lineage: Eukaryota > Viridiplantae > Streptophyta > Magnoliopsida > Lamiales > Orobanchaceae > Phtheirospermum > Phtheirospermum japonicum. The sequence goes on along the minus strand of BMAC01000879.1, from coordinate 341,743 downwards.
GTCTCCAATTCTCGATCTTTTGCTACTCGTTTCACCGGAAAGCTTGTTCTTCACTTCTTGAACATCGAACCTCGTCTATTACGCGTTAAACTCTTCCGGTTACTTAGCTATAAGGTGAAAAACAACAAAATATCACCTACTTGCATCAATTACGATCAAAATACGGTAAAATAAGTTGGAATTATAAAAATACGAGATTAAGCTTAAATCGTCCAACTTACACCAAAAATAAATAGAAAAACGTATTAAAATACTAATAAAAACAAGGACAAATCTACTCTAATCAACTACCCCACGCTTTATTGGTTTGTTTGTCCTCGAAAAAACGATGATTTCAAAGTATAACTAGAATGAAAATCAGTTCAAGCAAAGAGTCGTGCGTTGCTACATAGATAATTCTGAAAATATAGGTACAAGTCACGCAACGTCAAACACTCAACTCTTATTACATTGTCGCTCCAAAATAAAATCATGCTTCCTCACGAAGGATAATATCTATAAGTACGCTCAAAAGCACTCAAGTATTTTCGGCATGGGACGTGTATACACTCAAATCATACAATTACATGCACAATAATTAAGCACCGAAAATCARTCTCTTCTCAATCGCAAATTAAGTGTGCTATCAAAACTAAGAATCAGAAAAGGTCTTTACGGGTTGTAGTGTAAGGCTCTTTGGACGGGTGTGGAATATATAAGTCGTGTGGCTAATCGCTCACTCAACCTAATCTAATCAAGAAGCAAATTGCTTCACCTCGCTCAAAAATAAAAACCTCACTTAACTCTCATAACGTAGCCTTAAAATATAGGCTATTTCCCAACTCGCAAACCATAAAACCGACTGAAAGGTCAAACCACTTAATCACAACTCTTTTGCCTTTTAAACATAAGGCTTCATAAAATAAACAATTAAACTCAAGCCTTTACAAGCGCGTAGGCAATTAATMAACATATCCACCATCCTATCTTTTTATTTTTATTTTATTTCCCCCTTTATTATTATTATCTTTTTTATGGGGTATTAAATTTTTTTCCTTTTTTTTTATTTTTCGGATGGTGTTCCTTAATTACAAAAATAATAAATTCCTAATAAAAATTTCCAAGACTTAAATAACCAATAAAAATAGGAACTCCTACCCCACGCTTTTAATGGGTTGTAGGGGTCGTCTCAAAAACACTCAAGGCTATAGGCATGGATATTGGGCTATGATTGGCTCATTCGGAATTTATAGTGGCTAAAATTTATGAATATGGCCGGAATAGGGTTTTATATGTGCCTTAACTTCATGTTCAAAGTCGACTACACACACCGGTTTCAAAGAGATATCAAGGCTGAAACTTATTCAAGCACATGCAAAGATGATAAACACAAAGGCTACTCGCTGACTTTTTGCATGAAAATAATTTTGAAATGACGCTGCTTTTAAGGTTTTGCGAAATCGATTGCGTCCAAGTACCATTTTACAATATATAATAATAAATTTTGAAAAATTATGCACTTATGCACGCTCAAAGACGAAAACAAATAATCATACATAGTCAACTTCGACAGGCAGCCATACAAACATAAATAAGAGTAGAAATAGCAATCAATCACATCAAAAAACAAAAGACATCAAATTGCACTAACCATACTCAACCACCCCCCTCCCTAAAAACTTGGCAATCTCCTGATTGTCATAAATATTAAAGAAAATATGAGTATGGGAGATAAGAAAACATCCCTGAAAAATCAATGGCCGAGTCTCTCTAAAAACGCATGTGCAATTATCCTTCGTCTTAGATCGCGTGACTAGATTGTCCCGAACAAACTATAAAAATAAACAAAAACAAACAAACAAAACATGATTGTGATCAATTGCGACGCGCAAGTGCCCGGTGTAACGTCTTTTTGGATTCGAAACGGCCGGATTGCGGCCAACGTCGTAAATGGTTGGGTGCAGCTCATCAAAAGGTTGCTGGACTGCGGCTAACTTGGGTCGGATTGCGACCTCGATCGACGAAATCATCGTAATCCATGATTGATGAGGTAAGGGTAGTTTCAGTGGTTGATCGTCATCGTTAACGCCTCGAGTGGAACTAGCGGTAAAGCCTTGCGGTAGCAAGCTACTGCTATATAACCATTGTCCAGAACAAGCGATTTATCGTATTTTCTGCACATCAACACACACATAAAYGTACCACGGCAATTCACACAATATAAAAAGACAGAAATAAAATAAAAGAAAATAAAGAAAATAAAATGAAAACTAACTAACGCTTGGGTTGCCTCCCAAGAAGCGCAACATTTAACGTCATATGCTCGATGCAATTGTTTGATCAATTTCTAGGTCGGGGTGGGTCCACGAACTCCTTCTTGCTCCTATCTCGACTCTTCATACATTTCTCGTAATAAGGCTTAAGTCGATGCTTGTGGACTTGGAAACTTGATTTCTCACTCTCATCGTACAGTATTGCTACACCATACTCATCCATCTCCTTCATTAAAAATGGTCCACTCCATGCAACTTCAAAATTGGTTGGACCAAACTTACGATCGGAATTATACAGCACTAGTTGACCAACCTTGAACTTCTCGTTAAAAACTTCATTCGAATTCTTCTTCTTCGTTGTCCAATCCTTGCTATTAGCCTCTCCCTTTTTCTTCGTACATTTAAAATTCTTGTAGGGGTCGAGGGAAACACATCTTGAATGATTATGCTGTGGCTTCATCTCTTCTCGTGGCTCAAACTTCGAACGATCTCGTTGTGGTCTCAACTCCACTTTTGGCTCGTTTTTAAGAACGTCAAACCGCATGGGCAACCCATCATCAAATGCCTCTACATTATCAAACTCTCCAATCGTGCCGATTCTCAAGAGCTCATTCGCGCAAGAATCTACTAAATCGATAGTAGAACAATCGTTCTTAACAAACGATGCAGGACTCTTGTGAAAATCTTGAAGTGAAAATGTCGCCGTTTCGCCTAAGATGGACATAGTCACCCTCCCTTTGTTTACATCAATCACCGTACGCGTTGTAGACATGAACGGACGTCCTAACAAAATGGTGTGTTCTCGGTTCTCGCTTTGTACATCACCAACATCCATAATGACAAAGTCGACCGACACTACTAGCTTGTCTACTTGTACTAAGACATCCTCCACAATCCCCAAGGGTAGCCTTATCGTCCTATCCGCCAATTGTAATTTCATCGTGGTCGGCTTCAGCGGTCCTAGGCCAAATTCCTTGTAAATCGAATGGGGCATCAAATTTATGCTAGCGCCAAGATCGAGCATTCCTTTTGTCGTTTGTCCATTCCCGAGAGAAATAGTTATGTCCATTCCTCTTGAACATGTGTGAGGCCGTCTCGGTTCCGAATAGTTTTGGCAACTTTGTTTTGTTGCCAGACTAAAAGTTGATCAGTCGACTGAACTGTAGCAGGTGTTTGCATGTGTGGTGGTCTCTGCCCCGAATGTTGTTGATTCGAATAGTGCTGGATGGCGTTGACGTCCCCTCGTTGTTCGTTGTTGAACGGGCACATATCGGCTAAATGTTCGGGGGATCCGCATTGGTGACACATCACATTAGTCTTCTTCGAAGAGGCCTTTGCTTGCCCGCTCGGCCTTCCAAGCTGCCAATTTCTCCTCAAATTTCTCTTCGCACTTTTCTTTGACTAATTCGCCACCATCTAAGTCAGGATCAGGGATGGAAATCTCATTAACTCTCAATTTACAAGGCCGAGAGTTGGTTTCTCTAGATTTTTCACTAAGTTTCTCCAATATTCGTTTTGCCTCGCGGGCCGTTAAATCACCAAAATCTCCTCCTGCTGCTATTTCAACTTGGCTCTTCCCCATGGGCGACAAACCATCAAAGAAAAACTGATTAATTATCTCGGGGGAATAGCTATGATTGGGGCATGCTTGTAAGAGTGATTTGTAACGCTCCCATGTTTCGTAAAATAATTCTCCCTCCACTTGTTCGAAGTTAGCAATCTGCCTCCGAATTTGCCCCGTTGTTTGTGCCGAATAGTATTGATTTAGGAACTTCTCGCTTATCATCTCCCAATCAGTTAATGATCTTGGTTCTAAGGACAGTAACCATGTCTTCGCCTTGTCTTTCATGCTATAGGGGAAACAAATCATTTGCATCTCCTCTCGGTTTAAGCCATGACCTACAAATCTGCCCACTTCATCGATAAAGTAGTTCAAAAACGCCAAAGGGTCTTCGTGGGCATTTCCGTGACATCCACCGCACACGTCCAACGAGACCAAGACCCGAACCAGTTTTTTGAGAGCGATTCTTCTTTAGATATGAATTTTGTGTGTGACGAGATTCCCAAATCCATGGCGGGACGATCTAGTCATGGAAGCGGACACGATGAGTTGTTGGAAGCACTAGACAATGAGTTACCTTTCCAAAGTCATCGGGGAGAGTATGGAAGCGAGCCACGATACCTTGGAGGTCACAATCAACCACCAAACAATCAAGCCCCGCCACAACTACGACAAGGAAATAGAGGAAGGAACGCTCAACATGACGAAGAAGTGCATGAAGGTTATCCTGAAGGACCGATCCCAAGACGAGAGTTTGTAGATGAATGG
>BMAC01000879.1:309600-337137 GCA_014905375.1 Phtheirospermum japonicum | reverse complement strand
GTCGAAGAATGGCGCAAGATCGCGTTGAAGTGATCGTCTACCTTGCATACACTCAACAACGCATCAATGTACCAAGTGGCAAAAGTCCAAACCAAGTGCAATTATACAAATAACGACGAAATATAAAATAAAATGAAAAACATCCTTAATTACTCATTGCTTCCCCGGCAACGGTGCCAAATTTTTGACTCAAACTTTTGTGCACCCCGTTTTTAATAATTAATTTAAAAGTACGTCAGTTTCCTCGCAAGTGTACGAGGTAACTGTAGGGTGATGAGTTTGACTCGAGTCGTATCTCTCAAGGAAACAACTGTTCGGTCTTACGGATATTTTTTCTCAATTACGAATAATATACATATACATTTGGGGTTTTAAATGGATTAAATTGATCATTATAACCTAAGCAATAATTAAACTAAAACTAATTAAACTAATCACTTTAACTAGATTATCAACTACGAGCAATAATTAAACTACTTGAACTCAAGAACTAAGAATTAATAGCAACTAATCTAACAGCATGAATATAATAAATTATCACTAAGCAATTGAATCATACGAATCCAAGAACCATTAACTAAGCATAAACTAAATCGCATAAATAAACTAAATTACCAATATCCAATATCCAAACATAAGAATGATTGAACTAATTAAAACTAAAATTAACTAAGAATTTATCTAAACAATTAACTAGAAAATTATCTAAGAGTTTAGAAAACTTATTGAAACTAAGGAAATCAATGAAAAGTTCCAGCTATTCCGGAGTTTGACGCTGATCTTGGGCGAAGATGGATTCTCGAGCGCGAAATCGGTGTTTCGGACGCGTAGAACTTCGATCCTTGATCCGCGTCTCCAAATCTTGTTATAAGACGTCGATTTATTGTTGTTGAATGCTAAAATACCCTAGGATAGATGTATCTCTCGTGGCACCCTCTGAAAACTCTAAATATGAAGGGTTTATATAGGTTTTGCAAGTCTTGGCGCTCAAGAAATCCTAATTTCCGAATTCTGGGCCGTCGCGTCGACGGAGCATCGACGGTGCATCGACTGACGCGTGCTGGCGCTCGGCGGGACTCGGCAGACTTGGTCGGCAGTGCTCAGCAGGTGTGGTCAGCAGGTGCGCGCGTCGGCTGGGCAGGTGCGTTGACGGGGTACGTCGACATCGACGCTTCAGCAAGTTGCGTCGACAATGGTATCTCGACATCGACGCTTCAGCAAGTAGCATCGATGTTGCGTCGACTGACGCGGTCATGATTCCCTGACATGGCTCGCATCGACGGTGCGTCAACGGTCGCGTCAGTCGACGCGACTGAGCGTCAGTCTCCGTTTCTAGATCTTTTGCTACTCGTTTCACCGGAAAGCTTGTTCTTCTATTCTCGAATATCGAACTTCATCTTTTACGCGCTAAACTCTTCCGGTTAATTAGCTGTAAGGTGAAAAACAACGAAACATCACCTAATTGCATCAATTAAGATCAAAATGCGGTAAAATAAGCTGGAATTATAAAATTACGGAATTATACCTATATCATCCAACTTATACCAAAAACAAATATAAAAACGAACTAAAAAGCTAATAAAAATAAGGACAAATGTACTCTAATCAGAGCATGAAAAACAAAAGTTTAGGTTGCAAAATTATAGTACAGGTTGCAATTGACAACGAAAAAAACATTTGGTTGCAAAGCGTGAAAATACCTATAGTACAGGTTGTAAAAAATATTTTTCCCTTCTGTTTTTAATTAAATTTTGTAGAATACTTGTTCACTTTGTTAGGAGTAATGTTTGTTACTCTTATACAGGGTTGTACAACTTAACGTTTTCTCTACTCATGTTCATTTATCATGATTGCTGGAATGCATATTTTATGTTTTCCTAAACTTGGTCGTATTGTCTTTCAAGGCTTATGGAATTTTAATTTTCATGGATAATTCGTCTAAAAATGCATAATTTTTTAATTTAGTACCCGTTACTACATTCATTACATATTTCAAGATTTAAGTTTCGATGTAATTTCTTTCAAGTAAATATAATCCTAACGACGTGATAAGCTAAAGCTGTAATAATAATATTTCGCACACACAATAAGAAAATAAGAATGTCCATGACTTGAATTTTAGTTAAGAAATAAAAATAAACACTACAAAAAAACGTACTCAAAGTCCCTTATTATTCGACAATTTAACATGACTATGGGCCTTGTTCGTTCTGCTTTAGTTTTCGTAATAGCGGCACTTAAGCTATCCATAAAAGGCATTTTACTTATCAAACCATTTCCATAATTATGGCCACTAATTAAAAGGCAACGAGTGAAGTTCCCATCAATAATTATTGGTGTCGAAGCACGTACTTCGAAATGTTGTTTATAAAACTACTTCATCATATTTCATACTACTTCCTTCGAGTAATTACGAACTTATTCGTCAAATTTCATACTACTAAAAATTATCAAATTTATTCTTTTTAAATATACCAAATATATTAATTTCATACTAAATGTTTTACAATTTCATACTAACAAACGTTATTAAACTTGTGAGCTTCTATTTTCTGCAAACCCACCACTTAATTTTAGAACCACAATATACCAATTTTTGTCCATGACCAATCCAATCATGAGTATATCAACCTTTCACAGTTATGTGAAGTCATAAAGCTTAAATATGTTCACGAAAAATGCATTTTCATATAAAACGAACTAGAGTCAAATCATATCGTCATCATAAAAACCAAGAACTTAATTTCAAATAACTCCATAAAACAATCTATCCACCTCTCTTACAAACACAAGTAAAGATCTAAAACTTAAAGAAAATAAAAACCACGACCAAAATCGAGGTCGGCATACCCAAAAACGATTACTTGAAAAAATATAAAGAGAAAGAGTAGTCTGCTCTAGCCCGCTGATGACTACCACCCACACCCCATGTCTCAATTTCCGACGTTTTCTGAACTTGTCATATGCTCGCCGCCGCGCAAGAGTTTTGACAATATATGGGTATTTGCAGAGGCCACATCACGACAAGGTCGGTATATATCTCATCTGGAGGGGCTGGAGTGTTTGAGGAGGAGGTGCTTCCACCAGTGCCTATCATATTCCCGACGTTGGACGCTGAGATAAGCGGCACCGATCATTTCTTGTTGTTGGGGATCTAGTTGGGGGAAATGAATACACTAGGGTTGAGGTGAGGGAGAGATTGTGTGTGTGTGTGTGTTTGATTTGTATATAATTAGTTTTTTAAGTGCAAGAGAATTTTTGATAATTTAAATGTTAGTTTGAACTAAATAAGATGCCTTTTACTTAAATGGGATTAAAAAAAAGTTGAAGGATGATTTAAGTATGAATGGTGATGTCTGACAACTGGCGGACGTCAAGTGATTTTTAGAACATTGATTTCTTGTACTAGAGTGTTTAAATCGTTTTACCCATATTCATTTTTATCTCTATAGCCAGAAGTTAAGTCCACAAGTTAAATATAGAAATTATAGTTTCATTACAAAATATTGGGGTGGGTTTTATCATACTCGAATCCATTGACCTCCCTGGTTGAAAAAAAAATCAAAGAAAATAACGAACTCATATATTTTCATTGAAACAACAGTATCATTCAAGATCAATGCAGGAATAACATCCCGAGCTCATTGTTCAATAAACAATAATTAACTAACAATTGTTCTTCCTACAAACACATTGTCGCGGCTTTGGTCCTTGAAAAAAGCAATATCCTTCGGGGTAACCTCTTGGTGCGCAAAAACGTCTTACGCAATTTGTGTCACTAAAGCAACCATCCTTGATAAATTCACATGTCTTGCCCACGCTCGTCTCTGTCGATTTTACAATAATTAATAAAAATACTTAAATTAATTTTATGCTAATTTTGTGTTTTTTAGATTTAAATACTTTCTAATTAAAATAACAATGGCATCGGATTATTTGTTTTTTTCTTAATATAATTGAACTTATGTTATTTACTCCCTCCGTTTCAAAATAAGTGTCGTTTTAGAAACTCAACTTTATTTCAAATTAAGTGTCGTTTTAGAATTTTTTGCCACTTTATTCCAGTTTTACCCCCTCTTATTTTAAGAAATATAAATAAGTTTATGGTAATAGAATAAATAAAGGGAAAGAATGGAAGTAATTAAATGGGAATATTATTAATCGATTGAGGATGTATTAGTCAAATATTATGTTTCTTAATTTTGAACAAAAATTCTAAAACGACACTTATTAAAAAACGGAGGGAGTAGTATATAAAATCATCGAACATTATAACATTTGATGATTACAATACTGAGATTCTATTATCCCCATGATCTTAGTACAATTTATTGTACTTAAGATCACATTTTATATTTTTTCCTAATACAGTTTCTTCTTCTTTGAATTCATTATGTAAATAATATTTTTGCTTTTATACTTAATCTATTAATGTATGAATTATACAAAAAAACTATATTAAAATAAAAGTCCTGATATAAATTTATTTATCAATAAAAGTATAAAACCTTTGAAAAAATAACGTATAAATGACCAAATATTGCCTGAGAAGATGTTTAGAAATTGCTGTACGTGGAAATCAAAATTATTAGGAAAAGAAAATATTAAAAAAGGCAGAGGAAAAGGACTCCCTAGAGGCAAAAATAAATACCAAGAGAAGAACAAGAGTAAACAAGCTTTTGGTCTCCATGACTTATTGTTTACTCACAGCGATAATGAAACATTATCCAAGCATGTCAATTTATAGTAATTAGAAAAAATGGTTATGTTCCACGTGAGATTCACTTCGAGATTTAGTAGACTACATTTGGATCGATAAATTTATTGCGAAGGATTTTGAGTTTATTTGGATAACCTCATCCAGTACAATGAATATCAAATTAATAAATCTCTATTAATTCTAAGTTGTTTTTGGTTAATTAGAGTGGATCTCAAATCTATGCTGAATGAAATTATATAAAACCAATCTCCTAAACCATCTTCTTAACTTCAAATCATTCAATGCAATGTACAAAATAGTTGACCAAGGAGAAGCAGAATTGAAACCGAAGAAAAAAGAAATTAAAGATAGAAAAAGGGGAAGAAAAATTAATTTCAAAAATGAAAGAATAAAATAGAATATCAAAAATGTTTAAAAATGATTATAGCCCTTCTGAATAATTAGCAGATAATTGATAGTTGATGGTGTTAAGTGGTTTAAAAATAATTTAAGTGGTTTAAAAATGATTCGTGATCGAACATGAACAACATCATACATTTCAAAAATGTTTGAGTTGTTTGTATAGAACTCTTGAGTGAATAGTTGATAGTTGATAATTGATTGGTTGTATAATATAACCAATAAGGACATTTACATAAACTAGTTTTTTTTTACACCTGTGCGATGAACGGGGCATAAAGCTAAAATATAAAAATATAAATTATATTAATATTACTTTTATTATTATTTACTATATGAATATATAAATTAACAGAGAGATAGAGATGAAGAGAAATAGTTAAAAAAATCACACTACATAAATTATAAATCGAACCCACATTATATACATAAACGTTAACATTATAAGTTACTGAATACTTCTTTGTACGTTATGATATTGTTCATGTTCGATCACGAATCATCATCACCACAAACTAATATCTTCAAACAATTTCGATGGGTGACACACGACACAACAGCATATAACTGACCATGACTGGACACAGGATTCTTCAATAAAGGCCGACGTTCAAAAGTGATTGACCCTAACTCATGTTTATCGTCATCGCATATGAAATCATGAGCGAAATGCCTTCGTTGAAACTTGAAAGGTATCCTAACGTCAAAATGTGTTATACTCATTCGGGGAAGTAATACATTTTCGTCTGCCTTTGCATCAAATAGAATTTTGCATTAAAGGACGTGAGTGGAAAGTTTGTAACAACCAATCTCGTCCCATTACATAATCTTATGGAGTGGTCTATGTTACTAAATAACATAACAGGAGTCCCCACCTTCAGATACAATTCGTGATTGGGCACCCCAAAACACTTTATACCATTCAAGAATTTAGTTGTGTGCAAATCACTCAAGAAGTCATTCCCACCGTCAGACTTTTTAAAAAAAATTTAAATAATATCATAATCTAAATTTACAATTACACACAGTTCATTCATAAAAAGAATGAATAAAGTAAATTAAATTAATCTACATGAATGGAAATTAAAAAATTCCTAAATCTATACATTACAAGATGCATGGTCTTAGTTAAACACAATAGATTTAATAACATTGTCGGATAATAAATATAAATACATTTAAATTACATATTAATAAAATAAGATATTATTTTAATTTTTTATTTCAATTCGAAATTAATAAAGTATATACATACATACACACATATATAAAACTAATGAGTTTTGCACTTCAAATTACGATTACAAACAAATCGAGTTTACTCTAGAATTAATAAAATATTATAAATTAAATTAAATTAATCTACATTAATATGTGAACAAAGTACTTAAAATTAATAAAATATATACATACATACATACATACATTTATATTTCTTATATGAGAAGAGTATTTGTATCATTAAATAAAGAAAATATATATGAAGCATTCTACAAATTATATGAAGAAACAACTAAATTTTAAAGAGTCAACAAAATAAAAGAAAATACGAAAAAAAAGTTAAATAGAATGATTTATCAAATATAAAAATATATATATGTAATTTATAAAATATTTACTTAGTTCTTTAAATTTATATAATTACAACTAAATCATATTGATAATTAATTGAATACTAACATATTTGGTTAAAAAAATCTGGAAATCCTATAATATAATTTTACAACTAAAAATAATTCGAAATAAATCTATTATTCATAAAATAAGAAAATTAAGTTAAATTAGTCTACATTAATAGAGATTGATATTAAATAAATCAAACGTATGCAGTACCATATATAAGATTTAAATTAAATACAAATAAATAATAAACACAATTGCTAAAATACCTTACATCATATTAGATAATCAAATCTATAAATAAAACTAAATTAATCTACACGCATGAAATTTGAAATTAAAGTTTAATTATATACAATAACGCATAATCGATTTAATTTAAACACAATCGATAAATTTCATAAATATCCTAATCTAATTTTAAATTTCTATAAATTTAAAATAAATAAAAATAATTTAGAAATATTTGATAATAGAATTAATCAAATTCAACCAATTTAAAACTATTTAATTGATTAAATCCAGCCCAAACCATAATTTATTTTGAGTCCACTTAACAATTGAGAGCCCAGTTGTTTTAAGTTTAATTTAAAATCCCATAAGTCCAACCGTATATCCGGATCCAAGCCCATAACAGGACCAGTTAACCATATTGGTAACCCCAAAAGATCTGAAGTATCTTGAAATTATATCAATACATTACAAGATACATGATTTAAATTAAACACAATAGATTTAATAACATTACCAGACAATACATTTAAATTAACATAATATTAGAATAAGATATTATTCTAACATCTTATTTAAATCCAAAATTCATAAATTATATACATACATACACATACACACATATGCTCTCTTTATATACTTAAAAAACGAATAAAATTATTATTCTAATATCTTATTTCAATTCAAAATCATATAAAAAAATAAAATAAAATAAATAAAATATCCAAAATTATTATTTTAATATCTTGTTTCAATTCAAAATTAATTATAGTATATACATACACATACATATATATACCCAAAGAAAAAAAATACTTATAATTTAAAGTAAGAAAAAAGAATATAATGTTATTAAATAGATAATTAAAATAATTAACTAAATTTGAAGAAGTAAAACAAAATAAAAGAAAATACATAGACATATTAATCAAATATTATATTATATATAAAAAATATTTATATTATTTATATTCTACAGATAATAGTTTAGATTTAATTATTTTAGAAATACAAATAAAATATTGCTTAGAATCCCTATTGATAAATAAAATTCTACTCAAATCGGCTCAATTGGTAAAGCCCAACTAAAAAGCCCTAACCTATTTCAGAATCCTACCCATTTAAATCCAACAAAAATCGACGGTCTGTACATACCACACCACATCCAACGGTCCTAATCTACCATCACCAAACTAACCATCCTATAAATACGTTCGGCCCACTCACCACCCCCTCAAACCCTTGCCCTCATTCGTCCCCCACAAACCCTAATCTTCTCCGAAGATGGCGAAACCGAAAACTATGCCCGCCGCTCCGAACCTAACTACACTCCCCATTAATCTTAACCACTCACACACAACACGAACACCATAGATTTTTAGTTCGAAATCTTTGGTTTAATTATTATTATTATTATTATTATTATTATTATTATTATTATTATTATTATTATTATTGTTGTTGTTGTTGTTGTTGTTATTGTTATTATTATTATTATTATTATAATAATAATAAAGCTAAGACATTCGATTCTCGAACAACTTGACATTGATCTTCAATATAACACCAGTAATTCGTCCTCCCCGTTTTACATAATTAGAGACAATTTAAGTCAATTCAATACATTAATCGAATATTAGTAGACAATTATATATATATACATAACGATAAAATTTAGTAGACTACACGAACCTATATATCTATATATAATAATAAAATCATTAAGAACCAATAATTACCTCCGAATCATGATAAACGATCTCCATGGAAGTCTTTTGATCCTTATCATCAAATTCTGATCGAGCAAAAAATTGAACAACTCTAAGCTTAAGTGCTTTTTTATTCATTCGATCAATGTCTTTTGATGAGTCCAAATTAAGGAGGCATCGTTCCAAAAATTCTTGTTGACCAAGTTTTGAAAATAGAGAAAAAGCACAAACACATTTGGGTGGGGAATTGAAATTGATTTGCAAAGAATAAGAACTTATATGTATAAGGAGAATTAGGTAAAACCGTAGAGATTCAAGTTTTGGAATTCTGATAACCCAAATAGATATGATTTCGTATCCCCTCATTATAGATATTGTATCTGATTTTAATTTTTGTGTATTTTTTATTTGTCAATTATGGAACAAAAATATTGATCTATTCCATGAACTAAATGTCTTTAATTAGGCAAAGAAATCGTATGAAATCAGATTTTTAAAAAAAATATGATTCCGACTTGAAGTATCAGAATTATTCAATATTGAATAAAAATGTGATGCACTGTATTTTCTTTGTTTAAGATTTTATTTTTCATACATTTCTTATCGGTTGATTTTAGAGGGAAAAAATCAATTTTCTGCATTTTTCATAAATTAAATATCTTTAATTAGACAAACAAATTGTATGAAATCTGATTTTTTTTAACTTGAAATCTCAAAATTATTCAATATTGAATAAAAATTTGATATACTGTATTTTCTTTGTTTTGAATTCTATTTTTCGTACATTTTTTATTGGTTGATTTTATTTTTAAAAATTGATCTGTTGCATTTTCCATAAGTTTAATGTCTTTAATTAGGCAAACAAATCATATGAAATCAAAAATCTGATTTATTGTATTTCCTTTGTTTAGGATTCTAATTCTCCAAGTAAATCGGATTAAATCAACTACGATTTTTTAAAACAAAATTGCTATAGAAGATACCAGATTTCTTAGAGTTTAATTATTCAAGGAGATTAACATTTGTTCAATTCTAATATGCTTTAATGTTTTATTATTTTTTGTCAAATTAGTTATATTTGGGGCCTATAATTTATTTAAGTTTGATGCATTGCTTTATTTTTTTAGGATCCCAATTTTTTCTTAGGGCATGTAATTTAATTTAATATCATGCTTTATTTTTCTTTATTCGGGACATGTAATTAAATTTATATTTATAGTTAATTTTACTATGCTTGCTTTATCTATTATTTCAATTCAAAATACCAAAAAATACAGTTGATCTTTAATCAAAATCAGAACATTTGACTATTATATAAATAAATTTTATCATTGCAATCACTAATTTAGATGATAGAAAAACTGATTTTTTCTAACCTAATAATTGGGCAATCACAAATTTGAAATTCTGATATTTCAATAAATTGAAATTGACTTTTCAAAAACCTGAATTCAGAGCTTTAAAAAATTCAAATTTTTTTTCACAAATTCAAAAATTTAAGCACTCATATCTTCATTTTTAGCCATAATATCCTAAATTCAGCTAATTGAAAAATCAATTTTTTTTTTTTAAAACACACGACTGCATTTTTGAAACCTATGTTGAAAAGTCAATAATTGTGTGCTGTGAGACTTAAATTTTTAAAAAAAAGTTGAAAAGTAAACAATTGTGTGCCGTGAGATTTAAATTTAAAAAAAAAAGTTGAAAAGTCAACAATTGTGACTTTGCGCCAAAAAATCTCTTTTTGGGGAAAGAAATAAATTTTGGAGGAAACCAAAATAATTGTCTCATGTAGCTAGTACTATATATATATATATATATATATATATATATATATATATATCCCATCTCACCTATATAATAAACGAAAAGATTTTTATCCTACGTGTGTGCTTATGAAGCTTCGAGCTGACTTGTAATTTTCTGGTGGATCGTATGCTTACTTGGCGAATTTTGGAGGTTTGGAGACTTACTAAGTATAATAATTTTAATATCTACTTAAGTTATTATATTTCCTTTTATTAATTTTTGCCTAACTTAATCTTTTCTTTTTTCATATATTTTCCTAATAATATTCTCCTTTGATTATATTTTATCTAATTCAATATTTTCTTTTATTCATCTATTATTTATATATAAGAAGTCATATATAATGAGAAAAAAAATAATACTTATCTTAATTAAAAGAAAATTTACTCATAAGATAATATTAATTACAAATAAAAAAATGAATTATTCATTAACAATCAAAATACGTTGTATTGAGAATAAAAGTTAAATATATAATATAATTAAATTACAAGTTACTTCGATAATCTAAGTATATAACTAAATATTATTAAAGAATTCAATATAGATAAAAAAAAATTATGTAATAATAATTAATAAATATTAATTAGACACCAGTACAATACAATACGAGTTGACGATATAACATATTTTGAATTTTTTTAAGTATGTAACTAAGAATTATCATAGAATTTAATTGAAATATTAAAATATTAAAATATTTAATAATAATTAATTAATAATAATTAGATACTGGTTGAGCATATAACAAGTCTTGAATTTATTAACGTATGTAAATAAAAAATTATATAACAATGAAAATAATAGTTAATAAATAGTAACTAGCCATTTGTAGAACACATGGGTGTTAAACTAGTATGTATATATATATATATATATATATATATTCCTTTATTTCTAATTTAAAAATATGTTAAATCTAATTTATGCAAAGAGATAACAATTACTAATACTTTGTATGATTATTTTGTATAGAAACTAATGATATATATTTTATATTTTTGACAACTTAAGGAGAAAATTGTAATTTCAACCAACTTATCAAACTTCTCTTCTAAAAGATCTCATATTTCTAGAATTTTCAAAATTAGCAGCATGTCTCCAAAAAGTTATTTCAAAACTCTATTTAAAAAAACTAATTAGAGTTGTCGACTAGTCAATCCTCTAATTTTTATCAAACAATTTATTTTATGGTAAAACCTCTAACAAAAAAACACGAAATATAGTTAATTGGCATAACCTATATATACTTTTTGTAACACGGGACATAAAACTCATTGAAGACAAATGTAATTGATGATACGACATCAAATATTTCAGTCGGTAAACATGCATGTTTATAAGAATTTATGAGGCGACCTCCCCTTTTAGAAGGGGCAATATTTTTATAAGGGGGCGAGCTTTTTTGGGAGTGGCGAGCTCCTATCAGGTAAATGGTATCATAACAGCTCGGTATTGAGAGCTGGACTTTATAGTTGATAAGATTTTGGGCCCTGATGAGCTGATATGGATTATGGTATGGGGTGCCGATGGATAAGTTATTTATCAAATATTATTATTATTTAATACTTTGTTATTTGACTTATTATCATAAAATAATATATTTTGTTGCTATCTCATAAATCGCACAACACAATACAAGTATGAACCCAACATCGAGTGGAATGAACACTTTGGCATCAACTATAATAGATTTGAAAAAAGATCAACTAATTCCAAAGTCAAGAAAGGGAAGCCGCCTTTGAAAGCAAATGTGGCTAAAGATGGTAATTTTGAAACCATTCATGTCAGACATAGTTTCTATCGAATTTCAGAATCAAGTTAATTCTGTTAGGTATGGATTATGTTTTATATACCAATCGCTTCAACATCATTGGAATATTTATATTTGATTTAGTATACTAATACTATTATTATTAGCTCACTGTGCAGAGGCAACAATGAGAAAAACTATCTTCATACTAAAGTTGTAGAATACCTACAATTCATGCTGGATAGAAAAGATAATTTGGTTAAATTATTTAGAATGGCCAAACAAACATTTGGAGAGGATGATATTGCTAAATCGAAATTACGTCTACTTCGGAGAAGGGGCAAGGGTGGAAGGACCCAAAGTCTTCCAGAAGTAGATGAGTTTTGTCTATTAGTTAATGGGGATCTTGATCCTCAAAGTGGTAATATGGATATTGTAGTAAAAAAGAGATTTGGTAATTTCAAGCATATCAACGAGTTGCATCATCTTTACCTTACTCTAGAACATCCATTGCTATTTCCTTATAGGTAAGATATATCTTTTTCTAAAATATCAAAAACCTAAAGGCAATGGTAGATAATATGTGAGCCAATAAGAGTTCTTTTTTCACCTGTTTCATGGAAGACAGATTGAGGTACCTACTATATTATATATTTTATGACTCACACAATAAATCATAGTCTATCAATATATAATAATTGAATATTCAAGATTGTGTTATGTCAGCACCCATCAAAAATATTGCAAAGAAAGATGTATAGTGCGACTGATGAAGCAGTTTTATAAGGTGAAACAAATGGCTCAAGTGTTGGTACTCACGTTGTCTTGCCTCTGACATTTACTATCGATACTCGATTTATGATTGAGAATTACCAAGATGCTATGACAATTTGCTGGTGGGTAAGTTATTATTCTTTATTTATTACATTCATGTGCAATCCTAAACGGTCATAGTTTATTCTCTTTGTTGATAAAAGGAAACTAAAACTAGAGGATCGAACTGATATAATTTTAAAATTTTCAAAATCAAGTTTGGCGCTTTGACGAGAGATTTACGTGATAACAAAATTTTTGCATAAATTATTTTAGGTGAGTATAAATAAATTTTATGTTCTCATATTATTTAATCTAGGAGGAATAAATTATTAATATCTATTGGATTTTTTATAGTAATTTATCTATTATGAATTTCTTTTTAGTTATTTACACCATGGAATTCCAAAAGAGAGGTCTTCCCCATGCGCACAAACTTTTTATTCTATCAAAATAAGACAAATGCCCAAATGTTGTTGATACTAATTGAATAATTTTAGCAGATATTCCTGAAGATCCAATATACTATTTTTCTTTATCGAATTTGATGGTTTATGGACCGTGTGGTCATTTACAAAAATCGTCTTCTTGCATGGTTGATGGAAATCGCACAAAATATTTTATAAATAAGTTTGTCAATACTACTGCTATTGATAACAATGGTTATCCAGTATATAAACGTAGAAATACTGGAAGAACAATTTTTAAGGAATTGTGTTCAGTTATGGAGCTCATTTATATGTTGAATGGTGTAACTAATCCAGATTTATAAAGTATATGTTCAAATATGTCAACCAATGTAATGACAATATCACTGCAACGTTCTATCACAATAAAGACAATATTTAGAGGATAAAAGGATTGATGAGATTAACATACATTATGATCATTGTTACATTTCTCCATGCAAAGCAGCGGAGAAATAATTGAGTGCAAATATGTCTCTAAAAAAAGACTCGAAGGTTAGATTTGCCCAAAAAATAAGTCGTGATAAATGTCCATAGTGTGGCACTACCACATGAATAAAAATTATAAGAAATAAAAAAGTGTAACGTGAATTACATAAACACCCTTCACATTAGTTTTTGCTTATAAGTGGATTTTTTACACACTATCTCTCTCTCCTCACGTAGGTCTCTGTAGTCTGCAAAAACTACCTTTCTCTCTCTCCACAACTCATCTATTTCATACTGTATTCTCTTCCATGGGTCTCTTTCTCTCTCCCCCTTCCTCCCTCCCCAAAATTCATCTATTTCATCTATCATTTTATTCCATTTATGGAGATAAAGAGAAGAACATTGCCAAAGATATTATATATTGTGTTTCAAGAAGGAGGCACCATAATCTGATATTTCTTGAAAAAATGCGCAACTAACATTATTATAATTAAAGGAAGCATATTTCAGTGTTTTGCAACCGAGGATGAAGTTGTTTCCGCATACAATTTATATCGTCATATGCTTTCCAATGAAACTCGATCATGCTAGTTATGAAGATGATTCAACACCTTTGAAGGATGGGGAAAAATAGTGATTAAAGGCATCGAGCTTAAGAAAATGAAGCTTGGGGGTTTGAAATGTTTCTCTTTGGGTTTTTCTCTAGTCTATTGATGATGGATGTTGTGATCTTCACTTTAAAATGATGTGTTTTTTAAGTTATTATGTTTCTCTGTTGGTTTTTCTTTTGAAAAGTTAAACGGGTTATTCTAGTATGAGTATGCATTTTTTGTTTAATTATTCGAAGTTGAAAGCTCCAACAACCCATCATTTGAACGAGATAGCGTTGAAAATCCATTCAAAGTAGCAAATGAGAATGATGATGACGTTCCTCGACCTGGTAAAAATAACCTTTTAGAAAGGCGTAATCTTAGTTGTTTAGAACTACAAGTATACATCATTACAAATGAAAAATACTCAAGACAAAACAACCTTATTTTCACAACTATAAGTATGCATCAAAACAAACGAAAAGTATTCAAGACAAAACCATCTTATTTTAACAATTATAAGTATGCATCAGAACAAATGAAAACTATTCATGACGAAATAGCCTTATTTTCAATAATCACAAATACACATTATTACCATTGAAACATATGCAAGGCAAAACACCTTTGTACTTCATAACCACAACTCTTCATTTTTCCTTAGAAAAACTCTGCTAGACAAGACTACTTGTTTTACATTCAAATTTAGGACTACACACACTCTCTATTGAAACATATTCAAGATCAAAGAACTTATATGTCGTTCATATTAATCACTTTACAAGTTTATTATCGAAAATTATGCATGACAAAATAACCTATATGTTCAATATTATTGTTTCCAAGTATTCTGATAGCTTGAAAAGTTTGAACAAAGCTTTACATAAGTCATGGAAATCTACGAGGTTTTGGTATATATATCTGATATATAATTTTGTGCCACTTATTGTGCATGTTTTATCATTGCCAGAATACGCAGTTTCCGTGTTTCTTACTAAATTTGGTATAATTTTTGGAGTAATGTTTGTTGCTCTCACACATGGTTGTACCACTTAACTTTTGCGCTACTCATGGTCATATATCATTTTCCTAAAATTAGCAATATTGTTTTTCAAGACTTATGAAATCTAATTTGAATGGATTAGAAACCCAAAATTCAGTTTAATACTCGTTATGATACTCATTATGATACTTATAACTTGTTTGAAGATTGAAGTTTCAAATTAGTTTCTTTTAAGTAATTGTAATCTTCACAACATGAAAAGCCAAAGTTGTATTAAATATGTTTTACACACATAATAAGAAAACAAGAATGTCCATGCCGTAACTAATGTTAGATGAAAAAATATAAAATAAAATCTACCAAAAATGATTTTACATCATTACGAGAAAAAATAAATCCAAACAAACAGAAAAATGATTTCCTCAAATGCGGAATAGTTGGTGTAAAATTTATAGACATTCAAATATGTAATATTTTTCTGGAAACTATTAGTTATGTAGTCTAATCTAACATAGTCTCACTGTGATAACGGGCTATTGGCACAGACTAAGTACAGAATAATATCCATGACATTGGAAATATTTGCTATATTTTGTGATCACTGGGTAGCGATTTTCTATCCTCATCCCCACTTACAGCCCATTTCTATGCAGGTAAATGATACGATACTAGGACACTTACCATTACATATGCAAGAATTCCAAATAATTATACACGTACCACAATAATTGTCGAAAAGAAAAAACTACTAAGCTATCTTTTGCAATTGCCTTGCGGTTGAGAAGGTGACCCCAGACTTCAATGACAGAGTTGTATAAATATTCCTCGGGCTTGAAATAATTAAGTTCTCGCCTTGATAACCATACCCAACCATTGTCATAAATTTTTAATTCACTATAAAAAAGGGGAGTATAATCTTTTTCAATAAGATATAGAAGGGAAAGTAGTTAGGAGTCGAAAGGGAACAACTGGCACATTGGAGGATTAGACTGAGAATATCATGAAGACAAGGGGGGACAAAGATATGTGGTTGATAAAAAAAAAAAGAATTTCTATTCACAAAAAAATTATAAGAGTTGGAAGAAAACATAAAGATTTTTTTAACAAAAAACCTAGATATGCACAGGCATACCCTTGGCTCCCACGAGTCACGTTATATACATCTCAGAGAATGAAATCAAAATAGAGTAAAACATTCTCATACTCCATTAAATCTACACTCTACACATCATTATCATTACCTTCCAATTCGATCCCTCATGAGTGTCGACTTTCATATCCATAAGGCTCTCTGAGACCATAGCATGACTAATATCTCCCATTGTAAATGGACTAACTTAAGTCATTATTTCCTCTTTCTCTTTATCCTCAAATGAGATATCATCAACAAGTATATAAAATATATGCTAACAAAATTATGAAGTAGCAATTATAAGAAAATAGAATGCATAGTTCTGCACTTCACACAAAAAATTAACAAACCAGATGGAAGCCAGTCATTCAGCCAAAACAATAAGAAAAATAATAGTTCCACATTTTTCCACCCTGAATATTTTCCTCACCTAAAACAGGAACTTCATATAATTCAAAACCTTGGGATTTTTTTATCTCTCTAGAGATATTTGTACTGTCGTCTTACATGACCTTAGCAAGGTCAAACTTAACAGTCTCTTTCTCACCACTTGGACTATGTACAAGAAGTAAAAAAAATAATATATAAGAGACGAGAACCATGGAACTAAAACTACACAAAACAAAGGCAATTTATTAGGTGCTCCTGTATTGCGTGATGATATATGACAGTTATACGCAATGATATATGACAGTTATACGTGATAATATATGGTATTTATACGTGATGATATGTGACAAAAATTTAGAGTTTAGGGTTTACTTTTCCATTTTAGGGTTTAGTATTATATTTTAGGGTTTATTTTTCCAATTTTTAGGTTTAATATTTCATTTTAAGGTTTATTTTTTTTTTTTTATTTAATTTTCCATTTTAGGGTCCCGACAAAAATCTATCATTCTACCAATTTTACGTGATGATATGTGTTAGTTATATGTGATGATATGTGACAGTTATATGTGATAATATATGATAGAAATTTAGGATTTAGAGTTTAATACTCAATCTCAGGATTTACTTTTTAATTTTAGGGATTAATTTTCCATTTTTAGGGTTTAATTTTTTTTTATTTTAGGTGTATATTTTATATTTTAGAATTTTAAATTTTAGATTTAGAATTTCAATTATTTGTGATGATATGTATTAGTTATATGTGATGACATGTACCAGTTATATGTGATGATATATGCCAGTTATATACGATGATAAAATAAATTACACGGTACACCTTGCAAGGTGCACCTGGGTCCATGGTATACTGTCTCCAAAATAAAGATTCACAGTATTGTTCTGCTCATAGAAAAATAATATTGGATAGAAAACAAACAAATAATGATAAGTATGAATATCACACCATTTTCATAATGGGGGCCACAGATCAAAAGGCAGTCAGTGAGGTTCCCATCACTAATAACTATTGTTGAGGCACACACATTGAAATGCTGCGTAGAAAACTTCATATTTCATACTAATTCGAGTAATTTTGGACTTATTTGTCAAATTTCATACTAAAAACTATTAAATTTATTCTTCTTAAATTACATAATAAACATATTAATTTCATACTAAACCTTTTACAATCTCATATTGGCAAACACGATTAAGTTTTTGACATTCTATTTTCAACAAACCCACCACTCAATTCCAGTCTCACAACTCACCAACTTCAATCCATGACCAATCCAATTAAGAGTACATCAAACTTTCATAATTCTATGAAACCAACAAGCTTGAATATGTTCACAAAAAATGCATTTTCATATAAAACAAACAAGAAATAAACCATAGCATCTTCATAAAAGGAAAGAAATTAAATTCAAATAATTCCCCATAAAAAAATTACAAGATTGTCTTACAAATCAAAATAAAGACCCAAAATCCAAAAAATAAAAACCATGACCAAAAGCGAGAAAATGAAGAACTTAACTTCAAATAATTCCCCGTAAAAATAATCTCACCACCACTCTTATAAACCCAAATAATGTTCTAAAACCTAAAAAAAACAAAAAAAACATGCCCACTGATGACCACCGTCGGTGATAACACGTATATTTTGTATATATTATGGCCTATTAAATTATGTTTTAACTACTGTTTGTACGCTTTTAATACCTTCTTACTTTAATTACTATTACTTAGATGTTATTACGTGTTTGGTTATTTTATGTGTTATCTATAGGATTTTGGAGATATTTTTGTTGGGTTGTACTTAAAGATAAGAACTGGACTATAGAAAGTGAAGAGAAGAGTACATCGGGACAATATTGGATCAAGCCCATGAAGTCAAAGAGTCAATGGAGCCCGAAGACCCTTAACGATCCCATTAGTAGTTGATAACCAGGTCGCTTATGTAGGACATTTTCAAGAAGAGCCTTAGAGACCCCAGTAGTTGTCGATAACCAGGTCCCTACTGTATGCCAATTTCAAGATGACCTTTAGTGACCTCATTAGAGGTTGATAGCCGGGTCGCTAATGGTCTAAAAATATTATTGGGTTTAACTGCTGGGATCTCATTTGTGACTATAAAAGGAGGGCCAAGATCCAGTTCACATACATCTTTCATCTTGGGAACCATCATACACCACCAAAGCATTCCAAAGTGTGAGATAGAGAGATTGAAGGAGATTCGGAGGAGAAACACGAAGATCGGGCTGATTAAATGATCCACAATTATCTTATTATTTATCCTTTCTTTCTTCTTTTTATGAATATTACTTGTTCATTGAAATGCCTGGATAAATGTTTAATCATGCTTAGCTAATTTCATCGTATTTTGGGGATTTGGTAAATGATGAACAACTATTTTTTTCTTTCAATCAATCATTTGATCCTTTCAATATTCTTTT
Organism: Phtheirospermum japonicum; assembly: GCA_014905375.1. Taxonomy (NCBI): domain Eukaryota; kingdom Viridiplantae; phylum Streptophyta; class Magnoliopsida; order Lamiales; family Orobanchaceae; genus Phtheirospermum; species Phtheirospermum japonicum. Next base: position 317,619 of record BMAC01000879.1, on the reverse strand, counting down.
ATTCTTGATTTACATATATACATAATTGCTTGACTAATATTTTGTACTGGTTAGTTTTAATAATTCATAAATCAAGAGATGAATTTTGTTACTAGAATAATGAATAAAATATACTCTAATCAATAAGGTCGATATATTTGAGATAAAGTGATATTTTTAAAATATTTGAATCTTTTTGTAGTTCTAATTGTGATCGATAACACGTCTGACATTTAAAACCCACAGTTTAATCACTTCAAGAGGCGGGTTAAACTATATTTGTGATTGATAACACGTCTAGACTTTTGATTCAAAATAATGCTTTTTTAATTGCGAAGGTTTTATATTCAAGTATGATCCCTTTAGTATTTTATATTTGTAACTCATCATTTCATACTCTATTGACAACCATTGTACTTCTAAAGTTGTGATAGATTGGTAATCTTTTATAACAAATAGCTTTGGTGAATCAAAATTCGAGATATGAGATTTATCAATTAGTCTTTCATACGCAAAACACTCTAATCAACAAGACAGATTGGTTTGATATTAGTAGTGAAGTCTTATAAATCTTTAAAGCCTTTTGGAGTTCTAAGTATGATCTTAACAATTCGTCTCACATTGAGAATCCACAATTTCAGCACCTTGATAGAAGGTTTATAATACTTGTGCGATTGACTTATATAATTGAATCATAATAATACTTGAATGATTAAACATGATATACATTGAAAGTTCATTGAAACCCAAACACCGGATTTGTTATCATTTTATTACATGTCTTCTTATTCTTGATCAATTAGTTTATTTTATGCTCGTCGTTTGTAAAAGACAAAACCAACATCTCCTTTTATATTCATTTAAATAAAATTAATTAAATAATAACACTACCTGTCGATTTCTAAGATTTGGTCGTCATGGAAATCGACCTTACCCGTCGCTTACTACATCTACATTGTGCGCTTGCAGTTGGATAGAGTATATTAACAAACATGTATTTCTTACTCGAACCAATCCCTAGTAAAATATGGAGCGATAGGCACCCCATGTCTCAATCGTCAGACTTTCTTGAACTTTCATGTGCTCGCTACATGGTTTTGACGATGTGTGGGTTTTTACAGAGACTACAACATGACAAGGTCAGGATATATCACATCTAGAAGTGCCTGGGGGTCGGAGGAGGATGTGCCTCCAACAGTGGCCATCATCTTCATGCTATTGGACAGTGGCGTCAATTATTTCTTGTTGTGGGGATCTACGGAATGGATATGAATACGATAGGGTTGAGGCGAGGGAGAGATTTTATTTGTGTCTATAGAAAGATAATCTCTTTAAATGCGAAATAGTTGTAAAATTATACACAATCAATCATGCAATAAATTTTTATTTTGGAAACTATCTGCCATGTAATATAATCTGAAATAGTTGCACTTTGAAAATGGGCTACCAATATCTACCAATTACTACATATTTTTCATGAAACTGGACACATTGACGTATATTTCATGATCATTGTTAGCGATTCCCATCCTCGGTCAATTTTTCCCAGGGTAAATGAAACCATATCATGACAATTATATATATGTAGGTAAGAAATCCCAATAAATAAACATGCTCCGCAATACTTGTCAGAAACAAAAAGCTAAACAACTTCTAGTAGAAATTACTTTACGGTTGAGAAGGTCCCAGGCTTCAATGACAGAGTTGTAAAAATATTCTTCGAGATTGCAACCATTAAGTTCCCTTACGGTTGAGAAGGCCCCCAGGCTTCAATGACAGTCGTAGAAATATTCTCCGAGATTGCAACCATTAATTTCTGGCCGTTATAGCCTTTGCCGACCATTATCATACATTTGGAATTCATTAAAAACATGAAGAGTAGAAATCTTTTAAGTAGAAATATTTATTTTATATTTTTGATAACTTAAGGACAAAATTATCATTTAACCAACTTATCAAACTTCTCTTCTAATAATCTCAATTTTTTAACTTCTTAAAAATTAGTGGTTTAGCTCCAAAAATCCATTTCAAGACTCTATTTAAGCAAACTAATTATAGGAGTCGTTTAGCTGGTCCTCTATTTTTTGTCAAACCTTTTATATTTTTTAAAACCTCTAATAAACAAACCACGACATATAGTTACTTGGCGTAATACTATTTATTTAATTGTAACACAAGATGAAAAATTCACAGAAGACAAACGTACTTCAAACAAATGGAGATCAATTCGTTATTTTAATGGGTACGACAGAGTGAAAGACGTGACATAATAATAATGAAATAAACTACAATGTACATGGTTCGAGTCCTCATGAACACTCTTTCGAATGGTAAATGACACCACTTGTGCTAATTGTTCGTGAAAATGAGTTCAATTTGTTTCGACGTTCCGCTTTTAGAAATATATTATATAATAGTGATTTCAATACTTACTCAAAAGTAACGCATGCTTTGATTCTTCCGACGAACACACTTAACTAAACTCTCGACATCCAAATATTAATCACTACGTATTCCACATCAAATTGTTGGTAAACTAATGTAATTAGTTAATTTATTCAACAAGTTACTAGTTTTCTATGCAAAGCTTTTATGTAGTATTTATGTTGGAAACCTTACTGTTTCATTTGATTATTTGTTCATGATAAGTAAAGAGAAAACACAATACAAAGTGTCAACAATCAGCTCTAAACTAAAATCAACCTAGAAAAACTTGAGTGTAAATATGTCAAAAAATAGACTCGAGACTAATATTTCCCCAAAAAGGGGTCGTGCTAAATATCCACAGTCTGACACCGCCACACGGGAAAAAATTATGAAAACAATAAAGTTTAATGTGCAATTCCACAAACACCCTTCACATTAGTTTATGCTTAAAACTCAGTTATTTTTACAAACAATACCTCACTTGGGCCTTTGTAGTCTGCAATACACTATGTTTCTATCCCTCCATAATCATCTATTTCATCCCCCATTTTCTTACATTGGCCTCTTTCTTTCTCTCCATAATTCATCTATTTCATAAAAACATTTTTTGAAGTTTCTCAATCAAGGATGATGCTATTACGTGTATGATTGTATCATCATACTATTTTCAACGATGAAAATGGCTGTACTAGCTACGAAGAAGATTCACCACTTATGAAGGATGAGGTAAAAATAGCGAAAAAAGATGTTGAACTTAAGAATATGAAGCTATGTTCTTTGAAATATTTCTCTTTCTGGTTTGTTAATGATGGGCATTGTAATCTTCATTTTAAATGATATGCTTTGTGTGTCATTACGTTTCTATTTTAATTTGCCTTTTGAACAGTTATGCGGGTTCCTTGTACAACCGTTAGCGGCCCTTAAATACATTAGAATAGAGAAAAGAGAGAGAGAAACAAAGACTCCTTATTCTAGTAAAAGTATACATTAGTTGTTTAGTTATTCGTGGCTGAAATCTCGTACAAGCCACCTTTTGAAATTGATAGCGTTAAACACTCGTTCATAGTAGCAAATGAGAATGACAATGATGTTCCTCGACCAGGTACAACTAACCTTTTAGAAAGGCATAATTATAGCTATTCAAAACTACAATTATACATCATTACAAATTAAAAGTATTCAAGACAAAACAATCTTATTTTCATAATTATAAGTATTCATCAAAACATAGGAAAAATTACTTTTTTTGGTCCACTATGTTGTCCACTTTCCAATTTAGGACCAAGATATTGTCCACTATCAAAACACATACACGAAGTTGGCAAAATCATCAAAAAAGGTACAAAATTATCCGATTCGGGCTTGATGGATGACGTGGAAGTATCCAATATTTACTTATCCATTTTCATTTAATTTAAATGCAGAAAATCAGAAAATATACCTAAACTACCAAATATACCCCCCACCTTCTCGGACAGCCACCATCCTATCTCAAACTCCAAATTCCGGCCACCACTCGAAGCTCCCAGCGACAATCCCAACACCTCAATCGCTCGGAGTTCTACCACTGCTCCGATGGGCCCTCTGCCAGAACAGCCTCCTCTCTGTCGCGTTTGCATCTCCATCCAACACCAACAACCACCAAGCTTCTTGACCACTATGCATTATCGTGACTCTGAACACACCCACAAGGTCCACAACCAGTCCCACCACCGCCACTATCGCCCCCTCATTTTTCTCGCAAACTCCATTGATAGAACTCAAAATTACTCGAATCCCTACAAATCTGAACCAATAACCAACATATACAAATCTACAAGAGCCTCAATTTCTAAAATCAAAGTCAAATTCTCACAAAATCCCCCATTTCGAATTCACAGAATCGATTTTTCAAAATCCCTAAAATCAATTTTTGAAAAGATTGGTTTGGCCTCAAATCTCATGCCTTTAAATATCAGAAATTCCTATGTAATAAAAAGAAAATTCGTGGTTTATTAAAAAAATCCGACATGAAACAAGCACAAAAAAGTGTTGGTAATGGTAAGGCTGTGAGTGACGGGGTTCTAGGACTATATATATTTCATCACTACCGCTGCCATTTATCTGTCATTTAATTTTTTTCGAGTTTCCTTTTTTTTTTCCTGGTGTTCTTTTGATGCTGGATAATAGTATAAGAATTATTGAAGAAAGATAATTAATGTTGGAGATGCGAATCTGCGTGAATAAGCATCAAAAAGAAAAAAAGAGAAAAGGAAATAAAAAATGAGAAAGAAAAAAAGAGAAAAATCAAATAAGGAATAAGAAACGGGAAGGGCTGGGATTAAGGGGGTATATTTGGTAGTTTAGGTATAATTTTTGATTTTCTGCATTTAAATTAAATAAAAATTAATAAGTAAATATTGGATCCTGCCACGTCAGCCATCAAGCCCGTATTGGATAATTTTGTACCTTTTTTGATGATTTTGCCAACTTCGTGTATGTGTTTTGATAGTGGACAATATCTTAGTTCTAAATTGGAAAGTGGACAACATAATGGACCAAAAAAGTAATTTTCTCTCAAAACATACAAAAAATATTCAAGAAAAAATAGTATTTTTTTCACAATTATAAGTATGTAGTAGAACAAACAAATATATTCATGACAAAATAACCTTATTTTTCTATAATTTCCTTTACACATTATTGATTCAAACATATGCACGATAGAACACCTTTGTACTCTATAACCACAACTATTCATCTTGTTTTAGAAAAACTATGCTAGACAAAATAACTTGCTTTATGTTCAGATCCAGAAAAACACTGATCTCTATTGAAACATATGCAAGATCAAATAACTTGTATGACGTTTAAAATAATCACTTTACAGGCTTACCCTCGAAAACCATGCATGATAAAACAACCTATATTTTGAATCTTCTTGTTACAAGGTATTTTGATAGCGGGAAAGTCTTCACAAACTTATTTAGGTCATAGAAATCTACAAGTTTTTGGTATAAAGATACAATATTTTATTTTAATGCTACTTATTGTTCATGGATTATGATTACTAGATTGCGCAGTTTCTATTTTTATATTTAAATGTGGTAGAATGCTTGTTCCCTTTGTTAGGAGTAATGTTTGTTGCTCTCACACAGGGTTGTACCACTTAACGTTGCTCTACTCATGTTCATGTATTATAGTTGCTGGAATGCATATTTCTTGTTTTCCTAAATTTGGCCGTATTGTCTTTCAAGGGTTATGAAATTTTAATATTCATGGATAATTTGTCTAGAAATGCAAAATTTCTGATTTCGTACTCGTTACTACATTCATTACATATTTCAAGATTTAAGTTGGAATGTAGTTTCTTTCATGTAAATATAATCTTAACGACCTGATAAGCCAAAACTGTAATAAGAATATTTCACACACCCAATAAGAAAATAAGAATGTCCATGACTTGAATTCTAGTTAAGAAATGAAACTAAAAACTACCAAAAATAAAAAAAGTACTCAACGTCCCTTATTATTCGACCTTTTAACACGTCTATAAGTCTTGCTCGTGCTGCTTTAGTTTTCGTAATCTGGAGCGACATTTAACCTATCTTTAAAAGTAATTTAACCTATCACACCATCTCCATAATGATGACCACTAATAAAAAGGCAACGAGTAAAGTTCCCATCACTAATTATTGGTGTCGAAGCACATACTTTGAAATGTTGTGTACAAAACTACTTCATCATATTTCATACTAATTCGAGTAATTTCGAACTTATTCGTCAAATTTCATACTAAAAATTATCAAACTTATTCTTTTTAAATATACCAAATATATTAATTTCATACTAACCCTTTTTACAATTTCATACTAACAAACGTTATTAAACTTGTGAGCTTATATTTTCTGCAAACCCACCACTTAATTCTAGAACCACAATATACCAGTTTAAATCCATGACCTATCTAATCAGGAGTATATCAACATTTCACAGTTATGTGAAGTCATAAAGCTTAAATATGTTCACGACAAATGCATTTTCATATAAAACAAATTAGAGTCACATCATAGCGTCATCATAAAAGTCAAGAACTTAACTTCAGATAATTTCCCATAAAACAATCTATCCACCTCTCTTACAAACAAAAATAAAGATCCAAAATTTAAAGAAAATAAAAACCACGACCAAAAGCGAGGTCAGCATAGCCAAAAACGATTAATGGAAAAATATAAAGAGAAAGAGTAGTCTGCTCTAGCCGGGAAATTATCTGAAGTTAAGTTCTTGACTTTTATGATGACGCTATGATGTGACTCTAATTTGTTTTATATGAAAATGCATTTGTCGTGAACATATTTAAGCTTTATGACTTCACATAACTGTGAAATGTTGATATACTCCTGATTAGATAGGTCATGGATTTAAACTGGTATATTGTGGTTCTAGAATTAAGTGGTGGGTTTGCAGAAAATATAAGCTCACAAGTTTAATAACGTTTGTTAGTATGAAATTGTAAAAAGGGTTAGTATGAAATTAATATATTTTGGTATATTTAAAAAGAATAAGTTTGATAATTTTTAGTATGAAATTTGACGAATAAGTTCGAAATTACTCGAATTAGTATGAAATATGATGAAGTAGTTTTGTACACAACATTTCAAAGTATGTGCTTCGACACCAATAATTAGTGATGGGAACTTTACTCGTTGCCTTTTTATTAGTGGTCATCATTATGGAGATGGTGTGGATAGGTTAAATTACTTTTAAAGATAGGTTAAATGTCGCTCCAGATTACGAAAACTAAAGCAGCACGAGCAAGACTTATAGACGTGTTAAAAGGTCGAATAATAAGGGACGTTGAGTACTTTTTTTATTTTTGGTAGTTTTTAGTTTTCATTTCTTAACTAGAATTCAAGTCATGGACATTCTTATTTTCTTATTGGGTGTGTGAAATATTCTTATTACAGTTTTGGCTTATCAGGTCGTTAAGATTATATTTACATGAAAGAAAACTACATTCCAACTTAAATCTTGAAATATGTAATGAATGTAGTAACGAGTACGAAATCAGAAATTTTGCATTTCTAGACAAATTATCCATGAATATTAAAATTTCATAACCCTTGAAAGACAATACGGCCAAATTTAGGAAAACAAGAAATATGCATTCCAGCAACTATAATACATGAACATGAGTAGAGCAAACGTTAAGTGGTACAACCCTGTGTGAGAGCAACAAACATTACTCCTAACAAAGGGAACAAGCATTCTACCACATTTAAATATAAAAATAGAAACTGCGCAATCTAGTAATCATAATCCATGAACAATAAGTAGCATTAAAATAAAATATTGTATCTTTATACCAAAAACTTGTAGATTTCTATGACCTAAATAAGTTTGTGAAGACTTTTCCCGCTATCAAAATACCTTGTAACAAGAAGATTCAAAATATAGGTTGTTTTATCATGCATGGTTTTCGAGGGTAAGCCTGTAAAGTGATTATTTTAAACGTCATACAAGTTATTTGATCTTGCATATGTTTCAATAGAGATCAGTGTTTTTCTGGATCTGAACATAAAGCAAGTTATTTTGTCTAGCATAGTTTTTCTAAAACAAGATGAATAGTTGTGG
>BMAC01000879.1:291356-309575 GCA_014905375.1 Phtheirospermum japonicum | reverse complement strand
ACCCAGCCCCTCCAGATGAGATATATACTGACCTTGTCGTGATGTGGGTCTCTGCAAGTACCCATATATTGTCGAAACCAATGCGCGGTGGCGAGCACATGACAAGTTCAAAAAAAGTCGAATTGAGACATGGGGTGTGGGTGGTAGTCGTTAGCAATAAAACAATCTATCCACCTCTCTTACAAACACAAGTAAAGATCTAAAACTTAAAGAAAATAAAAACCACGACCAAAAGCGAGGTCGGCATACCCAAAAATGATTACTAATAAAAATATAAGGAGAAAGAGTAGTCTGCTCTAGCCTGCTAACGACTACCACCCACACCCCATGTCTCAATTGCCGACTTTTTTTGAACTTGTCATGTGCTCGCCACCGCGCATTGGTTTCGACAATATATGGGTACTTGCAGAGACCACATCACGACAAGGTCAGTATATATCTCATCTGGAGGGGCTGGGTGTTGGAGGAGGAGGTGCTTCCATTAGTGCCTATCATATTCCTGGCGTTGGACGGTGAGATAGGCGGCGTCGATCATTTCTTGTTGTGTGTGTGTGTGAGTGTGTGTGTGTGCGCGCGTATTTATATATAATAAGTTTTTTAAGTGTAGGGGATGTTTCGATAATTTAAATGCATGTTTGGATTAAATAAGATGCCTTTTACTTAAATGGGATAAAAACAAGTTGAATGATGATTTGAGAATGAATGATGATGTCTGGTAACTGGCGGCTGTCTAGTGTTTTTTAGAACATTGGTTTCTTGTACAAGAGTGTTTAAATCGTTTACCCATATTCATTTTTATCTGTAAAACCAGAAGTTAAGTCCATAAGTTTACGGAGCTTAAATATAGAGATTATAGTTTCATCACAAAATATTGGGGTGGATTTTATCATACTCGAATTCATTAACATCTCTGTTCGAAAAATAAAATCAATGAAAATAAAGAACTCATATATTTTCATTCAAACAACAGTATCATTCAGGATCAACGCAGGAATAACATCCCGAGCTCATTGTTCACTAAACAATAATTAACTAACAATTGTTCTTCCTACAAACACATTGTCGCGGCTTTGGTCCTTGAAAAAAGCAATATCCTTCGGGGTAACCACTTGGGGCACAAAAACGTCTTACGCAATCTGTGTCACTGAAGCAACCATCCTTGATAAATTCACATGTCTTGCCCATGCTCGGCTCTGTCGATTTTACAATAATTAATAAAAATACTTAAATTAATTTTATATTAATTTTGTATTTTTAAGATTTAAATACTTTCTAATTAAAATAATAATGGCATCAGATTATTTGTTTTATTTTTGCTTTTATACTTAATCTAATAATGTATGAACTATACAAAAAATTATATTAGAATAAAAATCCTGATATAAATTTATTTATCAATAAAAGTATAAAACCCTTGAAAAAACAACGTATAAATAACCAAATATTGCCTGAGAAGATGTTTAGACATTGCTGTTACGTGGAAACCAAAATTGTTAGGAAAAGAAAATATAAAAAAAGGCAGAGGAAAAGGACTCACTAGAGGCAAAAACAATTAACAAGAGAAGAACAAGAGTAAACAAGCTTTTGGTCTCCATGACTTCAAATCTATTCTCTTATTGTTTGCTCACAGCGATAATGAAACATTGTCCAAGCATGTCAATTTATAGTAATTAGAAAAAATGGTTATGGTCCACGTGAGAATTCACTTAGAAATTCATTAGACTAGATTTGGATCGATAAATTTATTGCGAAGGATTTTGAGTTTATTTGGATAACCTCATTCAGTACAATGAATATCAAATTAATAAATCTCTATTAATTCTAAGCTCTTTTTGGTTAATTAGAGTGGATCTCAAATCTATGCTGAATGAAATTATTTAAAACCATTCTCCTAAACCATCTTCTTAAATCTAAATCATTCAATACAATGTACAAAATAGTTGACCAAGGAGAAGCGGAATTGAAACCGAAGAAAAGAGAAATTAAAGATAGAAAAAGGGGAAGGAAAGTTAATTTCAAAAATGAAAGAATAAAAGAGAATATCACAAATTTTTAAATGATTATAGCCCTTTTGAATAATAAGCTGATGGTCTTAGGTGGTTTAACTATCTCATTGTTTGAGTTGTTTGTAAAGAACTGTTGAGTGAATAGTTGATTGTCGATAACTGATTTGTTGTCCAAAATAACCAATAAGGACATTTACATAAATATAGATTAGGTGAATTTATTGAATAATGAAAATGATAAATAAAATAGACATTGTTTTAAAATTTATATATATATATATATATTATATATATATATATATCCTACCTATATACGAAACCAAAAGATTTTTATCCTACGTGTCTGCTTACGAAGTTTCGAGCTGACTTGTAATTTTTTGGTGGTTCGTGTGCTTACTTGGCGAATTTTGGAAAGTTTAGAGACTTACTAAGTATAAGAATTCTAATATCTACCTAAGCGATTATATTTTTTCCTATCTTAATCGTTTCTTTTTCATATATATTTTTCTAATTTAATATTTTCCTTTGATTATATAATTTAATATTTTCTTTTATTTTTCTAATATTTTTATATAAGAAGTCATATATAATGAGAAAAAATAATACTTATCTTAATTACAAGAAAAATTACTCATAAGATAATGTTAATTAAAAAAAAAAAACAAATTATTTATTAACAATCTAAATACATTGTATTGAGAATAAAAGTTAAAATATATAATATAATTAAATTACGAATTACTTCGATAATCTAAGTATGTAACTAAATATTATTAAGGAATTCAATATAAATAAAAAATATAAATTTATGTAATAATAATTAATAAATATTAATTAGACACCAGTCTAATACAATTCGAGTTGAGAATATAACATATTTTGAATTTCTCTAAGTATTTAACTGAGAATTATTATACAATTTAATTTAAATATTTTAATATTAAAATATTTAATAATAATAAATTAATTAAAATTAGATACTGTTTGAATATGTAATAAGTTTTGAATTTATTAACGTATGTAAATATGTATTTATTAACGGATTTAATCAAAACACTAAAATAAAAAATTATTTAATAATAAAAATAATAGTTATTAAATAGTAACTAGCCATTTGTAGAAGACACGAGCAGAAAATATGATATCTTTTGAATTTTTCTTATTTTAGATTTGGATACTCAATAATGGTTATAAATATTTTTATATTTATCTTTCAATAAATCTCGTGTAACACACGGGTGTTAAACTAGTCTCTCTCTCTCTCTCTCTCTCTCTCTCTCTATATATATATATATATATATATATATATATATATATATATATATATATATATATATATATATATATATATATAATTTTATTTATTTCTAATTTAGAAATATGTTAAATTTAATTTATGCAAATAGATAAAAATTACTAATATTTTGTATGATTATTTTGTATATATATTAATAATATATATTTTATATTTTTGACGATTTAAGGAGACAATTGTAATTTGAACCAACTTATAAAACTTCTCTTCTGAAAGATCTCATATTTCTAACTTTTTCAAAATTAGCAGCATGTCTCCAAAAAGTTAATTCAAAACTCTATTTAAATAAACTAATTAGAGGTGTTGACTAGTCAATCCTCTAATTTTGTCAAATCATTTATTTTTTGGTAAAACCTCTAACAAAAAAACACGACATATAGTTACTTGGCATAATCCTATTTATTCTTTTAGTAACACGGGACATAAAACTCATTGAAGACAAATGTACTTGATGATACGACATCAAATATCTAATTCGGTAAACATGTAGGTTTATAAGGATTTATGAGGCGACCTCCCCTTTTAGAAGGGGCAATTTTTTTATAGGGGGTGAGCTGTTTTGGGAGTGGCGAGCTTTTATCGGGTAAATGGTATTATGATAGTTCGTTATTGGGAGCTGGGCTTTATGGTTGATAAGATTTTTGGCCCTTGTGGGCTGATATGGATTATTATATGGGGTCCCAATGAACAAGTTATTTATCAAATATTATGTGATTTAATACTTTTTTATTCGAATTAATATCATAAAATAATGTAATTTGTTACTATCTCAAAAATCGCACAACCCAATACAAGTGTGAACCCAACATCGAGTGCAATGAACACTTTGGCATCAACTATAACAGATTTGAGAAAAGATCAACTAATTCCAAAATCAAGAAAGGGAATGCCGCCTTTGAAAGCAAATGTGGCTAAAGATGGTAATCTTGAAACCATTCATGTCATACTTAGTTTATGTCGAATTTCATAATCGAGTTAATTATGTTAGGTATGCATTATGTTTTATATACAAATCGCTTCTACTTCATTGGAGTATTTATATTTTATTTAGTATACTAATACTATTATTGGAAAAAGATTGTAACCATCTTATACTATACGTGTTTTTCGGGTTTGCATCCTAACATTTTTTTCTAATATATTACATCATGTACTTCACAAAATCCTGAAAGTGCATCCTCCGACCAGCCAACTCGCCCCAACTCGCCGGAACTCACCTAGTCTCGCAAGTGAGGTTGCATATTTTCAAACCCGTATACTTTAGGTGAGTTCCGGCGAATTTATTATTTATTTAAAACTAGTTCTGGCATATTTTGTTAAATATGCAAACTCACCGAACTTATTATTTAATAAATAATAAATTTTATTTATTTAATAAAATTAGTTCCGCCATATTTTCTCACCTAGTCTCACCAGAAATAAATAATAAAACCTTTTTTGTATATTTGTTTTTTCTAAATTTTGTATAGTACAGGATGCACTTTCCAAATTTTGTATAGTACAGGATGTATTAAATTACAAAAAAAATGTTAGGATACAAACTCAAAAAACCCGTATAGTACAGGATGCATATAATTTTTTACCCTACTATTATTAGCTCACTGTGCAGAGGCAACAATGAGAAAAATTATCTTCATACTAAAATTGTAGCAGACCTACAATCCATGCTGGATAGCAAAAATAGTTTCATTAAATTATTTAAAATGGTCAAACAAACATTTGGAGAGGATTTTATTTCTAAATTGAAATTTTGTCTGCTTAGGAGAAGAGCCAATGGTGGAAGGACACAAAATCTTCCAGAAGTAGATGAGTTTTTTTTATTGGTTGTTGGGGATCTTGATCCTTAAAGTGGTAGCATGGATATTGTAGTAAAAAAGAGATTTGGTAATTTCAAGCATATCAACGAATTGCATCCTTTCTACCTTACTCTAGAATATCCATTGATATTTCCTTATCGGTAAGATATATCTTTTTCTAAACATCAAAAACCAAAAGGCAACGGTAGACAATATGTGAGCCAAAAGAAGTTCTTTTCTCATTTGTTTCATGAAAGACAGATTGAGTTACCTACTATATTATATATTTTATGACTCACACAATAAATCATAGTCTATCGATATATAATAATTGAATATTCAAGATCGTGGTTTGTTAGAACCAATCAAAATAATTACAAAGCAAGATGTATAGTGGGACTGATGATGCGGTTTTATAAGGTAAAACAAATGGCTCAAGTCTTAGTACTCAAATTGTCCTGCCTCTGACATTTACTATCGGTGCTCGATTTATGATTGAGAATTACCAAGATGCTATGAGAAATTTGCCGGTGGGTAAGTTATTCTGATTTATTGATTACATCTTTTTGCAATCCTAAATGGCCAGAGTTTATTCTCATTGTTGATAAAAGGAAACTAAAACTAGAGGATCGAGCTGATATAATTTCAAGAATTTCCAAAATCAAGTTGGATGCTTTGATGAGAGATTTACGTGATAATGAGATTTTTGCACAAATTATTTTACGTGAGTATAAATAAACTTTATGTTCTCATATTATTTAATCTAAGTGGAATAAATTATTAATATCTATTTTTTATTTTATAGTAATTTATCTTTTATGATTTTCTTTTTAGTTATTTACACCATGGAGTTCCAAAAGAGAGGTCTTCCCCATGCGCAAAAATATTTTTTTCTATCAAAACAAAACAAATGTCCAAATAGTGGTGATACTAATTGAATAATTTAGCAGAGATTCCTGAAGATCCAAGATACTATTTTTCTGTATCAGATTTGATGGTTCATGGACCGTGTGGTCATTTACAAAAATCGCCTTCTTGCATGGTTGTTCGAAATCTCACAAAATATTTAATAGATAGGTTTGTCGATATTACTACTATTGATAATAATGGTTACCCAGTATATAGACGTAAAAATACGGGAAGAATAGTTATAAATAATTGTGTTCAGTTATGGAGCTCATTTGAATGTTGAATGGTGTAACCAATCCAGATTTATAAAGTATTTGTTCAAATATGTTAACCAATGTAACGATAATATCACTGCAACGTTCTATAATAACAAAGACAAAATTTAGAGGATAAAAGGATTGATAAGATTAACATGCACTATGATTGTTGTTATATTTTTCCATGCAAAGCGGCGCGGAGAAATACTTGAGTTCAAATATGTCTCTAAGAAAAGACTTGATGGTTATATTTGCCCCCAAAAAAAGTCGTGTTAAATGTTCATAGTGTGGCACTACCACATGAATAAAAACTATGAGAAATATAAAAGTATAACCTGAATTACATAAACACCATTCACATTAGTTTATGCTTAAAAGTGAGTTTTTTACACACTCTATATCTCTCTCCTCACGTGGGTCTCTGTAGTCTGTACTACACTACCTGATATGGACCTAATTGTCCGTACGTAATATTATTTGATATATGAGTGTATTTGTGGTAAGCGACCTCATTTTTTAGAAGGAGCATTTCTTCTGGGAGGGGAGCGAGCTGGATGGTTTCTTTGGAAAGGTGGTCGAGTTGGTTCGTGGAGTAGCGACCTAGAGTATGAGGATGAGTTCTCATATAGGGTCGCGACCTCTCATGTTTTGTGTTGGATGTTTGAGCTCGATTATGGACTTTATGAATATCCAGCCCACGGGCTTAATATGGATGGTTTATGGGGTCCTGGCGGATTATATGGAAGTAATAATAGGCCCAGGCCTATTATGGTAAGAGATCTAATATTTATGGGAACTTAGCATGTAGGAGAAATCCTAATTCTAAGTCGGTTGTGGTGTAATGTTATTTATGGAATTGTAATGGGAGAAGGAAACCCTGGACCGGGGTGGACTTCTCTTGTCTCTATAAAAGGGGTGCATACCTCTCATTATTTTTATCTTGCTTTTATCGTATTTGGACCTCTTGTGATTATTTCTTGCTTTTGACTTAAGCATCGAAGGACCTTCACGGGTCTGACATCCGACCCATCTGAAGGTGTTATTTTGCAGGATCAGCGAGGTCGCCAGGAGGATCGTTGAAGGATTAGCAGGTCGCTGATCTCATATTTGAGGTTTGTACCCCATATTCTTGGTAACCAATATTTTTGGTTTTATCAAGTGGCGCTGTCTATGGGAAAGAGGGACTTCGAGTCTTGAGCGAAAGACATGAGAAATCTCGTAAATGACGTATGAAGGATAGCAACATATTACTCAGAACCCTACACTATGGTTCTGGATCGAACAAACCAAAGAAGAAGAATAGGGTAGCGGGTATTAATGAAGAAGATATAATAAAGGATGGACGTTTAGAGGGCACGCCGCCTCCCTCCCCAATGTGATGGAAAGCAACCTGCAAAGATTTGGAAGCAAAAACACCGGAGGCTGTAGCAAAGAAAGTGATTCACATAGGGACGAAGGAATGGAATGACCTACCCAAGGATAAGCCCTGCCAGATTAAAAAAGGATTCTAAGAGGGGCTTATGGATTTCATGCCTCTGGAAAAGTAGGAGGAACTGAACAAATACCTAGCTGGCGAGTTGGGTACTCTGAACGAGAAAGGTGATGGACCTAACAGCGAGCAAGAGGAGAGATCGGCAACCAGGAAGGCAAGACAAGAGGAAAGGTCTCTGTCTAGGAGACCTTCTCATGCAAGGAAAGGTCGGAGTAAGCGAAAATATGAGGATACTTCCAGTTCCACCTCGTCCACAGATTCTAATACTCATAGATGTAAGCATAAAGGGAAAGGGGTAAAGGTAAGATGAAGCCATTAAAGGCGTCGAGGTCGTCGACATGGAAAGCATACTAGTGAGAGCGGAACCCAAACCTCGGGTACAGATGGTGAATCTCAAGATAAAACTCGTAAGAGCCGCAGTGGGTACAATGAAGGAATGGTTAGAACGAGGTGGGGCCAGGGAATAAGGCTTTTAGAGAGATGCAGGAGGCCCTGCTGAAATTGCAAAAGCGAGTAGAAGGAGAGAAATTCAATGGAGATGAGGGACATCCCTTCTCGGATGATCTGTTGCAGGCCATGATGCCTAAAGGGTATAAAGCGTTGGAGTTTCAATATCGAGGAACGATGGATCCGGTCGAGCATTTGAAGCTCTTCGAGAATGCGAGGATGTTACATAATTATACGAATGCTGTGATGTGTCGGGCCTTGTATCCATCTTGAGAGGGATTGCGCAGAACTGGTTCTATCAATTGCCGCGCGGGAAAATTACTAGTTATCAGGTGTTGCGAGCTGCTTTTTGAAACAGTTTTCCAGCGTGAGGCAGAATGCGAAGACGGCACAATCGCTCTTTACTATGGTGCATCGACCTGATGAAACATTGAAGCAATATGTTAACAGGTTTACCAGTGCCACTCTGGAAGTACCTGTTGCTACCGATGAGGTGAAGGCTGAAGCTTTACACCAAGGATTGAGGAGGGAGGACTTACGTAAATCCTTGGTCAAGGAGGAAGCACGAACATACGATGAGGTTTTGGAAAGATGCCATAAGTATATACGGGTGGGGGAAGCTGAAGAGGAGCATCGGGTGCGTATTGGTAGGGAGGTCGCAGACACGGGAGGCAGTGCGTCTAGAAGGGAGTTAAGGAGGGAGCCTAGGAGGATAGTACGCGGGCTCTTAATCTCGAGTTCTGCGGTTACCAGAAGGCGGGAGATGAATGTGCAGAATTGGAAAAGTGAGTATTTTACACCATTGGCCTACTCGCAGGCTAAGGTGTTTACTATTATGGAGCGCTTGATACCTAATGCTATAAAGTGGCCAAAAGATCGCACGCCAATCCTTACTCATCCCAAGAGTAATTTCTTTTGTTTGTTTCACAACAATTATGGGCATTCCATTGAAAGTTGTAGGTATCTCAGAGAGGAGATATAAAGACTCACAAAAGATGGGCATCTGAAGGAAGTGATTTACAAGGATAGAGAACCAAAAGAGCAGGGGCGACCATTGCCTCCACCACCACCGAGGGATCCGCCTCAGAATCAGGTCACGAGACAACCACAACAAGGAAATCAGGGACATAATGGCCCTCGACGAGATAAAGGGAGGATAAACATGATCTCGGGCGGGCCAACTGATGGGGATTCCAACAATGCACGGCGAAGGCATGTTAAGTCAGCTCGAATGGGGACATGGGAGGTCGCCAGTGTAAGTCGGCGTTCTCAGATAGCGGGTCCAGTTATCTCTTTCGGCCCTAATGATCAATGAGGGCTTCAAGAAGATCATAATGATGAGTTGGTAATTGAAGCTGAGGTGGCAGGGTATGAGGTCGGCAGAATCTTTGTGATAATGGGAGCTCAGTAAATATAATATATACACATTATCTTGAGAAAATGAAACTGGAAAACAAGGTACGACCTGTGAATACTGACCATATACGCGTTTAATGGGGCACAGGTGATTACTGTAGGAGAGCTAACGCTGACAGTGATATTAGGGAAGTATGATTTGAAAGCAAAGAGAAGTTTAAAATTTCTGATAGTTCGAGGAAGGTCGGCGTATAACGCCATATTGGGTCGACTGGACCTCAATGTATTCCAAGTAGTGACGTCGACCTATCATATGAGCATCAAGTATCCGGTGGGATACAGAGTGGGGGAAGTTATTTCGGAACAGCAGGTCGCGAGATCTTGCTACCAGATGACGGTCAGAAAATGGTTAGTTGAAAACAAACGAGAGAGGGATGATGATCGGCCAAAAGGGGTACTTAATGCGAAAAAGATAAAGGATCAGGAGAATTTTGTCCAACCGAATGAAGAACTGATGGAAATTTCGTTAGAAAAAGGTCGCCAAGAGTATACTACGAGGGTGGGGACCTTAATGACTGAAACATTAAGAGACGAGCTGGTGGAGTTACTAATAGAATTTCAGGATGTATCCGCCTTTGGGGATGGAGAGTTGACAGGAGTATCTCTTAATGTCACGCAACATCATTTAAATGCAAACCTAGAGGCAAAGTCGGTAGAGCAGAAGAGGAGACGTTTTGGACTAGAGTTGTATAAGATAATCGAAGAGGAGGTGCAAAAATTGCTGAAGGCAGGCCATATAAGAGAAATTCAATTTCTGGAGTATTTATCTGATGTTGTAATGGTGCCAAAGACTGGACAGAAGTGGAGGATGTGTGTAGACTTTCGCGATCTGAATAAAGCTTGTCCTAAGGATCATTATCCTTTACCACAAATTGACCAATTGGTGAATTCAACTTCAGGATGCGAGCTGTTGAGTATGATGGACGCTTCACAGGGGTATCACCAAATACCCCTTGCAAAGGAGGATCAACCCAAGGTAAGTTTTGTTACTTCTACAGGGACGTATTGTTTCGTATCCATGCCGGTTGGGCTGAAGAACGAGGGAGCGACCTATCAGAGATTGGTGGATTGGATGTTCAAAGACCTTTTGGGGTCCACTATGGAGGTCTATGTTGACGATATGCTGGTTAAGAGCAAGAAAGCAGAATCCCATGTGGAGGATTTGAAGATAACATTTGTTATACTAAGGCAATATGGGATGAAGCTTAATCCGAAAAAGTGTGCATTCGGTGTGCGATCTGGAAATTTTTTGGGGTACATGGTGACGGAAAGAGGAATCAAAGTTAATCTGGAGAAAGTACGAGCTGTTTTAGAAATGTCGCACCCTCAGACAGTACGAGATGTACAGGTACTTACAGGTCACATCGCGGGCCTTGGTAATTTTATCTCTAGGTCAGCGGAGAGGGGTGTCCCCTTTTTCAGGGCGCTTCGGAAAGGGTCCAAGTTCTAATGGACGAAAGAAGCGGCAGATGCGTTCGAGGAATTGAAGAAGTACCTTGCTGAAACACCACTACTAACTAAACCGATGCCTGGGGAAGACTTGATTTTTTATATATCAGTAGTGAGGTCGCAGTAAGCTCGGTGTTGATCAGAGAAGAGGCGGGCAGACAAAGGCCTATTTATTACATTAGAAGGATGTTACGAGGGGCTGAATTAAAATATTCCGAGCTGGAGAAAGGAGGTTTTGTGTTGATTTGTACAGCAAGGGCTCGTAAACAGGTTCTGAGTAACCCAAATGTATCTGGACGATTGGTGAAGTGGGCTGTGTAATTGATCTTGTACGACGTGGTGTATGAACCAAGGGTAGCTATTAAAGTGCAGGTGTTGGTGGATTTTTTACAAGAGATGGTACGCCCATCCGACGAGGGTGAGGAAGTAAAAGCATGGACACTATACATTGATGGCTCAACCATGGTATCGGGAGCAGGGCTAGGTATTGTGTTAACCAGCCCAGAAGGAGAAAATTTAGAGTTCGCAATCAAGTTGGGGTATAAAGCATCTAATAATGAGGCTCAGTACGAGGCTGTGTTACAGGGTATCAAGATGGCATGTGATTTGGTAGCAAGAAAGGTATGGGCATACACGGATTCTCAACTGATATCTCGTCAGTTCGACGGTTCGTTTGAGGCTAAGGGAGAAAGGATGGCGGTATACTTGAATAAATTGCGTGAAGAGGCAGCACGCTTTGAAGAGTTTAAACTGGAGCATTTACCGCGAGCTGAAAATACTCGGGCTGATCAGCTCGCTAGAAATAGCAGGAGCATTGGGGACTTGTGATACTCAAAGGATTACGTTGATGGAGTTAGAACATAGTAGCGTGGAAAAAGGGAAGGAGGTTATGGAGCTCGAAATCAAGGATGATTGGCGTTCACCTATATGGGATATTCTAGTCAATGCTAAGGAGGGTGTAAAGAGATTGACAACGAGGGAGGCTCGAACAGCAGCTCGTTTCTATGTGGTAAATGAGGAATTGTACAAGAGGTCGCGCTTCGGACCTTTGTTGAAATTCTTGGCTAAGGAACAAGGATTGGAGGTGTTGAAGGAAATACATGAAGAATATTATGATGATCATGCGAAGGGAAAGGCGTTGGTTGGCATAGCATTGCGGGCTGGCTTCTTTTTGCCAGGGATGAAAGGTATGGCTAGCGACCTGGTGAGAACGTGTAAAAAGTGTCAAATGCATGCCCTGGTTATTCATATACCGGCTGAGGAAATGATGGTTATGAGCTCTCCATGCCCGTTTGTGCAATGGGGGATTGATATTTTGGGTCCTTTTCCAAACACCCCGGGCAACAAAAAATATCTGGTGGTAGCAATTGATTATTTTACGAAGTGGGTGGAGGCCGAAGTAGTTACAGGAATAAGCGAGCAGCATATGATGGATTTTATTTTTAATAATATATTTTGCAGGTTTGGCGTGCCAAGAGTGTTGGTCTCTGATAATGGAACCCAGTTTAATGGGTGAAAATTTCGAAATTGGTGTAAAGAGATGGGGATGAAGTAGCGATTTACTTCAGTGGCGCATCCCCAAACCAATGGTCAAGTGGAGGTTACGAACCATATAATTGTGCAGGGACTCAAGTTGCGATTGGAAAAGACAGGGGGACTTTGGGAAGAAGTGCTCGCATCGGTCCTTTGGGCTTATCGAGCTACTCCCCAAACCTCAACTGGGGAATCACCATTCAGTTTGGTCTATGGGATGGATGTGGTTATTCCGGCAGAGATAGTGGGAGGATCGTAGCATTTGACCACATTTAATGTTGAGGAAAATGAGAGGTTAGCCCGGGGAGCTATTGAAACGATTGACGAAGTACGGGATAGGGTTGTGGCTCGGGTGGAGCACTATAAACAAAGGATACAAGTGGCTTTTAACAAACGGGTCAAGCATCACTGTTTTCAAGTCGGCAACTTGGTATGGAGGCGGGCTTATGCGTAACCTATGACAAAAAAACTGGAGCCAAATTGGGTGGGCCCATTCAAGGTGGTAAAGGTATTTCAAATTATATACTTGAGGATGCAGGTGGAAAGGTTCTACCTAGAAGCTGGAATGTGTGTCACTTGAAGAAATATCACACTTAGAGGGCGATTAAGGTATTATGGTGAGAGGAGAAAACCCTGGACCAGGGTGGACTTTTCTCATTAGGCTGACGCTTCTTTTAGGTCGACGATGGTGTCTGTGTAATTATGGTTATGGGTTGACGATTCTATTAGGTCAGCGATGGTGTTTGTGTGCTCATGGTGGGAGAAGAAAACCCTGGACCGGGGTGGACTTCTCTCGTAGGGAGTTTTTATTGTTGTGGTGGGAGAAGGAAACCCTGGACCGGGGTGGACTTCTCCCGTATGGAGTTGTTGTTTTTATGGCTGGAGAAGGAAACTCTGGACCGGGGTGGACTTCTCCCGTATGGAGTTGTTGTTTTTATGGCGGGAGAAGGAAACCCTGGACTGGGGTGGACTTCTCTCGTATGGTGTTTATGTAAGTTATGATGTGAGAAGAAAACCCTGGACCGGGGTGGACTTCTCTCATATTGACCTTGGTGGTGATGTACCCTTTTGGGGGTATCTTTTGCGATATATAATAAATAAAGTTTGGCAAGTTATTTTGATGGTTTTTTATGGTTATGATATTTTACATATGTTTGGGAGGGATATGTTTGACTTACATATCTTTCGTAAGCTCTTATGGTTGATTTTGTGTGAGCTAATGAGTTCTGTCTGTGGATTGATTTGAGTCCTATTTGATTGTTTATAAGACATGGTTTGATCTCGTGATCTCATGGGGCTAAGTATGATTCGTTGTAATTTCGTGCGACCTATACTAACTTATGGGTTTATTTTGTACATGGTTTGTGGTTTTAAACTGCATGATCATAAGTGCTTGGAATCAATGAGCTATGCGGATATCGAATAAAAGCAAATGTGTTTACAAGAATGGGAATTTGTTCATATATACTATGAGCATAAATAAAGGTTTTTCAGACAGTTTTTTCAGAAGAGGGAGGTGGCAAGTTTTCGTTGTTTCTATTAGTACTTGGTGCAGAAGCAGGAACCATATCTTCGAGAGGCGTCTCGAGCTCGGAGGATAGTTTGGATAATAAGACAGCTCGACCTTGGCACGATAGCCACCATTCAGCGTTAATTGGCTTCTGCCAATCGCCTTGGAAGGTACTGAAAGGAGATAGCTTGTCGATGATGGCTGGAGCATCGGGGTTGTAAGAAACGTTCAGGGCTGCGACCTGATCTTTAATTATTCCAGCAGCCTGGAAAAGCCACTCTTGGGTGCCACCAGCAATTGTACCAAAGTATATATAGGACATCTTGTATGCCTCCACTAGTTCCTCCCTGTAAGCGCCAATGAACTTCTTACCGGCTGCGCTCGTAAGAAAGGTCCGCCGACCTTCAGCCACGCCTTGCTCATGAGCCGCCTGATTCTGTTCCTGGAGCTTCTGATTTTGCATTTTGAGCTCCCCAGTCTATTTCTATGTATCCATAAGCTTGTTGCCCAAGCAAGCTGTCTCGTCCTTCAGGTTGTTCACCTGGCTCTTCAAGATCAGTATCTCCTTCGCGCGAGCTTTCAGCAGGTGGTTCGCGCCATCCAACTCTCCTTGGGTCAGAGATAGCTGCCGCGTTTGTTTCTCAGTCTGTGCGGTCAGCTAGTCGCAAGTTTTTTGGAGCTCGCTCTCTGTGGACCGAGATATCAACTCCTTGGAAAGTTTGGAAACCAGGTGACTCAACTGCATTATAACATCTTATAAGTGTTTTTGCAAGTATAATCGTATTAGGGGGAAAGGTTTTTCGAAGTCTACCTGTTTGACTATGCCCTCATCAAGGAAGGCCTGGATCTCCTTGGCATTGTCGCACTGGGCTATTCCTTTGCCCAGGTCTGGAGAACTTGAAGAGGTCGCAGCATGAGGCTTGCGGAGGCGGCGACATTTTTGCTCAAGAGGGCTTGGGTCCTTAGCAGAAGGTTTAAGAGGGCGTTTTCCCTTGCCTTTTGAGGCTCTCTTTATCAACTGAATCTCCTCCACGTCGTCATCGGCCCCTGTTCCAAAGGCTTCGTTCAGTACTTCATCTACTTTGACTGGGGCCGCGGTGGGCTGTGGAGTAGGTTGTTCCTTGATTTCCTCGGAGAGCGGTGCGGCACACTTATTGGTGAATGCAACTGCGATAGCAAAAAAGTGTTATTATTCAGTTTCAACAATGGAGGATTATATGGGATTGTAAGACATGAAAAACCTACCAAACTCATACTCGGTAAGGGAAAGATCTGGTTCGACTCGGCGAGAGTCGTTGCCCACATATCGGAAAATATCAGATCGGCTGGTAAGCATCACCACGTCAAATGGGCGCTTGCTCCACTCTGCGAGCTGGTCAGAATACTTTTTGTATAAAATGGGTAAGTGTTTGGGAGTGGGTTGTTTGTGTTGTTTGGGGTATGGTATAGTAGCTCAGTCAGGAAGGGCCAGTCCTCCGTATTGTGAATGTAGAAGAAATTTCTTCCCCACTTCGGGGACTTTATTTGAAGGGTTTATCAAAAAGCGAGATTGGCCCGAGCGAGCAGAAAGGTAGAAAGAATTCTGTTGATAGTTTATTTGGAAATAGAATTGGAAAAAACCTGGATCAGGTCGGGTATTATAGTATTTACACAAAATAATATACCCCTCCAGGAATTTCATGGATTTGGGAGTCAGTTGTAAAGGGGACACTTTGTACAGATGGGAAATTTCAACGTAAAATTGATGGGCTTGGAATCTGAATCCTGCACTGAGCAATGCGTCAAAAAGGGTGATGTGGTCTGGGGAAGGTTAAGGTTTTGTTTAAATTCTTCTAGTGTTTCTGGGTCGGGGAGGAGCTAGTAATTGTCTTTAATTTCTTTGGTTGTAAGGGTTGAGTGACTCAAACTTTTGTGCACCCCGTTTTTAATAATTAATTTAAAAGCACGTCAGTTTGCTCGCAAGTGTACGAGGTAACTGTAGGGTGATGAGTTTGACTCGAGTCGTATTTCTCGAGGAAACAACTATTCGGTCCTTTCGATGTTTTTCTCAATTACGAATAACATACATATACATTTTGGGGTTTGAGTAGATTAATTCGATCATTATAAACTAAGACGATAATTAAACTAATTACTTTAAACTAGATTATTAATTACGAACTAAGCAGTATACTAAAGCTGATTAAACTAATTATTCTAATTTATCAACCAAGAGGAATAACTAAATTGTCGATTAACGCTACGAAGATTTAGAGCTAATTATCGTATCTAAAGCATGAATTTCAGAAACTATCGCTAAGAAATTGAATCATACGAATCCAAGAACCATTAACTAAGCATAAACTAAATCGCATAAATAAACTAAATTAACCAGTATCCAATATCCAAGCATAAGAATAATTGAACTAATTAAAACTAGAATTAACTAAGAATTTATCTAACAATTAACTAGAAAATTATCTAAGAGTTTAGAAAACTTATTGAAACTAAGGAAAGCAATGAAAAGCTCCAGCTATTCTAGAGTTTGAACGCTGATCTTGTGCGAAGATGGATTCTCGAGCACGAAATCGGTGTTTCGGACGCATAGAACTTCGATCCTTGATCCGCGTCTCCAAATCTTGTTATAAGATGTGGATTTATTGTTATTATGAGCTAATGAACCTTAGGGTAGATGTATCTATCGTGGCACCCCCTGAAAACTCAAAATATGAAGGGTTTATATAGGTTTTGCAAGTCTTGGCGCTCAAGAAATCCTAATTTCCGAATTCTGGGCCGTTGCGTCGACGGAGCATCGACTGACGCGTGCTGGCGCTTGGCGGGACTCGGCAGACTTGGTTGGCAGCGCTCGGCAGGTCTGGTCAGTAGGTGTGCGTGTCGGCTGGGCAGGTGCGTCGACGGGGTGCGTCGACATCGATGCTTCAGCAAGTTGCGTCGACACTGGTGCATCGACGTCGACGCTTCAGCAAGTAGCGTCGACGTTGCGTCGACTGACGCGGTCATGACTCGCTGACATGGCGTGCGTCGACGGTCGCGTCAGTCGACGCGACTGAGCGTCGGTCTCCGTTTCTCGATCGTTTGCTACTCGTTTCACCGGAAAGGTTGTTCTTCTATTCTCGAACATCGAACTTCGTCTTTTACGTGCTAAACTCTTCCGGTTACTTAGCTGTAAGGTGAAAAATAACGAAACATCACCTAATTGCATCAATTAAGATCAAAATGCGGTAAAATAAGCTAGAATTATAAAATTACGGAATTATGCTTAAATCATCCAACTTATACCAAAAATAAATATAAAAACGAAGGACAAATCTACTCTAATCAACTACCCCACGCTTTATTGGTTTGTTCGTCCTCGAACAAACGATAATTTCGAAGTATAACTAGAATGAAAATAAGTTCAAGCAAAGAGTCGTGCGTTGCTACATAGGTGATTTTGAAAATATAGGTACAAGTCACGCAACGTCAAACACTTGACCATTATTACATTGTCGTTTCAAAATAAAATCATGCTTCCTCACGAAGGATAATATATATAAGTACGCTCAAAAGCACTCAAGTATTTTTTGCATGGGACGTGTATACACTCAAATCATACAATTACATGCACAATAAATAAGCAAAGAAAATCAATCTCTTCTCAATCGCAAATTAAGTGTGCTGTCAAAACTAAGAATCGGAAAAGGTCTTTGCGGGTTGTAATGTAAAGCTCTTTGGACGGGTATGGAATATATAAGTCGTGTGGCTAAATAACTCACCCAACCTAATCTAATCACGAAGCAATGCGCTTCACCTCGTTCAAAAGAAAAACCTCACTAAGCACTCATAACGTAGCCTTTAAATATAGGCTATTTCCCAACTCGCAAACCGTAAACCGACTGAAAGCTCAAAAACTACTTAAGTACAATTGAAGCTTATAGCATGCATCTTACACAACTCTTGCCTTCTAAACATTAGGCTTCATAAGAAAAATAAAAATAAAACACAAGCCTTTATAAGCGCGTAGGCAATTACTAACACAAGACCCACCATCTTTCTTATCATTTTTTTTATTTTTCCCCCGTTTATTCTTTTTATGGGGTTTCTCTCTTT
>BMAC01000879.1:258787-285509 GCA_014905375.1 Phtheirospermum japonicum | reverse complement strand
CCACACACACACACACAATTCATCTATTTCATCCAACATTTTATTCCATTTATGGAGATAAAGAGAACAACATTGCCAAAGATATTGTATATTGTGTTTCATGGCGGAAGCACCATAATTTTATATTCCTTGAAAAAATGCGCAACTAACGTTATCATAATCAAAGGAAGCATATTTCTGTGTTTCCAACCAAGGATGAAGCTGTTTCTGCACACAATTTATATCGTCGTATGTTTTCCAATGAAACTCGATCGTGCTGGTTATGAAGAAGATTCAACACCTTTGAAGGATGAGGAATAATAGTGATAAAAGGCATGAATCTTAAAAAAAATGAAGCTTGGGGGTTTGAAATGTTTCTCTTTGGGTTTTTCTCTAGTCTGTTGATGATGGATGTTGTGATCTTCACTTTAAAATGATGTGATTTTTCAGTCATTATGTTTCTCTATTGGTTTTTCTTTTGAAAAGTTAAACGGGTTATTCTACTATGAGTATGCATTTTTTGTTTAATTATTCGAGGTTGAAAGCTCCAACAACCCATCATTTGAAGGAGATAGCATTGAAAATCCACTCAAAGTAGAAAATGAGAATGATGATGACGTTCCTCGAATTGGTACAAATAACCTTTTAGAAAGTCATAATTTTAGTTGTCTAGAACTACAAATATACATCATTAAAAATGAAAAATACTCAAGACAAAACAGACTTATTTTCACAACTATAAGTATGCATCAAAACAAACGAAAAGTATTCAAGACAAAACTATCTTATTTTAAAAATTATAAGTATGCATCAGAACAAATGAAAACTAATCATGGCGAAATAGCCTTATTTTCAATAATCACAACTACACATTGTTACTATTGAAACATATGCATGGCAGAACACCTTTGTACTTCATAACCACCACTATTCATTTTTCCTTAGAAAAACTCCGCTAGACAAGACTACTTGTTTTACATTCAAGTTTAGGACTACACTTACTCCCTATTGAAACATATTCAAGATCAAAGAAATTATATGAAGTTCATATTAATCACTTTAAAAGTCTATCATTCAAAGATCATGCATGACAAAATAACCTATATGTTGAATATTATTGTTTCCAAATATTTTGATAGCTTGAAAAGCTTGAAAAAAGCTTACATAAGTCATGGAAATCTAAGAAGTTTTGGTATATATATCTGATATATAATTTTTGTGCCACTTATTGTGCATGTTTTATGATTGCCAGAATGCGTAGTTTCCGTGTTTCGTATTTAATTTGGT
This sequence comes from Phtheirospermum japonicum, assembly GCA_014905375.1. Taxonomy (NCBI): domain Eukaryota; kingdom Viridiplantae; phylum Streptophyta; class Magnoliopsida; order Lamiales; family Orobanchaceae; genus Phtheirospermum; species Phtheirospermum japonicum. The sequence continues at coordinate 284,243 of BMAC01000879.1, read as the reverse complement.
ATAATTCATATTCTATTTGTTTTGGAGTAATGTTTGTTGCTCTCACACATGGTTGTACCACTTAACTTTTACACTACTAATGGTCATATATCATTTTCATATATTTGGCCATATTGTTTTTCAAGAGTTATGAAATTTTAATTTGGATGGATTATTCGTCTAGAAATCTATAATAATCGGTTTTATACTCGTTATGATACTCATTATGATACATATTACATGATTGAAGATTGAAGTCTCAAATTAGTTTCTTTCCAGTAACTTTAATCTTCACGACATGAAAAGCCAAAGTTGTATTAAGTATGTTTCACACACACAATAAGAAAGCAAGAATGTCCATTCCGTAACGAATGTTAGATAAAAAATGTAAAATAAAAGATACCAAAAAAGGTACTCAACATCCCTCACTATTCAACCTTTTAACACGATTATGGGTGTTGCTCATTCTGCTTTGGTTTCTGTTGAATCTTTTCCAATTTTGAGCGGCATATAACCTATCTTTCAATAACAAGTTCTCCCTTCATAAAAGTAGATAGGTCATCGGTTCTTTCCGAATGAAGCCTTGGTTTTCGCCACTTGATGAAACAAAGTGGGATGTGGCCAAACAAATACATCATAGTTAAGCACAAAACTTCCACAACTATTATGGTCCGGCTGCCAAGGCACATATGACAATTCCCATTTAAAATTCCCAAAATCAACATCAATCCCAACACTGCCCTTAAGCTATGCAGAGAAGTATTTTAGCAAATATAATTCAAGGGGTTTTAATTCTCCGAGAATATTTTCTTGGCATGGGATGTTGTCCATGTAAGGGTATTTTTTTCTCTGCAGTGTCAACCACGAACAAGAAGAAATGATTTTTCATCATTATGAGCAAAAATAAATCCAAACAAACAGAAAAATGATTGCTTCAAATGCGGAATAGTTGGTGTAAAAGCTATAGACATTCAAGTATGTAATATTTTTCTAGAAACTTTTAGCCATGTAATCTAATCTAACATAGTCTCACTGTGAGAATGGGCTATTGGCACATACTAAGTAAAGAATAATGTTCATGGCACTGGAAACATTTGCTATATTTTGTGATCACTAGGTAGCGATTTTATATCCTCATCCCCACTTACGGCCCATTTCTATGCAGATAAACGATACAATTTAATGACACTTATCATTACATATGCAAAAAAAATCCAAATAAATATACATGTACCACAATACTTGTCGGAAATAAAATATTACTAAGCTATCTTTTTGCAATTGCCTTGCGGTTGAGAAGGCGCCCCCAGGCTTCAATAACAGAGTTGTAGAAATATTCCCTGGGCTTGAAGTAATTAAGTTCTCGCCTTGATAACCATACCTAACCATTGTCATAAATTTTAAATTCACTATAAAAATGGGGAGTATAATTTTTTTCAATAAGATATAGAAGGGAAGGTAGTTAGGGGTCGAAAGGGAACAACCGACACGTTGTAAGATTGGACAGAGAATATCATGATCACGGGGGGACAAAGATATGTGTTTAATAAAAAAAACAAGAGTCGCAATTTACAAACAAATTATAAGTGTTGGAAGAAAACATAAAGATTTTTTATAACAAAAAACCTAGATATGCACAGGCATACCCTTGGCTGCCAAAAGTCACGTTATATACATCTCAGAGAATGACATCGGAATGGAGAAAAAATTCTCATACTCCATTAAATCTACACTCTACACATCATTATCATTACCTTCCGACTCGATCCCTTATGAGTGTCGACTTTCATATCCATAAGGCTCTCTAAGACCATAGCACGACTAATATCTCCTACTGTAAATGGACTAGCTTAAGTCATTATTTCCTCTTTCTCTTTATTCTCAAATGAGATATCATCAACAAGTAGATAACATATACGCTAACAAAATTATGAAGCAGCAACTATAAGAAAATAGAATGCATAGTTGTGCACTTCACACCGAAAATTAATAAACCTGATGGAAGCCAGTAATTCAGCCAAAACAATAAGAAAAATCACATTTTTCCACCCAAAATATCTTCCTCACCCCAAACGGGAACTTCATATAATCCAAAACCTTGGGATTGTTGATTTCTCTAGAGATCTCTGCACTGTCGTCTTACATGACCTTAGCAAGGCCAAACTTAACAGTCTCTTTCTCACCACTTGAACCATCTACAAGAAGTAGAAAAAACAACATATAAGAGACCTAGAATCATTGAACTAAGACTACACAAAACAAAGATGCACAGTATTGTCCTGCTCATAGAAAAATAGTATTAGATAGAAAAAAAAATACAAAATGATAAGTATGAATATCACACTATTTTAATAGTGGGGGCCATGGATCAAAAGGCAGTCAGTGAGGTTCCCATCAGTTATAACTAGTGCTGAGGCACCCACATTGAAATGCTGCGTATAAAATTTCTTTCTCATATTTCATACTAATTCGAGTAATTTTGGACTTATTTGTCAAATTTCATACTAAAAACAATTAAATTTATTCTTCTTAAATTACATAATAAACATATTAATTTCATACTAACCCTTTTACAATCTCAAATTGACAAACACTAATAAATTTGTGATCTTCTATTTTCAACAAACCCACAACTCAATTCCAGTCTCACATCTCACCAACTTCAATCCATGACCAATCCAATTAAGAGTATATCAAACTTTCACAATTCTATGAAGCCAACAAGCTTGATGTTCAAAAAAATGCATTTTCATATGAAACAAACAATAAATAAACCATAGCATCATCATAAAAGGAAAGAACTTAAATTAAAATAATTCCCCATAAAAAAATTACAAGATTACTCTTACAAATCAAAATAAAGATCCAAAATCTTAAAAAATAAAAACCATGACCAAAATAAAGAAAATGAAGAAACTTAAATTCAAATAATTCCCCATAAAAATTGTCTCACCACCACTCTTACAAACCCAAATAATGATCCAAAACCTAAAAAAAACAAAAAAAAAAAACATGATCAAAATAGAGGCTGGCAGACCAAAAAATAATTACTAGAAAAAGAAATAGAAAGAGAAAGAGCAGGCGGATCTAGCCCATTGATGACCACTGTCGATGATAACACGTATATTTTGTATACATTATGACCAATTAAATTATGTTTCAACTACTGTTTGTATGCTTTTAATTCCTTATTACTTTAATTAGTATTACTTAGCTTTTATTATATGTTTGATTGTTTTTTGTTTTCTCTATAGGATTTTGGAGATATTTTTGTTGGATTGCACTTAAAGATGAAGAACTGGACTATAGAAAGTGAAGAGAAGAGTACATTGGGACAATATTGGATCAAGCCCATGAAGTCAAAGTGTCAATGGAGCCCGAAGACCCTTAACGATCCAAATAGTAGTTGATAACCAGGTCGCTAATGTAGGCCATTTTCAGGTGGAGCCTTAGAGACCCAGTAGCGGTCGATAATCAGGTTGCTACTGTATGCCAATTTCAAGAAGACCATTAGCGACCTTATTAGCGTTTGCTAGTCGGGTCGCTAATGGTCTAGAAATGTTATTGGGATTAACTGCTGGGATCTCATTTGTGACTATAAAAGGAGGGCCAAGAACTAGTTCACATACACTTTTCATATTGGGAACCATCATACACTACCAAAAACACTCCAAAGTGTGAGATGGAGAGATTGAAGGAGATTCATAGTAGAAAGACAAAGAACAGGCTGATCAAATGATCCACAATTATCATATTGTTTATCCTTTCTTTTTTTATTATGAAAATTATTTCTTCATTGAAATGCCTAGATGACTGTTTAATCATGCCTAGCTGATTTCAACGTATTTTAGGGACTTGGTAAATGATGAACGACTAATTTTTTCTTTCAATCAATCATTTGGTCCTTTCAATTTTTTTGATTCTTGATTTAGATATATGCATAATTGCTTGACAAATATATTATGTTGATTAGTTTTAAAAATTCATAAATCAAAGAGATGAATTTTGTTAATAGAACTATGAATACAATACACTCTAATCATTAAGATCGATATATTTGAGATAAAGTGATATTTTTAAAATATTTAAATCTTTTTGAAGTTTTAATTATGGTCGATAACACGTCTCACATTTAGATCCCATGGCTTAATCACTTCGAGAGGTAGGTTAAACTATATTTGTGATTAACATATATTGAATTGATTCAAAATAATGCTTTGTTCATTGCAAAGGTTTTATATTCAAGTATGATCCATTTACTATTTTTATATTTTTAATTCATCATTTCATATTCTATTGACAACCATTTGTGCTTCTAAAGTTGTGATAGATTGATAACCTTTTATAACTACTAGCTTTGGTGAATCAAAATTCGAGATATGAGAATTATCAATTAGTCTTTCATACGCAAAACACTCTAATCAATAAGACGGATAGGTTTGAGATTAGTAGTAAAGTCTTATAAGCCTTCTGGAGTTCTAAGCGTGATCTTAACAATTCGTCTCAAATTTGGAATCCACAATTTCAGCACCTTGATAGAAGGTTTATAATACTTGTGAGATTGACTTATATAATTGAATCATAACAATACTTGAATGATTAAACACGATAGACATTGAAAGTTCATTGAATCCCCAAAATTATATAATTGAATCATGACAATACTTGAATGATTAAACACGATAGACATTGAAAGTTCATTGAAACCCCAAACCCTGGGTTCGTTATCATTTTAATACCACTCTTCTTATTATTGATAAATTAGTTTTTTTTTATGCTCGTCATTTCTAAATGGCAAAACCAACATCTTCTTTTATATTCATTAAAATAAAATTAATTAAATAATAACACTACTTGTCGATTTCTAAGATTTGGTCCTCATGAAAATTGACCTTACTTGTCGCTTACTACATCCACATTGTGTGCTTGAAGTTGGATAGAGTATATTAATGAACATGTATTTCTTACTCGAACCAATCCCTAGTAAAATAGGGAGCTATAGGCACCCCATGTCTCAATCGCCTGCCTTTCCTGAACTTTTCAAGTGCTCGCTACATGGTTTTGACCATGTGTGGGTTTTATACAGACTACAACAAGACAAGGTCAGGATATATCACATCTAAGAGTGCCTGGGGGTTGGAGGAGGATGTTCCTTTATCAATGGCCATCATTTTACAGCTATTGGAAAGTGGCGTTAATAATTTCTTATTGTGGGCATCTAGGGAATGGAGATGAATATGATAGGGGTGAGGCGAGGGAGAGATTTTGTTTGTGTCTATAGAAAGATAATTTATTTGAATGCAGAATAGTTGTAAAATTATACACAATCAATCATGTAATAATTTATATTTTGGAAACTATTAGCCATGTAATCTAATCTGAAATAGTTGCACTGTGAGAATGGGTTATCGAAATCTACCAATTACTAAATAGATTCCATGAAACTGGACACATTTGACGTATATTTCATGATCACTGTTAGCGATTTTCCATCCTTGGTCAATTTTTGCGAGGGTAAATGAAACAATATCATGACAATTATGTACCGCAATACTTGTCGGAAATAAAACCTAAATAGATAGCTTCTCGTAGAAGTTGCTTTACGGTTGAGAAGGCCCCAGGCTTAAATGACAGTGTTGTAGAAATATTCTCCGAGATCACAACCATTCAGTTCCCTTACGATTGAGAAGGTCCACAGGCTTCAATGACAGAGTCGTAGAAATATTCTCTGAGATCGCAACCATTAAGTCCTGGCCGTTATAGCCTTTGACAACCGTAATCATACATTAGGAATTCATTAAAAACACGAAGATTAGAAATCTTTTAAGTAGAAATATTTATTTTATATTTTTGATAATTTAAGGATAAAATTATCATTTAACCAATTTACCAAACTTCTCTTCTAAAAATCTCAAATTTTTAACTTTTTAAAAATTAGCGGTTTGGCTCCAAAAAGCCAATTCAAGACTCTATTTAAGCAAACTAGTTATAAGAGTCGATTAGTCGGTCCTCTATTTTTTGTCAAATCTTTTATATTTTTTAAAACCTCTAATGAATAAACCACGACATATAGTTACTTGGCATAATACTATTTATTTTAATTGTAACACAAGATGAAAAGTCACAGAAGACAAACGTACTTCAAACAAATGGAGTTCAATTCGTTATTTTAATGGGTACGACAGAGTGAAAGACGTGAGATAATAATAATTAAATAAACTACAATGTACATGGTTCGGATCCTCATGAATACTCTTTCAAATGGTAAATGACACCACTTGTGCTACTTGTTTGTAGAAATGAGTTCAATTTGTTTCGACGTTCCGCTTTTAGAAATATATTATATAATAGTGATTTCAATACTTACTCAAAAGTAACGCATGCTTTGATTCTTCTGACGAACACACTTAACTAAACTCTCAACATCCGAATATTAATCACTACGCATTCCACATCAAATTGCTGGTAAACGAATGTAATTAGCTAATTTATTCAACAAGTTACTATTTTTCTATGCAAAGCTTTTATGTAATATTTTTGTTGGAAACCTTACTGTCTCATTTGTTTATTTGTTCATGAGAAGTAAAGAGAAAATATAATACAAAGTGTTAACAATCAGCTCTAAACTAAAATCAACCTAGAAATACTTGAGTCTAAATATGTCAAAAAATAGACTCGAGGCTAATATTTTCCAAAAAAAGGGCCATGCTAAATGTCCACAGTGTGTAACTCCATGAACACCCTTCACATTAGTTTATGCTTAAAACTCAATTTTTTTACACACAATGCTTCACTTAGGCCTTTGTAGTCTGCAATACACTACGTTTCTCTCTCTCCATGATCATCTATTTCATCACCCATTTTCTTACATTGGTCTCTTTATTTCTCTCCATAATTCATCTATATCATATGTCATTTTCTTCCTTTTGCGAAGATAATGAGGAGAACAATTCCAAATAAAAACTTTATGTTGTGTTTCAAGGTGGATGCCCCAGAATCTACTATTCTTAGAAAATGTGAACCTAATCTTATTCGAATCAAAAAGAATTTTTTGAAGTTTCTCAATCAAAGATGATGCTATTACGTGTATGATTGTATCATCATACTATTTTCATTGATGAAAACGACCGTACTAGCTACGAAAAAGATTCACCACTTATGAAGGATTAGGTGAAAATAGCGAAAAAAGATGTTGAGCTTAAGAATATGAAGCTATGTTCTTTGAAATATTTCTCTTTTTGGTTTGTTAATGATGGGCATTGTAATCTTCATTTTAAATGATATGTTTTATGTGTCATTACGTTTCTATTTTAATTTTCCTTTTGAACAGTTATGCAGGTTCCATGTACATATGTTAGCGGCCCTTAAATACATTAGAATAGAGAAAAGAGAGAGAGAAACAAAGACTCCTTATTCTAGTAAAATTATACATTAGTTGTTTAGTTATTCGTGGCTGAAAGCTCCTACAAGCCACCATTTGAAGTTGATAGCATAATACACTCGTTCACAGTAGCAAATGAGAAAGACAATGACGTTCCTCGACCAGGCACACTTAACCTTTTAGAAAGGCGTAATTTTAGCCGTTCAGAAATACAATTGTACATCATTACAAATTAAATGTATTCAAGTCAAACCAATCTGATTTTCGTAATTATAAGTATTCATCAAAACATACGAAAAGTATTCAAGATAAAATAGTTTTTTTTTTTTTCACAATTATAAGTCTGCAATAGAACAAACAAATATATTCACGACAAAATAGCCTTATTTTTATATAATTACAACTACACATTATTGCTTGAAAAATATACACGATAGAACACCTTTGTACCCTATTACCACAACTATTCATCTTGTTTTAGAAAAACTATGCTTAGACAAAATAACTTGCTTTATGTTCAGATCCAGGACTACACTTGATCTCTATTGAAACATATGCAAGATCAAAGAACTTGTATGACGTTTAAAATAATCACTTTACAGGCTTACCCTCGAAAACCATGCATAATAAAACAACCTATATTTTGAATCTTCTCGTTTCAAGGTATTTTGATAACTTGAAAAGTGTTAACAAACTTACTTAGGTCATAGAAATCTACAAGGTTTTGGTATAAAGATACAATATTTTATTTTTATACTACTTATTATGCATGGGTTATGATTACTAGATTGCACAGTTTCAATTTTTCTAATCACACATGGTTGTACCACTTAACGTTTACTCTACTCATGTTCATGTATTATGATTGATGGAATGCATTTTTTTTGTTTTCCTAAATTTGGCCATATTGTCTGTTTTAAAGGTTTTTGTGGGTGTAGTATATGTAAGGTTCGTGTGGCTTGGAATTATCGGAATCCGATTAGATTGTGGGGATAAATGAGTTTTTAGCTTGTGAAATTGAAGGAAAAACTAAAATAAAAATAAATGATTAACTATGAAGATTTATGAAAGTAAATGCAAGTTTTTTGGATGCCTTGTGCGTATACCATATTGAAATTGCAAGCAATAATGAAAATAAGCAATAAAAAGCAAGGAAACAACAAGGTACAAGCATAAAAACCTAAGGTACAACTATGCTTGCATGATCAAAATAAGCTAAATAATGCACATCAACGAAAATCGAAAGCACCAATAGAAAGAGCAATAAAAGTTAACTAGAAAGTATAAATCTTTTTAAAAAATAACAATAAATAAAGAGTATATCTAAGACTTAACATAAAAATGCATGGAAATAAAAAATCAAAATAAAGCATAAGAGATACTCAAAATAAAAATGATCAAAGACCCGATCTATGATCTTGGTGTGTCACTCACCTAGATTCCATAGCCAAATCACAAAATCCAACAACAAATCTAAGAGCTAAGGCAAAATGCATAAATTGAAGAACAAGCTTGAAATTGAAGAAAAAAGAAGAAAATAAAGGAAAACTTACTTGAATTAAGAAAGAGAATCTAAAAGCTTGAATGAAATTACAATCAAAATAAAAATCCAAGTGATGACTTGAATTCTTCTTGAGCTTACAAACCCAAGGAAAAGATTGAAATTAAATCTAAAACCTAGAGAGAGAAAGTAAATCTAAAAACTAGAGATAGAAAATAAATCTCAAACCCATGCAAGAGTTTGGAGGATAGTTGATATCCTTTAGCTAATGAGAATTATATCTATTTATACTAGGTTAAATTAGGGGTAAATGGGTCAATTAAGCCTTAAAGGATTGGATTTTTCATGTTTGACCAAGTTTGACCCAAAATGGCCTTGGCTTGATGTTTAGCCTAGGTTGGCTCGGCATTTGGCATGTCTTGGCACAAGGTTTGCGTGGCTTGGCAAGCAATGGCACAATGCTGGGCGCTGCTGGGCGGGCATGGGCGGCAGCCGTCGGTAGGCATCGGCAGGCGTGCAGGTTGGCGTCGCCTGGCATGGGTTGGAGTGTGCACAGGACTCGGCAGGCGCCGGGCGGCTTTGGCATGGAATGCGAGCGGGACTCGGCAGGCGCCGGGAGGCTTCGACATGGCATGCACGCGGGACTAGTTAGGCATCGAGCATGCATGCGCGGGAGCGTGCGGGAAGCTTGCCTTGGCGTGCGTCAAGGCTTGGCATGAGTCTTGGATTGCCATGGCAAGGTTTAACTATCATTCCAAAATGTTTGGCCATTTAGGAGCTTGCTCTTGGCACAGATTTTGGCACGACTTGGCTTGAGTTTTGGGCCTCAATGCCTTGGCTTGAATTCCATTCCTTGAGCCACCTATGAAATGAAATATTTGAACATAAAAACCCAAAAATTACACCAAACCTCAAATTAATTGAACCCATTTAACCAAATTAAGTATAAAATCAAAAAGAAACTCGAAAACAACCTACTAACCTAATGAATACTTGACTCAAAAATATTATAAACAACCCTGAACCCTGATTAAAATACTAGAAAAAATACCACAATTACATGCAAAACAATCACCCCACACTTATCGGTTTGTTCGTTCTCGAACAATGAAAAGAATCGAGATTGTACATGCAATGAACATTATGCAAATAGAGAAATCCTTGTGCTTATCTTAATTAATATGATAAAAGTATCAACATAAACTCGTTATTGCCAAGCATTGCTCGTATTACTCTTTCTCAAATGAAAACAAAATCGATGATTTCCTCACCAATGGAATTTTGAAGGTGTTCGCTCTTTGGTAAGGTATGGAATATATGGATATAGCGGCTAGCACACGATCAAACGTGATCAATAACACACAAAACTCTAACTTATAGAACTCGAAGCTTATGATCGCTTCACCCTTCCCAAATTACTAAACTTTCATTCGAAACCCTTTCGTACATTCACACACTTTTTCGAATTTTATTTCACAACACATAGAAGCTTTTTGAATTAGCTTCTTTTTCTAAACTTAGCCTTTTTAAACATTAGGCTTTTCGCTTAAACGCATATTTTATCACTTTTCGTGATTTGTGTTGGAGTTTATTGGTTGTTCTCCCTTTTTTTTATATATAAGAAACTCAAAATCAAAAACTCACAATTGATTTCCCACAAATTTCTAATCAACTAACAACATACACTCTCATCTCACAATTTATGAAGATATAAGAGCTAAAATCGTGCTCGGCTAACAAGAAACAGGGCATAGACTCAAGGGGTCTCATTTGGGGTCTTTAAGTAGCTTATATATTTGGATATGGCCAGAATAAGGGTGATATAAGTACCACGAGGTCATTTCAAAATTAAATCATGTACGAGCAAACTCAAGCCTCCTCAATGCAATTTCCAAAAAAATGCAAGCAAATCCGATAATTCACAGAAGGCTACTCCCTCATTTGCACCGGATTCTGGAGACAAAATTAAAAGAGCTTTTAGAGATTTGTAATATTTTCACAAGTAAATATTGATTATATATATATGTATGCGGGTTTTGGACGAAGAACACAAATTCAACTCCTTACACAAGAGGGCATAAACATGTAAAAACCTGTCTAGTAGACTATTCAAACTTCGAAGCATGTGGTGATTGCTCAATAATGTAATAAACACACACATGACACAAAAACTACTCAACCATATAAATGCATAATTAGAAAGCGTCACTTCGCCAAGAATACGTCATTTCACCAAGGCTCGAGTTAAGAAAGACAAATCATACTTTGTAAAACCCGGACCCTAACCACCTACCCACCCCACACTTAACCATGCAACACCCTTATTGCATTTTAATGAAAATCAAGTCAAAGGAGGGTGAGATAGAAGTTTCCTTAACTGAGCGAGTTTGGGTCGATCTCGGTGGGGCCCACTTAAGTATCCAAGCAATCCAAGTGAAAACCGAGCAGGCTTCTTTCTCCCGACTCCATGAACGCTACCAACTTATCAAATCGCCCAAAGTTGGAGTCGGAAAGCAAAACAATATAAAGGAAAATTACACAAAATCAAAAACACAATAAAATATGCACATGACTCAAAACAATACAAAACAAAACCAAGGGTTAAAATGAACCAAAAGACAACACAAAAACATTTTTTTTTTAATTTTTCAATTTTTTGAATGTTTTTGGATTTTTATAATAAGAAAGCAAGGAAATAAAGAAATGTAAAAATAAAAGAAATAAATGAAAAGGACACGGGTTACCTCTGAAGAAGCGCTTCTTTTACGTCATTAGTTTGATAAACTCCATTCTTGGTCATGGTGAAGTTGAGACGGGAGGTCTCACCAAAGCAATGAACTCCTTGTCGGGAGGATCCAATCTTTGAAGTGGTCTCGGGGCGTCGCATAACGACAATGGCCTTCAATGAAAAACAAACGTTCCAAACGGGCGAGTAAAAGTCGTCTTGGCTTGATCTTCGGGTGGAATTGTGGTTTTAAGGTGACCGACAACTCATCTAAGAAACGATAGGAATAATGGTTGGCTAGCTTGTCCAACATTTGGTCGATAAACGGGAGAGGGAAATGATTTTTCTTGGTGGCCGCATTTAACTTTTTTAAATTGATACACATCCTCCATCCCGTTGTAGCCCTTATGGCCACCAACTCTCCCTTTTTGTCCTCGACAATGGGTATACTGCTCTTCTATGGTACCATGTGAACGGGACTCACCCACTCACTATTGGCAATTTTGAAAACCAAACCTTCGTCGAACCACTTCAATATCTTGTCCTTCACTATTTTGGATTCAAACGCCTTTGGAATTCTCGAGAAGGTTGGCGTCATCCTCCAAATTGATCTTATGCATGCAAGTTGAAGGTCTAATTCCCATAATATCAATAAGACTCCAAACAATAACACCCTTATGAACTTTAATCGAACTCTCCTCTTCTTCTCAATTCGAGTTGGCAAAGAAAGTAATCAGTTTGCTCTCCTCTTCCTCCAAATAGACATACTTGAGGTGAGATGAGAGAGGCTTAAGCTCGGGCTAGTGCCTCCTCTCGACCTCCCTGGGAACTAACTTGAACAATTCACCGATCCCCTCAAGATAATCTTCAAGCTTATAGATGGGTTCAAGTCCCAACCTATCATCAACAATCTCCACCTCCCCCTCCAAAATTTTGTCGTTGCCCTCAACGAAAAATACACAATCTCTCTTACTGAAATCTTGGCCACATTGAAGCAAAAATGAATCATCTTTATGATCAAGGGGCTCATCATCCTCACCACAACCTTTAACACAAGCCCGCAGGTCGAACACTTCCTAAATGCTCATTTCCTCCATATAAACTTGTTCGACCAACTCTTGGATCACGTCCATATGTAAGCAATTCTCATAAGATATATTTGATGGAGAAGGCATAGGGGCTTTAGAGGTTGGTGCCTTGTACGGTTTCGAAGACTTGTGTAGGACATCGGGAAGTGCCTTTGCTAAAGTGGGGAACATGGGGGTAGAATCAAGAGGAGTAAGAGCACTCAGAATAGAAACCACTTCCTCGTCAGACGGCGGGACAACCGTATTATCAACCACCCCACCACATCCAAGGATCGTGACCGAAAGAGGATGTGAAGGTTGGCTCGGTGACTCAAGCTTTTTAGTTGCTTACTTATGAAAATTTGTCAAAAGATCAATAGCTTGCCCGCAAGAGAACAAGGTCGCACGTAGTTTGGCAACTTGACTCGAGTCGTCTCTCAAGGAACATACAATCAGAATTTTAAATAGTTTGTTCAACACAATAACGCATACAATTTGATGATTGTTTTTATTATCTAAGAATTTAAAGCACGTGAACACTAATTAAAACTAGGTATTTTAATTCAGCAATTGGAATTTATAACTAGGAAAATTAATCTAAGAACTCAAGCAAGATTAACTAGTGTAAAAGTAAAGCAAATACCTAGAACAAAATGTAAACGAATTAAACTTAATCAAGCATGAATAAAAACTAATCATTAATTAAACTAAGATTACGAATTGCAATATCAAAAGTATCTAAGGTTTGAAACATGAAATAACTCAAGAAAAATTATTAGAAACTACTTCTTAATTGCGTAAATTAAACTAAGGAAGCGATTAAAGAGTTTAGAATACTTATTAAACTAGAAAGCGTAGTAAATTCTCCAGCTAATCCGAAGAGATTGCGTAGACCTTGCCCAAAAATCGAGTCACGAACTAACGATTGGAACTTGGAGCTTTGCGATCCTCGAATCTTTGATCTTGATCTATTCTTGTTATATGGGATGTGTCGGTGTTGTTCTCGAACCAATAGGATCGTATATTCAGAGTATGGGAGAGAGCTATCTCCTTTGGGGACGGATTTAGAAGGGTTTATATAGTTTTCCTTTAACTTGGAGCATAAGAAACCCTAAAATCCCAATTCTGGGCCGCCGCGTCGACGGTGCGTCGATCGACGCTTGCAGGGTCTCGGCGTCGATGCGTCTAGCGGGCTTGCATCAACTCGGCAGGTGAGCCGACTGACGCGTGCTTGGATCGATGCTTCAGAAAGTTGCGTCGACCGATGCCTCTTCAATCAACGCTTCAGAAAGTTGCATCGGCCTTGTGTCGGCTGGGCGTCGATCGTCGCGTACCATAACTCGCATCGACGGAGCGTCGATGCTCGTGTCGATCGACGCGACAGACATTCCATCTCAACTTCTCGATCTTTTTGCTACTCGTTCACCGGAAAGCTCGTTCTCATTCCTTGAACATCAAACTTCATCTACTATCATGCTGAACTCTTCCGGTTACTTAGCTGTAAAGTGAAAAATCACAAATAATCACTTAATTGCATCAATCTAGGTCAAAAAGTGGTAAAATAAGCTGAGAGTACAAATATACGAATTAGAGCTTAAACTACCCAACTTATACCAAGACAATAAGAAAAACAAGCTATAATACTACTAAAAATAAGGACAAATATGTGCTAATCAACTACCCCACGCTTAATTAGTTTGTTCGTCCTCGAACGAACGATAGATTCAAAGTATAGCAAGAAATGAGAATCAGTCCAAACAATTAGTCGTGCGATTCTACTTAAATAATTTTGAAAATATAGGTACATGCAATGCAACTTCAAAACTCCACCCGTATTACATTGCCGCTTCAAAATCGAACTCATGCATCCTCACAAAAGGGAAAATATATAGGGGTGTACGCTCAAAGCACTCGAGTATTTTCTGCATAGGATGTGTATACGCTCAAATCATTCAAATACAAGCACAATAAACAAGAACCGAAAATAAATCTCTTCTCAATCGCAAATTAAGTGTGTTTTTGAATAAAGAATCGGAAAAGGTCTTTTCGGGTTGTAATGTAAGGATTTTTGGACGGGTAAGGAATATATAAGTCGTGTGGCTAACTCACGATCTAACGTGATCAATAACTCACTCAACCTAATCTAATCACGAAGCAACTTGCTTCACCTCGTTCAAAAAAAAATAAAATCTCACTAAACTCTCATAACGTGGCCTTTTAAATATAGGCTATTCCCAAACTTGCAAACCGTAAAACCGACTTGAAGCTCAAAAACCACTTAAAAATAATTGAAGCCTATAATGTGCTTCTTATTACAACTTAACTCTTTGCCTTTTAAACATTAGGCTTCATAAAATAAATAATAAACACAAGCCTTCATTAGCGCGTAGGCAATGACTAACACAATTCAACATCCTTCTTATTTTCTTTCCTCTTTTTATTATTATTTTTTTTTTATCCCCCTCTAATTCTGTTTTATGGGGTCTTTTTTTTTTTTTTTTTATTGAAGGATGGTTATCCTTTATTACAAAAATTCATAAATCTCTTATAAAAACTCCAAAACACTAATAACCAATAAAAATTACTAACTCCTACCGCACGCTTTTAATGGGTTGTAGGGGTCGACTCAAAAACACTCATGGCTATAGGCATAGATCATTTAGCTATGATTGGCTCATTCGAAATTTTTAGTGGCTAAAAACTTATGGATATGGCCGGAAAAGGGTTTTTTATGTGCCATAACCTCATTTTCAAACCCAACTACAAACAGCGGTTTCGAAGAAATCTCAAATCAAAACTCATTCAAGTACATTCAAAGATGATAATCACTCGGCTACTCACTGGCTTTTTGCATGAAAAAGACTGAATTGACGCTGGTTTTTATGGTTTTGCGAAACCAATTGCATCCAAGTACTATTTTACCATATATAATAATTTTGAAAAATTATGCACTTATACACGCTCAAGGACAAGAACATCAAATCAAACATAGCTAACTTCGATAGGCACGCCATACAAACACAATTCAGCGCAGAAATAGCCATCAATCACGTAAAAATTTAAATTGCACACGATTTTCAATCGCATTCTCAACCATCTCCCCCTCGAAAACTCGGTAATCCCCTGATTGCCATAAAAATAAAGAAAAACAAATCAAAAGAGGATAGGAGTAGGAAAAACATCCCTGGAAATTGATGGTCGAATTTCCCCAATTGAAGTGGTGCAATTTTCGTTGTCTAGGGTCTCATGATTGGATTCGTCCTACAAAAATAAAACAAATAACAAAAACAACTATGATTACGATCAATTGCCATGCGCAAGTGCCCAGTGGCACATCTTTTGGGATTTGAAATGGCCGGATTGCGGCTCAACGTCGTAAGTGGATGGATTGCAGCTCATCGTTATCCCTGATTGCTGCGACTAGCGGTAGGTTCAGTGGTTGATCATCATTGTTAACGCCTCGAGTGGAACTAGCGGTAAGGCCTTGCGGTAGCGAGCTACTGCTATAACCATTAGTTGTCCAGAATAAGCGATTCTATCGTATTTTCTGCACATCAATACACACATAAACGTACCACGGAAATTGACACAATATAAAAATAGAAATAAAATGAAGAAAATAAGGAGAAGAAAAAGAAAACTAACTATCGCTTGGGTTGCCTCCCAAGAAGCGCAACATTTAACGTCCTATGTTCGACGTGATTTCATGCGATCAATTTTTAGCCCGTGAGGGCCCCACTAATTTTTCTTTATCACGATCGCGATTCAGCCCATGTTCCTTGTAGAAAGGTTTGATTCTATGTTTGTGGACTTGGAATCTCGACTTCTTACTCTCATCGTATAGAATGGCAACTCCGTACTCATCCATTTCCGTTATCATAAATGGGCCACTCCATTCGGCCTTGAAATTGGTCGGTTCAAATTTACGTTCGGAATTGTAGAGCACTAGTTGACCAACCTCGAGTTTTGTATCACGAATCTTCTTGTCATAAACCTCTCTCGACGTCTTCTTCTTTGTCTTCCAATCCTTGCTATTGTATGCCTCGCCTTTGTTCCTTGCACGTTTAAAATTGTTGTAGGGATCAAGGGAAACATACTCCGCACAAGTTTGTGGTGGTTTCAACTCCACTTTTGGCCTGATTTTAGGTACGTATCTCTCTTTGCATAATGCGGCACTACAACCAGCAATTCCATCTATGACTTCTCCTATATGAATTCCCAACAATTCGATCAATTCCTCTACACTCAAATGCTCCTCACCGTCCCCGACATCAAACTTTTCTATAGTGGTAACGCTTTGGAGATCATGGACGCAAGAATCGATTAGATCTACAAATGAGCACTCATCTCGCATATATGATGAAGGGGTGTTATGGATGTCTTGAAGTGAAAATGTCACTGTCTCGCCTAAGATGGACATGGTCATTCGTCTTTTGTTCACATCTATTAGAGTATGCGTAGTTAACATAAATGGACGTCCCAACAAGATGGTATGCTCCTTGCTTCCGCTTGGTACTTCACCAACATCTAAAATCACAAAATCAACAGGAACAACCAGCTCACTAACCTGCACCAAAACATTTTCAACAATACCCAGAGGCTGTCGAATCGACCGATCAGCCAATTGTAGGCGCATAGTTCAATGCCCCAAGATCGAATTCTCTGAATAAAGAATACGGCATCAAATTAATGACAGCGCCATGAGTGATAATCCCCTTTGCCGTTTGTCCATTCCCAAGAGAAATAGTAATACAAAAACATATGGGATCCTTTTCCTTTGTGGTAATGGTTTCTTGATTATCGCGCTGACTTCTTTTTTTAATGCCACATGTTGGGTTGCTGCCAAGCGCCTTTCTCGTGATGCTAGTTTCTTGAAAATTTAACGAATGCGGGCATCATTTTTATAACATCTAGCAGGGGAAGGTTGATATTAACATTCTTCAATAAATTGTAAAGTTCCATGAACTTTTTGTTTTCTTTGGTGGGGCGTAGACGACTTAGGAATGGGACATGATCATAACTAGTCAACTTCTTTGGGTGGTCAGTTGCCGAATCGTTCCTTCTTTTCAATGCTCCCGGCACATATGGATTGGTCGATTTATGCATGAGATCGGCCGGTTTGGTTGTATCTACTTGCGGTTGGGTCTCGGCCTTTTCCGTGTCTTCTTCCTTTTCTAACTCTATGCCATTATCAACCTCCTTTCCACTTCTCAGCACATGAATAGCTGAGGCGTGTTCCGTTTGGCTCGGAAACTTATTTTTCTCCTTCGACAATGTTGCTACAGTCGAGGACAATTGTCCTATAATCATATCTGAATGCTGCTGTCCTTTCTGCATAGCCTTAACAAGCTCATGACCTTGCTTTACAGCCTTGACTAGTTCATCAAACCGTGACTCGAATTTTGCATTGAGATCCGTAACTTACTTATTCACTTGTGAAGTTAATTGCGTGAGTCCTTCTCTATTTCGTACAGTCTCTGCTACTTGATTTTGTTGCCATACTAAAAGTTGATCATTTGCACAGGCGCAGGCGCTTGTCCGGGGCCATATGTGAAGTTTGGATGATTGGGAGGTCCTGGATGATATGTGTTTCCCGCTGGAGATTGAGGTTGGAAATTTTGTATAGCCTTGACCTCCGTTTCTTCTACTTTATCAAACACGGTTGTGCATACGCTCGCTACATGTCCTCGCAATCCACATCGTGCACATAACTCCACAGTCTTCTTCGATTTTGGCATCTCTGCTTTCAGGGCGGCCAACTCTTTGGCCATCTCTTCGAACTTAATATCTCTCTCATTTGGCATCTCGGGGGCTTCTTTTGTCATAATCGTTCGTGGTCGAGAATTAGTTTGTCTCGATTTCTCGCTCATCCTTTCAAACAGTTGCTTGGCTTCCGTCACTGTCAAGTTCCCAAAGTCTCCCCCAGCAACTACTTCTACGTTATTTTTGTAAGAATCCAAAAGCCCTTCGTAGAAAAGTTGATTTACCATTACCGGAGAGTTGTGATGATGTGGGAAAGCTTCCAATAGAGATTTGAAACATTCCCACACCTCGTGAAATAGCTCCCCGTCTTGTTGGATAAAATTGGCTATTTGTCACCTTATGTGGCCCGTCGTCTGAGCTGAGTAGTAATGATTAATGAATTTGTCACTAACCATGGGCCAATCGATCAGAGATCTCGGTTCCAGTGATAGTATCCAAGACTTGGCTTTATCCTTCATGCAACTCGGAAAACACACCATTTGAAGGTCTTCGTGATGAAGTCCCAGAGATGGAATCCTACTAACTTCGGCGTAAAACTCCTTTACGAAAGTCAATGGATCTTCGTTGGCGAGGCCATGAAATGTCGGTAGGTTGTTGATGATATGACGTTTTAGCTCGAAGTCTCTTGCAGTTCTTCCCAATACTATGGCAGAGCTATAGGGACTTACTTGCGGAGTCGTGAACTCTCTTTATCTCGGCTCACGTGCCCCCCTTGGGTGCCTCTCTTGATTATTCGGCCTCGCGTAGTTTCTATCGTACTCGTTCCTCTCATCATAGTTGTTATTCGCAAACTAATCGTTAATCTGTTCGTCGTCATGGTAAGATCTCTCGAAATAGTCGTCCGGAATGTGGTGGTGGCGATTTCTATTTCCTCTTCCTTGGCCGTCATTCTGGTCCATTACGTTTCGCTGAATATTCTCCCAATATTCTCGAGGTTGTATCGGCCCGTTGGGGTGAATTAGTTCACTCCCATATTCGTTTCTTTGTCTCACCGGTGGTTTCCTCGGTGGCTTATTGTCCTCGTTGTTATGGGCAGGATTGTACAGCCGCAGCATCGTTTCGGGAAATGGGTCACAACTAAAATCAGTCGTGGCTGATGATTACTTGCGGATAAGGGAGGTGGTCTTGCTTTATTGGAACGATGAACGTTATCGATAAACAGTGCAAGTTTGAGTCTTAGTGATCTCTGCCCTTGCATACACTCAACAACTGGTTAAACGTATCGACTATAGAAGATGATTATACAAATAGATGGTAAAAATAAAAATAAAATGAACAAACATATTTTTAAAAACCTTTGCAATGTTCCCCGGCAACGGCGCCAGAATTTTGATTCAAGCTTTTTAGTTGCTTACTTATGAAAATTTGTCAAAAGATCAATAGCTTGCCCGCAAGAGAACGGGGTCGCGCGTAGTTTGGCAACTTGACTCGAGTCGTCTCTCAAGGAACATACAATCGGAATTTTAAATAGTTTGTTCAACACAATAACGCATAAAAATTTGGGGGGGGGGGGGGGTTTGATGATTGTTTTTATTATCTAAGAATTTCAAACACATGAACAGTAATTAAAACTAGGTATTTTAATTCAGCATTTGAAACTTATAACTAGAAAAATTAATCTAAGAACTCAAGCAAGATTAACTAGTGTAAAAGTAAAGTAAATACCTAGAACGAAATGTAAACGAATTAAACTTAATCAAGCATGAATAAAAACTAAGCATTAATTAAACTAAGATTACGAATTGCAATATCAAAAGTATATAAGGTTTGAAACTTGAAATAACTCAAGAACAATTATTAGAAACTACTACTTAATTGCGTAAATTAAACTAAGGAAGCGATTAAAGAGTTTAGAATACTTATTAAACTAGAAAGCGTAGTAAATTCTCCAGCTAATCTGGAGAGATTGCGTAGACGTTGCCCGAAAATCGAGTCACGAACTAAAGATTGGAACTTGGAGCTTTGCGATCCTCGAATCTTCGATCTTAATCTATTCTTATTATATGGGATGTGTCGGTGTTGTTCTCGAACTAATAAGATCGTATATTCAGAGTATGGGAGAGAGGTATCTCCTTTGGGGACGGATTTAGAAGGGTTTATATAGTTTTCCTTTAACTTGGAGCATAAGAAACCCTAAAATCCCGATTCTGGGCCGCTGCGTCGACGGTGCATTGATCAACTCTTGTAGGGTCTCGGCGTCGACTCATCTGGCGGGCTTGCGTCGACTGACGCGTGCTTGGATCGACGCTTCAAAAAGTTGCGTCGACCGACGCCTCTTCAATCGATACTTCAGAAAGTTGCGTCGACCGATGCCTTTTCAATTAACGCTTCAGAAAGTTGCGTCGGTTGGGAGTCGATCATCGCGCACCATAACTCGCATCGACGGAGCGTCGATGGAGTGTTGATCGACGCGACAGACAGTCCGTCTCAACTTCTCGATCTTTTTGCTACTCGTTCACCGGAAAGCTTGTTCTCATTCCTTGAACATCAAACTTCATCTACCATCGTGCTGAACTCTTCCGGTTACTTAGCTGTAAAGTGAAAAATCACAAATAATCACTTAATTGCATCAATCTAGGTCAAAAAGCGGTAAAATAAGCTGAGAGTACAAATATACGAATTAGAGCTTAAACTACCCAACTTATACCAAAAACAATAAGAAAAGCAAGCTATAATACTACTAAAAATAAGGACAAATATGTGCTAATCACTCGGCAGTTTTTCTTCCTCATTATCTTGAATCGGCATATTGACATCGCTTACTAGTTGCCCCATGTTAATGTTTAACCCATCGGTCATAGCCTCAAGAGCATTGAACGTAGCATCGAACGAGGCCGACATAACGGGAGAAGATTGCATTTGTCGGGTAATGTCCTAGAGATTCGGATCAGAAGGTAGAGTAGGAGCACTCGCTGGAATCAGCGGACGAGATGGGCCCACGTGAGGAGTAACAACCGCAATTGTATTGGCATAACTAAAATTTGGATGCATGTGGTTGCTACGATGAGAAGGAGGATTATGACTCGATGGGTGAGAAAAAGATGGTCTAGCACAACCGGGTCCCGCTTGATACCCATGACCCCCATACACTTCCTCCGAATGAGGCATCGGCATATTAAACGAGGGATTTGAAGAACAAGACGTGGTATCGTGACCAAACATTCCACAAAATGCACACGGAGGATCTAGGTTTGGGCTATATAACTTAGCAAGTCGAGCCTCCATATCCGCTATTTTCCTTTCCAACTCAAGCGCCCCAGAGGAAAAAGCTTCACTCACTTCATTAGCACTAGAATATATCGCTTGAGAAGATTTTCACTCGGGAGGAAGGGATACGCAAGATAAAATAGTCGCCCCCACAAAGGGTTTGTTAACCTCTTTTATAGTGAATATGGGGGGGGGGGCATTTTGGGCATTGGGGCTCTCACCTCCAAAAAACGCATACGGATCGGGATTTTGAGCATTATTGTCAGCACCTCCATAACACGGACCACCACCATTACCATTAAAATTCACATTCGGAGCATGATTAAAATCAGAACCATGAGGATACGGGCCAGGATTTGGATTATGCATATTCGGAAATTGATTAGGAGCACCATAACCTCTATACGGGCCAAAATTCAAAGTTTGCATATTCGGAAAGTAACTGGGTGCACCATAACCTCCATATGGATCGGAATTCAGATTTTGCATATTAGGAAAGTGATTAGGAGCACCATATCCTCCATACGGACCATTCTTACCCATGAAGCCGCTAGAACCAATATGGTTTGTACCATGCCCTCCCATGTTGGGTTGTCCATTGATGATTCCACCATTGGCAACATAGTTTGCACCATGACCTACCACGTTGCCAAAGCCATTATAAATCATCTCATTCATAACATGGTTTTCACCATTCCCTCCCATGTTAGGAATGTTACCCCCATTGTCATAAGTATTGGAGATGTATGTGTTACCTTGGGGTAGGATCATGTGTGAATTGACTTACATACACTCAATAAAAAGTCAAATACAAAAGAAAGCTACAAACACAAAGAAACTACAAGCAGGTCGAAAACCTTAACCAAGTCGAGTCGCAACGGCGCCATTTTGTTTTAAAGGTTTTTTTGGGTGTAGTATATGTAAGGTTCGTGTGGCTTGGTATTATCGAAATTCGATTCGATTGTAGGGATCAATGAGTTTTTAGCTTATGATATTGAAGGAAAAAATAAAATAAATGGAAATAAACAAAAAATAAATGATTAACTATGAAGATCTATGAAAGTAAATGCAAGTATTTCGGATGCCTCGTGCGTATGCCATGTTGAAATTGCAAGAAATTATGAAAATAAGCAATAAAAATCAAGGAAACAACAAGGTACAAGCATGAAAACTTAAGGTACAACTATGTATGAATGATCATAAAAAGCTAAATAACACACATCAACAGAAATCGAAAGCACCAATAAAAAGAGAAATAAAAGTTGACGTGAAAGTTCAAATCTTTTGGAAATATAACAAGACACGAAGAGTAGATCTAGGATTTAACATAAAACCATGCATGAAAATAAAAACAAAAAATAAAGCATATGAGATACTCAAAATAAAAACAATCAAGGACCTGATCTATGATCTTGGTGTGTTACTCACCTAGGTTCCATAGACAAATCACAAAATCCAACAACAAATCTAAGAGCTAAGGTAAAATGCATAAATTGAAGAACAAACTTGAAATTGAAGAACAAGGAAGAAAATAAAGAAAAACTTACTTGAATTAAGAAAAAGAATCTAAAACCTTGAATGAAATTACAATCAGAATAAAAATCCATGTGATGAATTGAATTCTTATTGAGCTTAAAAACCAAAGGAAAAGTTTGAAATTAAATCTAAAACCTCGAGAGAGAAAGTAAATCTAAAAACTAGAGAGAGAAAATAAATCCCAAACCCATGCAAGAGTTGGGAGGAGAGTCAATATCCTTTAGCTAATGAGAAATATATCTATTTATACTAGGTTAAATTAGTGGCAAATGGGTCAATTGAGCCTTAAAGACTTGGATTTTCCATGTTTGACCAACTTTGACCCGAAATTACCTAGGCTTGATGTTTGGCGTAGGTTGGCTTGGAATTTGGCATGTCTTGTCACAAGGTTGACGCGGCTTGGAGAGCATTGTGTCACGCCCCACGTGATAGGGGAAACGTGAGATGGACAATTGCTGGTGGATTGTGGCATGAATGGCTCCAGATGATTATGGTGTAGTTATGCTCATGTCCCCTTCTGAGTTCAGGCAGGCTGACCCGGTTAAATGCGGGGATCTTGTCGCTATTCATGGAATTGACGGTGAAGAGGGGACTAGGCCAACCGGACCCAAACCTTGTCGGGAACTGGAGTCGTTCCCTTGAGGATCCCAAGGTAGGGCGAAACAAGTATATTGTCACAGTGAGAAGGCTGAGACTATGGGGAGAGATGCCGCACGGGCCTCTAGAATAACGTTGAAAATTCTAAGCCCATGACAGATGGTATCAGAGCCGTGCTGGCATGTGTCTCATATCATCCTGCACTCACACAAGGGAGATGGTGTCGAGCTGGCGAGGGGACCTCACATCATGAAGTGTCAAGTCAGAAAGGGGCGAGCTTGTCACGCGGTCCATGGGAAACCCCACCCTGGGCCTCTGAGTGTAAAGTGGTGCTAGAGGAACCGAGTGAAAGGGGCACGCCGAGCGACAAGGAGTGGTAAGATTCGGACACCTCGGGCGAGTGTCCGTGTGCGAGGGCGTACACCATTTTCGGTGGGGGAGAATGTCACGCCCCGCGTGATAGCACTACTATAGAAACAGCTTTCTAAGGCTGTTAATTAAAGGCGGTTTTCTGAAAACCGCCTTAAAATTACTTTTAACGGCGGTTATGGCAATAACCGTCGTTAAAAAGGTCTTTTTACGGCGGTTTTCAGAAAACCGACGTTAAAATTGGATATCAACAGATTTTAACGGCGGTTTTCTAAGAACCGCCGTAAAGGTGATGTAAATCTACGGCGGTTTTATAAAAACCGCCGTAAATCTATGTAAATCTACGGCTGTTTTCAAAAACCGCCTTAAAATCTTAGGTATTCTACGGCGGTTTCTTAGGAACCGCCTTAGAATTCATAGACTGCCATGTCACCGATTCTTGTCTTGCTTAAGCAAGTTGTTTCAACCGTTGATCCGTGTCTCATCCAACGATCATTAAATATTAAACCATAAAATAAATAAATATTAAACTAAAATATGAAGAACATTAAATAAAAAAAAACTAATCCTTAATTTCCCTTCGTCCACCCTTTCGCTCCCTTCACTAAACCCGACTTCGCCAGCCACCACTCCTCCGTAGACGGCGGCGCCTCCGCTGCAAAATCGTACCTGTCGTGCGACGCCAAGTACAGCAAGTACACCCAGTGCGAGGACCAGCAGAGATACCCGGCGGCGGAACATATTGACCTTTAGCCCCCTTCTCGAGAACCCTAATTTTCTGGGGAGAAGGGCAGCGTCGTTGAGATGATATCCATGGCGTGAACAAAGCTCCAAATCTCCGTACTTCATCTGTGAATCAAAGGTTCCTCCGCCGAATGTTCGCCGCAGCAGCCCCCGCCTCGCTCGCCGCCGCCTCCGCCTCTGGTTTGTTTTCTTAAAATTATACAGAGAAAAATCCGATTACTACCCATATTTGTTTGGTTTGGTTTGGTCACTTCGTGTTCTATGAAATCATTGAACCAAATTGTGAAAATCGATTTATTAGAGTTTGGTTTCGACGGAATTTGGTTTAGTATTTTTCGTGAATTGAAAGTTAGCTATACATTAGGCTCGTTTTGGTGCAGCCCGTAAATTTTTACGGCGGTTTTCAAAACCGCCTTAAAAAGTGGAAATTTACGGCGGTTTTAAGGATATTATAAACGGCGGTTTGAAAACCGCCGTAGTATATACGATTTCAACGGCGGTTTTATAGAACCGACGTCGAAAAATTGAGAATTTACGGCGGTTTAAAACCGCCATAGAACAATACCTATTTATGGCGGTTCTTGAGA
>BMAC01000879.1:223097-241160 GCA_014905375.1 Phtheirospermum japonicum | reverse complement strand
GGTGGATTTGAACGGTAGATGTTGTCAATGAATGGTACAAGGTCGCGTTGAAGTGATCGCCTTCCTTGCATAAACTCAACAATACATGAACGTACTAAATGGCAAAGACCAAGTGCGAAAATAAAATAAATAAATAAAAATAAAAAGAAACTAAAAACTTAAAACGAAAAACATCCTATATTCCTACTAGTTGCCTTCCCCGGCAGCGGCGCTAAAATCTTTGACTCAAACTTTTGTGCACCTCCATTTTTAATTAATTAATTTAAAACACTTAAGTTTGCTCGCAAGAGTACGAGGGAACTTGTAGGGTGATGAGTTTGACTCGAGTCGTATCTCTCGAGGAAACAACTATTCGGTCTTTCGGATGTTTTTCTCAATAAAAATACATATTACATTTGGGGTTTTAAAAGATCTTGAATTGATCATTATGAACTAAAGCAATAATTAAACTAAAACTAATTAAACTAAATACTTTAAACTAGATTATCAGCTACGAGCAATAATTATACTATAAATAATACGCAACCATAAATTAAACCTAATTAATGAATCTAAGAGCATGAGCATAAAAAATTACCACTAAGCAATGAATCATAAGAATCTAAGTTTAACGAATAACTAAGCATAAATTAAATTGCATAAACAAACTAAATTAAACCAATATCCAATATCAAGCATAAAACGATTAAGCTAATTAAACTAGAATTAACTAAGAAATTAACTAAGAATTAAACTAAGAAATTAACTACGAAATTATCTAAGAGTTTAGAGTACTTATTGTAACTAATGAAAGCGGTAAAAAGCTCCAGCTATTCCGGAGTTTGAACGTTGATCTTGGGCGAAGAATGAATCCCGAACTCGAATTCATGTTTTGGACGCGTTGTTCTTCGATCCTTGATCTCCGTCTTCAAATMTCGTTATGAGATGTGGGATTATTGTTATTGTAGGCTAAAATACCCTAGGGGGTCGTGTCTCCTCCAAAAATCCGAAATAAGGAGGGTTTATATAGAAATTGCAAGTCTTGGCGCACAAGAAACCCTAAAATCCGAATTCTGGGCCGTCGCGTCGACGGTGCGTCGACTGACGCGTGCTGTTGCTCGGCGTCGCTGCTGCCTGGGCGTGCGCGTCGACTGGGCGGGTGCGTTGACTGGGTGCGTCGACATTGACACTTCAGCAAGTTGCGTCGACGTTGCGTCGACATCGGTGCGTCAACATCGACGCTTCAGCAAGTTGCGTCGACGCTGCGTCGACTGACGCGGATCATGGCTCGTGTCGACGTAGCGTTGACGGTCATGTCAGTCGACGTGACTGCGCGTTTGCCTCCGTCTCTCTCTATCTTTTGCTACTCGTTTTGCCAGAAAGCTCGTTCTCCTATTCTTGAACATCGAGCTTCGTCTATTACGCGCTGAACTCTTCCGGTTACTTAGCTGTAAGGTGAAAACAACGAAATATCACCTAGTTGCATCAATTACGAATAAAATACGGTAAAATAAGTCAGAACTATAAAAATACGGAATTATGCTTAAATCGTCCAACTTATACCAAAAACAAATAGAAAAACGTACTAAAATACTAATAAAAATAAGGACAAATCTACTCTAATCATAAGTATGCATCAAAACAAATGAAAAGTATTCAAGACAAAACTATCTTATTTTAATAATTATAAGTATGCATCAGAACAAATGAAAACTATTCATGAAGAAATAGCCTTATTTTCAATAATCACAACTACACATTATTACCATTGAAACATATGCAAGGCAGAACACCTCTGTACTTCATAACAACAAATATTCATTTTTCCTTAGAAAAACTTTGTTAGACAAGACTATTTGTTTTACATTCAAACTTAGGCTACACTTACTCCCTATTAAAAAATATTCAAGATCAAAGAACTTATATGACGTTCATATTAATCACTTTACAAGTTTATCATCAAAAATCATGCATGACAAAATAACCTATATGTTGAATATTATTGTTTCCAAGTATTCTGATAGCTTGAATAGTTTGAACAAGACTTACAAAAGTCGTGGAAATCTACGAGGTTTTTGTGTATATGTTTGATATATAATTTTTATGCCACTTATTTTGCATGTTTTACGATTTCCAGAATGCGCAGTTTCCGTGTTTCATATTAAATTTGGTATAATTCTTATTCTATTTGTTTTGGAGTAATGTTTGTTGCTTTCACACATGGTTGTACCACTTAACTTTTGCGCTACTCAAGGTCATATATCATTTTCCTATATTTGGCCACATTATTTTCCAGGACTTATGAAATTTTAATTTGGATGGATTATTCATCTAAAAATCCATAATAGTCGGTTTAATACTCATATCATACTCATTATGGTACTTATTACATGTTTGAAGATTAAAGTTTCAAATTAGTTTCTTTCAAGTAACTGTAATCTTCATGACATGAAAAGCCAAAGTTGTATTAAGTATGTTTCACACACATAATAAGAAAACAAGAATGTCCATGTCGTAACGAATGTTATATAAGAAATATAAAATAAAAGCTACCAAAAAAAGTACTCAACATCCCCTACTATTCAACCTTTTAACACAATTATGGGTGTTGCTCATTCTACTTTGGTTTTCGTTGAATATTTTCCAATCTTGAGCGGTATATAACCTATCTTTGAATAACATGTTCTCCCTTCGGAAAAGCAGACGGGTCACTAATTTTCTTGATGCTTTCCGAATGAAGTCTTGGTATTCCACACTTGGTGAAACAAAGTGGGATGTGGCCAACCAAACACACCATAGTTAAGCAAAAAACTTCAACAACTATTATGGTCCTGCTGCCAAGGCACATATGACACTTCCAATTTAAAATTCCCAAAGTCAACATCAATCCTAACACTGCCCTTAAGCCATGTCGAGAGATATTTGAGCACATATAATTCAAGGGGTTTTAATTCTCTGAGAATATTGTCTTTGCATGGGATGTTGTCCATGTAAGGGTATATTTTCTCTGCAGTGTCAGCCACGAACAAGTAGAAATGACTTTCATCATTACAATCAAAATAAATCCAAACAATAGAAAAATGATTGCTTCAAATGCGTAATAGCTGGTGTAAAAGTTATAGACATTCAAGTATGTAAAGTATTTCTGGAAACTATCAGTTATGTAATCTAATCTAACATAGTCTCACTGTGATCAATGAGCTATTGGCACAGACTAAGTGCAGAATAATGTCCATGGCACTGGAAACATTTGCTATATTTTGTTATTACTAGGTAGAAATTTTCTATTCTCATCCCCACTTACGGCCCATTTCTGTGCAGGTAAAGGATACAATACTATAACACATATCATTACATATGCAAAAAATCCAAATAAATATACATGTACCACAATGCTTATCGGAAAGAAAAAACTACTAAGCTATCTTTTTGAAGTTGCCTTGCGGTTGAGAAGGTTCCCCCAGGCTTCAATCACAGAGTTGTAAAAATACTCCCCGGGCTTGAAACAATTAAGTTCTCGCCTTGATAACCATACCCAACCATTGTCATAAATTTTAAATTCACTATAAAAATGGGGAGTAGAATTTTTCTCAATAAGATATAGAAGGGAAGGTAGTTAGGAGTCTAAAGGGAACAACCGGCATTAGACTGAGAATATCATGAATATGAGGGGGGACAAAGATATGTGTTTAATAAAAAAAAACAAGAATCGCAATTTACAAACAAATTATAAATGTTGGAAGAAAACATAAAGATTTTTTTTAACAAAGAACCTAGATATGCACAGGCATACCCTTGGATCCCACGAGTCACGTTATATACATCTCAGAGAATGAAATCAAAATGGAGTAAAACATTCTCATACTCCATTAACTCTACACTCTACACATCATTATCATTACCTTCTGATTCGATCCCTCATGAGTGTCGACTTTCATATCCATAAGGCTATCTGAGACCATAGCACGACCAATATCTCCCACTGTAAATGGACTAGCTTAAATCATTATTTCCTCTTTCTCTTTATCCTCAAATGAGATATCATCAACAAGTAGATAACATATACGCTAAGGAAATTATGAAGTAGCAACTATAAGAAAATATAATGCATAGTCTTGCACTTCACACCGAAAATTAATAAACCAGATGGAAGCCAGTCAATCAGCGAAAACAATAAGAAAAATAATAGTTCCACATTTTTCCACCCTGAATACTTTCCTCACCCGAAATAGGAACTTCATATAATCCAGAACCTTGGGATTGTTGATCTCTCTAGAGATCTCTGCACTGGCGTCTTACATGACCTTAGCAAGGCCAAACTTAACAGTCTCTTTCTCACCACTTGGACCATCTACAAGAAGTAGAAACAACAACATATAAGAGACGAGAATCATGGAACTAAGACTACACATAACAAAGATGCACAGTGATTTGCACATTTTTGTACTTTTTTTACTATATTTTTGTGGCTCATTTGTGCATGATTTGCTTGCATTTATGTGGTTTCGGAGTCCACTTGACATATTTTGCATTATTTTAGGTTTTGTAGTGTTTTCTTTGTTATTAGTAGTTTTTCTTATATTTTCTTAGGTTTTTTTATTATTATTTATTAATTTTTGTTTTGAAGATCAACTTTGGTAAAAGTGGGCCCGGGACAAGTTTGAAAGATGATTCAAACCCAAGGAATTCATTTTCAAGCCTCGACATATCTTTGGTGCGAGGATCCACCGAAAACGATGAGAAATGTGGCCATATTCATTGTCGCCTTACGCATTTGCTCGATGGATATATTAGTTGTCGTAATACAAGCATAACTCCAAAACCATTTGCCTCCACCTTAAATCATTGGAAATCTGAGAGAAAGATGTAAAACTCTTGTGTTTACAACAATCCCAGATTCTGAGGCGGAGAATGGTAAGAAGAAGCTTTAAGTGGAGACGGTGCGCCATGGCCTCGCTTGTGGCAGGTTTTGGGGCAGAGCCAATAACTCTCGGAAGCAAATTTCAATATACACAAATCAAAATCCAAATGAAATCCAAAAGGAAGGGTTAAATTTCATATGAAGACACAAATGGCTGATTACGTTTATGTTTTTGCCTATGGTCCATGGAAATCGATCGACTGACTGACTAAGGGTTTTGAAATGCCGCTGCCAAGCAGTCGATCGACTGCCATGCCAACCGATCGACTGCAACACTAAGGTTGTTTGGTTTTGGCAAAAAAAAAAAAGAGTTTTTTTCCCTTGATCAACCCATATATGCTTTCCACCCATTATCCACAAAGGAGATCCTCATTTTTGGCTAGTTGAGGACCTTGACAAAGTCCCCATCTCTTCAAAACCTATTTTCCATTTTCTTAGATTTAGATTTTTAGTTTAGTTTCAATCATTAATGTAACAGTGGTGTAATTTGGTGTGGATATTCTTCAAGACTTGACACCTCTTGGAGATTTGTTTCTTGCATCTTTTGGTTTGGTAATGATGATTCATTCCTCTTGATTTCTTGCTTTGTAGTTGTTAATTGTTGTTGTTTTCTTTACTTATTGTTGTAGCTTAATGATTCCTAAAATGTCTAAAGCTTTTCTTATGTTGTTGAGTTTGTTCTTCATTTCATGTTCTTCATGTTTATCATTTACTATTTTTGGCAAAACCCCACTGAAGCTCTTATGAGTTCTTCAATCATTTTGCCAAATTAGGAAATTTCATAATTTTCATTAGAAGTTATGTCTAGATTCATAGTTTGTTGTTGTCTTATGCTTGTAGCTTTCAAGGCACTTTTCCCTCCTTAATTTATTTCAAAATTTAAAATAATTTTATTGTGTTCAAGCTTCACAAATCTTCAAGTTTTAATTATTTTAATTTTCAATTGATGCAACTAGTTTAGAAATTATGGGTTTACGGTCTAGGTTCGTTTAGAGCCATTAAGCGGAGTTTTTTGAGATTCGGGATTGACAAACCCGAGGATTGGGACTGACGACCCCAATACTTGATTGACATTTGGGATTGACAACCTCGAATCATGGATTAAGTGCTCGGCAAAAATCAATTGATCGTGGAGACGAACCAAACACCTTAAACCCTCGTTTTTCATTATTTTCATTTAAATCACTTTTAGTTATTGTCTTAGTTGATTGGATTTCAAAGATCCAAACCAAAGTGAGTTACGCTTTATTTAGAATAGTTAGTTTAGTTTTATATTACTTCATGAAAACCAAACGTGAAATAGCTTCCGATTAGCCTTCCTCGAGAGACACGACTCGGGATTCAACTTACCGCTCTACAATCAACTCCGTATTATTGCGGACATGATTTCTCAAAATCATTTTGGAATTAGAGTGCTAAGAAATCCTCGATCAATTCTTGGAGTCGTTGCCGGGGAAGGCTAAAGGTCGCGAATTTTTGTGTTTGCTTGTCATGTCCGTTTATTGTACAATTTGAAATGTCTTGTTTCTCGCCGGTACGTTTAATCTCATTTATTGAGTGTTATGATTTGTAACTATATTGAAGACCTCAACCTTCATATTTGAAGATCTGAGATTAATCCAACTTAATATGGTAAACTACCGAGCTAGTTTGTCATATGATGACCCTTATATCCAAACTCCTGATTACCCCAATTCGTACACCACTCCTCCAAGATATCAGGTCCCCTTGGAGGCACGAAACGATTGACAAGTAAGGGGATTAATAATATAAAAGGAGATGTCAGTGTGGCTTTACAAACGATGAACATTAAATAAACTAATTAAACTAATTTACCAAGAAAAATAACAAGCGAGAATAGAGATATTTAAATGAGAATGGTACTCTAGGGTTTGGAATTTTAATGAACTTTCAATGTCTATCATGTTTAATCACTCGAGTATTGTTGTGATTCATTTTACTATAAGTCAATCACATAAATAGTTGAAACCTTCTATCAAAGTGCTTAAATCGTGGATTCTAAATGTGAGACACATTCTCAAGGTCATGTTTAGAACTCCAAAGAGCTTTAAAGATTTATATGGATTCACTGCTAATCTCAAACCTCCCGATCTTGTTGATTAGAGTGTCTCGTGTTTGAAAGCTTAATTGATAAATCTAATCTCTTAAATTATGATTTATCAAAACTAGTAGTTATAAAAGGTTGTCAATCTATAGCAACCTTAGAAGCACAAACGATTGTCAATCGACTATGCAACGATGGATTACAAGTACAAAAGTAGTAAAAGAATAATACTCGAATGTAAAACATTTTCAATCAACTAATCATTGTTCGAGTCAATTCAATATATGTTAATCACAAATATAATTTAACCCTCCTTTCGAAGTGATTATACCGTGGGTTCTAAATGCGAGACATATTGTCGATCACAATTACAACTTCTAAAACCTTCAAAGATTTTAACACCACTCTTATCTCAAATCCATCGATCTTATTGATTAGAGTGTTTAATTTGCATTTCTATTAAAAAAACTTGTCTCTCAGTTTATGAATTATTAAAACTAATAAGCATAAGATGTTTGTAGAGAAATTATGCTTATATATAAATCAAGAATCAAAAATATTGAAAAGAAAAAATGCTTGATTGAAAGAATAGTTCAAAACATTAACGTTCATGTTTACCAAATCCCGGATTACAATGGAATTAGCTAGGCATAATTAAGAATTCCTCGTGTTCTTTGTTTTCCTTTAATCGTAAAAGATGGATTGGATCCTTTAATCTTCGTGTTCTTCATTTTCCTCTTCCAAAGTCCCTCCAATCCTCTCTATATCACACTTTTGGAGTGATTTTGGTGGTGAATGGTGGTTCTAAATATGAAAGATGTATGTGTAATGGTTCTAGCTCTCCTTTTATAGTTTCAAATGAGATCCTAGAAGTTAAAACAAGAATTTAACATTTTTTAACATTTTTAGACCATTACCGACCCGCCTATCGACCGCTAATGGGCTCACTAATGGTCTTCTTGAAAATGACATACAGTACCGACCTAATTATCGACCACTACGGGGGTTGCTAAGTGTCTTCTTGAAAATGGCCCATATTAGCAACCCGATTAGCAACCGCTATTGGGGTCGCTAAGAATCTACTGGACTCTGTTGACTCTTTGACTTCGTGGGCTTGCTCCAATCTTGGCCTAATGGACACTTCTCTTCTTTTTATTTAGTCCATTGCTTCATTATTAAGCTCAATCCAACCAGAATGGCTCAAAATCCTATAAAAATAACATAAAATAATCGAACATGTAATAACGTTCAAATAATAGGAATTAAAGTAAAAAGGCATTAAAAACATACAAATAGTAGTTGAAGCCTAATTTAATAAGTCTGAATATGTACAAAAATATGTGTTATCATTGTTCCACCAGTTTGATGACTGTTCCGATTTTCAGAACCTTGATTCTACGTATATCCAGAATGTGTGTCTGCAAACATCAGCATTGCAGTTGCGAAATTAATATTTATAACATACTCTCAGTAGAGTTTTATTATATAACATATATTCATAACCATGGGAGACCTCTTTGAAGCCTGTGGTGTATAGTGCATAATCAATCCTCTTGCGTGCTTCCACAGACTCCACCTGAGTGTGCATAATATATATTCTAAGATTTTATCTAAATGTAATGAAATACACAGGGTTGGCAAAAAATAAATTAGAAATTATTAGCCATGCCAATTCCAGATATCAAAATACCGGATTTGGGTAGTTTGCAATTTTCCGTGGTATAGTTGTGGGCTCTTTCAGTTTCAATAATTGAAGCTAGTGTAAGGATATTAGTCAAGATGCCACCTCATCAAAGCTCAATTAGAGTTAATCAATCCCTGATTAATGGGAATGTATATAACAACACTCTGAATCAAACATTCACTCATTAAGTTGAATATACGGAAAATTATGTCTTACGCTTTACCTTCTTCTCCAACTTTTCTCCAAGTTTCTCAATTCATCAATACAATAGAATTCTCTACATGGTATCAGTTTATCATCCACTGCTTAATTGAGTTCCGTTGCATGTGAGTTTTTCTTCGCCTTCTTGCGTCTGCTATTTCCGGTTGCTTGTTCGAAATCTGCTCGATTTCGTTGATTTCGTCGATTTTGTTTTCGGATTTTTTGCGTATTCGTTTTCAGTTCTTGTGTGTCTTCACGATCTCTTGGATCAGATCCTTTATTCTGATCATATTCTTGGAGCATTCATCTTGATTGATTTTCCCCAAATTTCGAAACCCTAATTTCTGATGGCAAATTCGTCTTCTCTGGATGATTTTAATTCGCCGTGTTTCTTGCATCCGAGTGATAATCCGAGCGCGGTAATTGTTCATGAACCTTTTACCGGTGATAATTTTGTCTCGTGGACCGTGCCGTTACGATGGTGTTTACTGTGAAGAACAAAGTGGCTTTTATTGATGGTTCTCTCACTATGTCGCCTCGCACTTCCCCAGTCCACCACAATGCCTGGCAACGAGTCTACAACTTAGTCCTTTCTTGGATTCTTAACTCAATCTCGAAAGATATTCGACAGAGTTTATTGTATTTTACCACGGGGAAGGAAGTCTGGGATGAACTGAAGACTCGATATTTTTTGGGGGCAAGAAGAGGCAAGAAGGTCGTTTTTTGGGGGAATTTTTTAAAACAAATCTCGTTATTGGAGGGAACAAATAATGTTTGGATAAAACTTAAACTTCAAATATTAACCTATCACCGTTCAATATCGGGAAATACATCCAAAGTACTAGCAAACGGCCTGCTCGCCAACTCTGTCTAAAAATAAGAAATAAAAATAAAATCGTACGAGATAAAAAAAAACTTTGAAATTGTGTGGCACTCTACAATCTCATTCTTTACCATCAACTCCCACATCGTTCAAAATAAATAAACCATCCCGATCTCATCTTTGTAATTTGACAATGAGCTGGCAAATCATTTCACGATAGATCTTTCAAGTTGAATCTTCTTCAGCCATTTTTGTCGTTTGTAAAAAACAAAAAGTGTGACTTTTGGGTAACTTTTTCGATTTTATTTTGTCATATTTTGTCGATGTTTTTCGAGGTTTGTTCAAGATCGAATTTAGGTGCATTTTTTTTTTACAATATGTTGAATTAGGGATTTTTCTCTTCAATATAGATGGTATGATAAGCTTCTTGCTAAGACCATGTTATATAAGTTTTATTTCTCAGTAAATATTTCTTTTTTAAATGCCCAATTTTCTAAAATTTGCAAATCATGGTTTAGTTTAGTTTTGTTCCTCTTAGTGAATTTTTGATATCCTGCAAATGTAGTTTGGACGTATCCAATTATCATGTACATGGGAAGATGAATTATGTTGTTGATTTACAAGTATGTGTGCTTATCAATGTTTTAGGTGTGGGCTGTCATACAAGTTGTTGCATTGAGTGTGTATTGATTATTTTGTTGTATCTGTAAAGTATATTGAATGCGCAGTGAATTAACTTGAGAGCTTGTTTTGTTAATGTACAAATGCTCATTTAATGTTTTTTAAGATTAATGTTAACAACTTAATGTGATTTTGTATCTCGTCATATTTTTTTAATGTTTTAGGAATATGAATTATATTTTAATATCATAATTGTGGAGCAATATGGATATGTGAGTTCATTTCATAATTTGTAGGATATTCTGATTCATGTGGCAATTTGCCTACGAAATGTTAAATACATAAAATGTCCAAATAATTCTTCTAAATATAGTCGATGGTCGGCGTGCATTTCATGATGATCACAAATTATGTGGAACACATTGTTGTTAATCCATCCATATTTGATTTTCAAATATACATATCATAAAATTGTCGCAATTTGAATATCCTATATCAATATCTCAAGTTGATGATAACGTGAATGATGGGCTTAGAGATTGGAATTTCAAACTGAGCCTCTAATTTCGTACATTTTTTAATCTCTCAATTATTTGGTTAGATCTGGTTTATTTGTTGCAACCTTTACCTATAAAATTCTGGAGACAAAAAATAGGATGTAAACACTACAACCCTAAGGTATGCTGATCGAGAGTTAACGGTTGATATGGAGCACGAGCCATCGAGGAATAGGCAAGCTGGATGCAGATGATTTTTACATGAATGTAGCAATGTCAAAAGCTCTAAAGTCAACTTCAGACTACTTTAGTCGGCACTTATTTCTGATAATTTTAATACAAAGTAGGTTGTAGTAAAAATGAACGAGTATTCTATTTTCCGTGTTTATAAAAATGTCTTGGTATATTGGATTCTACTTTTTTACCTGACCAATTTTTAATATCGCCATATTCTAATTACTTCTCTACTTTTTCCAGTATGACATAGATGTTTCGTGTTCGTACATCTTTGGCAACTTCATATTGTTTTGTATTCCAGTTTTTTCTTATATTTGATTGGTTTTAGGTGTTTAATTGTATGTATTTTAAAAAATCAATAAATATAATGACTACCTAGGATTGTATTTCATGGTCAACAAGCAGCTCGGAAAAATATTGTTACTAATTCGAGTTACGAAATCAAATGACTAGTTATTCGGAAATGAAATAACAACATCCACTTCTCAATATATTGAAAGCCAATTCACCACTTTAAAAAAAAATTCATAAATGGTCATATATTCAATATAAAATTAAATAACGGGCTAAAACTTATATGCTAAATTCACACAACTTGTAAATATAACATTCCATCATTGAACAAGAACAAATCAACATTAAAATCTACAACTATCATATGAAGCAGTCGGCAAAAAATACATTAAATTACTACTTGACCATATGCAAAAAAATTTACATCCATTATGAAATGGTTTACAATTAAGAATTTTCACACCATTAAAAAAAGTAGTCATCTTTCATAAAAACATCTTAAATTATTCAAACATTAGACAGACCATAGTACAAATCGAACTTAAACTTCAAAGAAAACTCAAGACATCCTACTTTATAATAATAAGTTCAAAAACTGATCCCGCACGTATCCCACATTCTTAGATCAACTCTTCACAGATATTATGTATTGAATGTTTTGAGATCTCATTCTTGATAACAACTTTCCACTAATTCTCCCCATCGGTGATAATTGCGGATGTAATTGCTCTCTTGATAAACATCTTCCAAAACACATTTGAATAGTTTGAGGTGGATAAAATCATCATTAAAAACAATATTGAAGTTATAAATAAATATATTTTAATTTACTCACACTAAGGCTCCCGAGCCGCGACGAATAGAGGTGCACAACCGATTTCTGTTAACTGGTTAACCGCCGGTTTTTAACCGGTTGACCGGTTATGGTTAACCGTTGACCGGCAGTCACGGTTAAAACCGTAACCGTCAACCTGTTCTC
Source organism: Phtheirospermum japonicum (assembly GCA_014905375.1). Classification (NCBI taxonomy): domain Eukaryota; kingdom Viridiplantae; phylum Streptophyta; class Magnoliopsida; order Lamiales; family Orobanchaceae; genus Phtheirospermum; species Phtheirospermum japonicum. The sequence continues at coordinate 228,859 of BMAC01000879.1, read as the reverse complement.
GGCGGTTAGTTATGGTTAACCAAACCGTTAACCTTAACTGCCGCGGTTAACCGATTTTTTTCTTTTTTTAAAAGTGACCAGTCGATGGACTGGTCTGTAGTCGATCGACTGGTCTGTGGAATAGCCGTTGAAAACCAACGGTTGAGATCAACTAGCCGTTGATGACCGACGGCTCAAATTCAAAAGAAAATAGCTGTTGGGCGGTTTAACTGCCGGTTAACAACGGTATTTTAATTTATTTTATTTTTTTTCACCAATCCTCACACCAATTCATCTAGTATTCTTCTTCTTCTCTTATATTTTCAAGTTTAAAGAAGTCAAGTTTCTAATTTGTGCAAGAAATAATATTATCAATAATATTCTTATTATTCATTCCTAATATCGTTTTACTTAATTTTCTTTTATAATATCACTATGGCAAGCTCTTCCCGTGATGTCAATACCAACACTCCAACTTCTTCTCGTCGAGGTCAAGGTCGAGGATCTCGACGAGAATCTTCGGCTGTCGCCGAAGATTACGTTTCCTATGAGATGACAGCGGAAGAAGTTGAGAACCTATATAATCAAATCAACTTCGACTCGCAACAAATCAATTTTGAAGAGGAACTACCGAGCTCCGATGAAGAAGAAGCGGACGTCAGTTTGGATGAAGATGAGGAGGAAGCGACGGGTGATATGCCGCCGCCTCAATCGAAATCGAGGGAATTTGTTTCCCCCATCTTCCGATTGCATTTCACAAAAAAGAAGATCTACGGCGATTCTCGAGCGCAACGCAATTATTGCAATTCTCATTACGCCTTAGGTTCTAAATATAATAAAGGCTACGGGTCGCTCAAATACCACATGGAGAAGAAGCATCCCGATAAACACCGCGCCGGTAGTTCTTAAACACAACTAAACTTCTCATCTTCATCTACCGCCGCTGGCAGTAGAAGAAGCATCCCGATAAATAATAAAGGCTACGGGTCGCTCAAATACCACATGGAGAAGAAGCATCCCGATAAATACCGCGCCGGTAGTTCTTAAACACAACTAAACTTCTCATCTTCATCTACCGCCGCTGGCAGGACCGGTGGCCAAGGTACGAGTTCTTCTACTTTATTTCAATATACCGAAAGTGGTCATCAAAAGTTTCTTACAAAATTTGTTTCCGTTATGAGTCTTCCATTTACACGCGCATAGTAGTTATTATGAAGATTATACTAGGGGTGCATTTAATCCATCTAGCACTAAGATTTCACGAAATAAATTAACTCGTGATATTGAAAAAATGGCCAGTGAGTATAAATTGAATTTGATTTCAATATTTGATAGTTAGCCTCATAGTGTCTCTATATGTTCGAATATTTGATCGGATCATTTTCAAAATCATAATTATATGGGAATTACTTGCCATTGGATTTATAATTCTTGGACTTTGCAAAAACGTTTAATTGCATATAGAAAGTTCGATAGCCAACATACGACGGTGAATATTTCTCCACTGTTTTATCTGAGTATCATTTAACTAACAATTTTTTTTCAATTTCATTCGATAATGCCGCCGCTAATACGGCTAGTTTAGAATTGTTAAAAATTACTTGCCCACACGCTATTGGCGGCAAATTTTTTCATGTTAGATGCATTTGTCATATTTTGAATTTGTGTGTTCAAGATGGTTTAACTCTTTTTAAAACTAAGATTCAACCGATTAGGAGTGCTATATCTTATCTACGAAACCACGATTCGCTTCAAAAAGAATGACGAAGATTTTGCAAGGCCAATCAATTGCATCCAAAAAAAAATTTCATTAGATGTGCCAAATCATTGGAACTCTACTTATAAATTACTTAATGATACATTTGAATATAGCGATGCATTTGGTACATTTTTTAATAATGAAGATGTCAATTTCGCTTTGTTTCCGAATATGTGGGATGATTGTTATAATATGATATACCTTTTAAAAACTTTTAACGATGCCACCGTGGCTTTATCCGGTGTTTATTATCCTACCTCCTCAATACTTGTTGATAATCGTATTCAAATAGTACTTGTTTGTAGTGCTTTACTCGGTAACTCTGAATTAGGTGAAGTTATCGATGAGATGTTGAGTAAATGGATCAAATATTTTCATTACATTCCCGATGTTTTTTTGATTGCAAAAATTTTAGACCCGGATTATCGGACGAAGGGTCTTCAAAACTTACTTAAAATCTATTACGATGCATTAACACCTTTTTTAGAATCTCGTAGACTACCAATTCCTAGCCCTCTTAGTGTTGCTTACCAAGCACAACTACTTTAAATGGAAACTTTTAATGATTACAATCAATCTTCATCTTCTAGTGATGTTAATGTGTCCCCTTCCCCTTCCCCCGTCACTTCTACAAGACCCAACGACCAACGAGGAGCTCTAGCCCCATATATAAGATTGCTTGAAGATACTAAACGGAAACGGAAAAGGGCTAGTACTAGTCGGTCAATGGAATTAGATAGTTATTTAGGAGTTTTTGAACCGACTTCGGTTCCAAAAAACCCCGATGGTGTTACTAACAATCTTGTGTAGTTTTGGTCGAAAGTGGCCAGTATTTCTCCAACTCTCTCTAGGATTGCCAAGGAGGTCCTTGCCGTTCCTGTTTCGACAGTTTCTGTTGAACAGGCCTTCAGCATGGGAGGCTACATGTTAGATGAGCGTCGGTCAATTTTAACATTCAGAAATCTTGAAAATCAAATATTAATGAACGATTGGGTGAATGCCGAAAAACGACAACAAGAAATGCAATTGGATGAAGGCGAAGAGAGCGACTATTACGATACCACTTCGAGAAGCAACGACAACGACGAATAGGTAAGTAGGTAAGTGAGGTAAGTAAAAGAACTATGTGGACTTTGATTCCTTTACGAGGATACTTAGGCAAGTTAATTCTAATATTAAAAGTTAAAATTTTAATTTTGAATATTAGGATTAAAATCAAGTCCTTATTTTTTCCCAAAAAAAAAAAGTTCGACTGCTACGCAGTCGATCGACCAAATGATCGACTGCCTTCCCAAAACCAAAACTCACTATCCTTCAGTCGATCCAGTAGCGATCCCTCAATCGATCGACTACTTTAAAAAAAAAGGCGGTTAACCACCGATTTTCTGGTTAACCGCCGGTTCGGTTAACCGGTTTAACCGTAACCTTAACCGGTTCTCAGCCGGTTATGTTACGGATAACCAAAAACCGGTTAAATTAACCGACGGTTAATTAACCGACCGATTATAACCAAAACAACACGTCCAGCGACGAACCACTTGGCTCGTACCCAACTCTAATCGAAAACTTTCTCCTTTCAAAATTGTGAGTGAGATTCACCTCATATTCTCTCAACTCAACAACACTGGGAGGTAATATCACAACATCGGACGAGTAAAAAACAACAGAAGTGAAGACAAGAAAGAAGTCTTCTCCAATATTATTATCAGTATCAAACTTAGGGGAGCCTCTACAGTGTCCCTATGGGTATCATTCCCCCACTTTATTCTCCACCCATAAATGTTAATATTTGATAATGACCCTTGGATTGAATGTAGTACCACAACATTAATATATGGACTACAATAGGCAAGTTTCATCACAATTCTTTATAATGTGTAAATTTATAATTATATAAATTTAAAAGTATTATTAGTTTATAAATTAAACAAGATTTATGTTTAAATATTTTTTCATATTTTAGTTATTTTAATGTGATGATTTTTTAAACTAATTTGATGTTTAATTTTATTAATGACTTATAATGTTAAACAACTTAGTTTTTTATACTTTAGTTTTTATTAATGCAAAATAAAATTGCTAGTATTATTTTTTTTTTTTGGCTAATGAGAAAATTTATATCAAATGCTATTACGGTGTAGAAATAAAAATATATCCGTTAAGAAATAACCAATTAATTATTTATTTTGTTATTTTATTTTATTTTCTCGATCTTTGCTACTAAAACAACAATTAATAAAAGGTTTTCTTTAATAAAATAATAAATAATTTCTTAAATATAATAGCAATTATTTTTAACATGCTATAAGAGTTACCAACAATTTGGGGAATAACTGGTGCGCATGTAAGTGATGATGTGGCAATATATTATTGATTAAAAGATTGAGTGTATGATACCCACAAAAATGACTAAATGTAACGTAGCATTTTCCCAAACTTAGTCCATCCATTTGTGACACATAAACTCCCCTCATGATACTCAATATCTATAGCTCAACTTTCTCCAATCGGAGTCCGTAGAAACCCTTTCATAGGGACCAGTTCAATTGAGGGGCAACTTCTTCTGGAATCTCGTGCAATTATTTCTTTTGAAGACCGTACCATAAAACAAATCGATGAGTTAGGACACCTCAAAACAACAATTACAACATTTTCTTCCTTGCTAACAATTAAAACAGATAACACATAAGCTCGAATTATTATACTATAGCGACTGACAAACATCTACACATATTATATAACAAGTAATTAACCGAATAAAGAGTTTAACCTGGATAACGGACATTGACCAACCAATGCATGTACAAATACAGACAGATATTATTCACAATTCATCTGTAACATAAGCAAAGCTCAATAAATGCAGTTGCAACACAAACAACATTCAATTCACACGTATAACACTCGAATAACACGAACCTTAATCCTACGTGAAATTTAAAATATTGAAAGACTAAACTGGATAATATTTACGGCTAAATCGCGGAATATTAACACCTTAAAATAATGTTCAAGAACACCTGGGGATATAGACACTTTCCGAGAATGGCTTCTCTGGATTCAAAATAAACTTGAAGAAATGTCTAACGCTAAACCATTATGAGGCGAAGATGACAAGGAACAAGGGCCGATGGGCTAGGTATTGATCCTGTGTTCGAATACGGATTGATTATGTGATTGAATACTTGATTGATTTGTTATGGGTTGGGGATTGGTTTGTGAAGATACACAGTCAATTTATATAGTTCATTTGATTGGATCGACAATGAAGATGTTTATTTATAATCTCAAGAAACGATTTGGGGTTAGATTGCAAATCTTAGAACAATAATAAAAATAATAGGAATGTTAATATTTGCCACGTGTCAAAATCATATTGGTGTCTACATATAGACAAGTATAGGTGTGTGCACCCTAGAATTGCATAACTATACTTTGTGATATTTTAATAAACTTTCGAGATATTTTTATGTGGACTTACTAAACATATAATGTCTTAGCATTGAAGTTAATTCCACCTTTTACACTATTTTTGTTTCGGTAAAATTGCAAAATACCCCCATTAACTTATAGGTGGTGGCAATTTAATACTATTATGTATATGTGGTGCCAAGTTTACCCAATAAATTACAATTAAAATTTTATAAATTGTTTTAATTAATAAATTTTTTGGATTTCATTTCTTTTATATAAAAATATGAATCACATAAAAAGAATTTCAGATATTATAAAAATGATATTTTTTTCAACTTTATAATTGAATATTCTTTCTTGCACATTTAGAAAAAATTGTTTTAAAGTGTATTTCTATTTTTTTTAAAATATTTTTGGCACAACATCATAATTAAATATGCAAAAAAAAGGTTAAAATAGATCACTTGTGTCATAAATTGAAAGATTCCAGTGAAAATACTATTTTCTTAAAAAAATAATGAATAAACTTACCAATATATATTTACTTATATATATATATATATATATATATGATATATATATATAATATTACGTATCTACCTTTAGTTTA
>BMAC01000879.1:189156-209386 GCA_014905375.1 Phtheirospermum japonicum | reverse complement strand
CATCCTCCTGGAGATTAATATGTTCAATCGGCACGTGGCGACGCGGACCTGCCTTGCTCTTCGGGACCGCGGGCGTTTGAACAATTGCCGAGCACTAGGCTCTCGTCCTTGCACTCCATTATGCATAAGGTGGCTCTGTGCAACTGGGTCCCTTCCAGGAACACCACAGTTGTTACTCGGCCACAGGCCCAGTTTTTGTTCAAGCTAGGGAAGGGAATTCGGTTTAGTTTCGGCCACCATGTTTTTGATATCGTGACTAAGTTTGCCACATCTAGGTCGGCTGCCTCGTTGTGCTTTCCTTCTCTTATTTTCAGGCTACTGAAGAGCCAGGGTCTGACGCTTCACCCAGATGATGTGCTCACGGGTGATGCAGATTGGTTCGCTTTTAGAGGCCAACACACTACTGGCGCGAGAGTGCTCGATTTGCCGTGGCAAGCTCCTGCTCCTGCCGATGTTGCTAGTGATGTTGAGACGGACGATCCCAACATGGTTCGCATTTCTGCGCAGCTCCTGCGTGCGCATGTTGCTTCCATAGATTTGCAGATTTCTAAACTGCAGGCACTTCGTTGCTCGTTGTTGGAAGCCCTTTCCCTTTCTGGTCAAAAAGGGGGAGAGAGTGACGCGAACGTAGGGGGAGGGAGTTTTGCTGGAGAAGATGATGAGGATGCTGATGATGCTGATGTTGCCGGAACTGAGAATGCGGCTGATGATGCTGACGATGCTGTTGCCGCCGAAGCCTTGGCGAGGCTTGCTCAAGAGAAGAGGCGTAAACGAATACGGGCGCGCAACAAGGCTTTGAAGAAACTGAGGGAGAAAAAGAAGAGGAAGAAGAGTGGTGAAGGAACTTCGACATCTCCTCGACGGTCGAAGAGGATTCGAAGTCATTGAGTTCCTTTACTCTGTTTGTTTTGAGAAAACTGTTTTGTTTGAACAATATTGGTTTGTAATGTTGGTTTGCATGTTAACAACATTGGGTGTTTTATTTAGGGGGAGTTTTCTAGCTTAGGGGGAGTTAGTATTTTCATTTGTGTTTGCGTCTTAGTGTTTTGTCCAGAAAGGCAAAAGGGGGAGATTGTTGAGGAATTTATTCTTGGCAATAATTCCTATTTTGTTATTTGTCTTTCTTGGGCACAAAATAAGTTAGGAAACTAGATATAGGTCAATATTATGTTTCCTAGTTTATTCACAAGACTTTAATTATTCCTAGATTGTGTTTAGGATTTGTTTTTAGGATTTTACCAAGTTTAGGATTCTTAGTTGTCTATTTAAGACACAAGTATTCCTACACTTGGTTCACGGTTTTCAGAAGAGTTTGACGCACGGATTTCTTGAGGAGAAGATCGCAAGACGCACGACGCAAGAAGACGCTCAAGGAAGGAAGAACACAACATACTACTTGGAGCCAACGATCGTGATAAACAAGATCTTTGAAGTTGCGTAACCAACGGAAAAGATCTTGCTATTTCGGCAACAAGTATTTAGTATCAAGTTTCTTGATATTTAGTTTTCATATATTACTTTATAATTGTGTATTGAACGTGAATCGAAAGTAATATAGTTTACGGGTTTGTACACCCAAGTTCACAAGTATTTACTTGTGAACTGATTTTGTTTAATCGTGTTCTCTTTTTAAATATCCGCTGCATAACCTGGTGTTATTTAGTTGATGTTGTTAACCAATGTTGTTAACATTGATTAACAACATCACAAATCTGGTCCTTATTTTTAAAATCATAGACCTTCTAATTTTACAAAATAATTATTAATTCCTATTGAGTTACTTTGAAATGAAACAATTTTAAAGCAAATGTGAAACGGTCTTTAAATAATTATTAATTCCTATTGAGTTACTTTGAAATTTCAGGTATGAAGTTCACTATATAAATTTATAATAGTATAAGTCTTGTAAAAATATAATATAAGTATAAATACGGTTCAATTCTTCATTATTTATGTTTAGAAGAATGATATAAATTAAATAGGGTTCACATTGTTGTGATTTAGGTTATAGAAAAATAATAACTCGTAGTGTTAACTTTTCTATTATTTAAGTTTTAGAAACACAGTATAAAGTATAATATGGTTCACTTTTTTATTTAGATTTTTAGAAATACAATACAAGGAGATAAAGATATATACAAGAAACAATTATGAAACACTCGGCTCATTAAACAATAACAACAACAACAAAAAAATAGTATAAATAAATGCAAAACACGAGTTATGAAATATGTATGAAACAATTATGAAATACGACCGATATGATGAAATCAAAGTGATAAAAACAATTATAAATCATGAATGATGAAATAATTATGAAAAACGAGTGAGGAAAAACGTGTACAATGATTATGAAACAATGACAATAAAATAAGAGTATGAAATATTATTAAATAATTATGAAACATAGCGTATTTTTTATGACTAAATTTTGTATTTCTTTTCTGTCTTGGGGGTGGGGTGGGTGGGTTTGAGGAAGTAACATTTATGCATGTTTTGGACAAAAATAAAAATATCTTTATTTTTCAAACAAAAAAAAAATGGTCTAATTTTGTTCTTGTCCTTTTATTATACCCTCGGGTTGGGCTTAGGCCTCTAAACTGCCTCACGGAAGCCCAGCCTGGCCTGACCAACACAACCATTGTCAGCTTTAAGGAAGCCTACTACTCAATGGGCTCGTCCTGATTTCTGATTCATATTTCTTTCTCATATATGTAACATTTAAAATTATACTATCTCCTTGTAACAATGTACGGTGTAACCTACCTCGTTTAATTCATTTTACTCGGATTCATTTGCACGCCAAAAAGTAAAGATTCTGTTCAATACGTAATTGGATGGATTTTAAAATTTCATACAATCTCAAATATTGCTAATGTAAAATTTTATGATTTCCATCAAAATTAAAAGTTCTACAATTATGAATTCTATAAAATGTTAGTATTCTTAATTTTATGTATATTCTCAAGAATTTCATTAAATAGAATTTTATGAATTTTAGAATTAAAATTACACTTACATAATTCTTTTCAAATTCTTGCATCATACCCTGGGATTCTTATGAAGTTCAGTTTATTCTTTTCAAAACTAAAATAATAAATGGAATTATTTTATTTAAAAGTTATCAAAACTTCTCACTCTAGTTTTTAAGCAATTATCCATGTAGGAACAAGGTTTAAGCTACCGGTCTATTAGTAACTTCTCTACATTTATTTTCACGACAACGCTTTTTCTTTTACTTTCATGTTCTAAAATAAATTATAATCAATTTAAATGGAAAAATGTCAGTGGATAAGGTGAGTGATCACACACACACACGCACGCACAAATATATATATATATATATATATATATATATATATATATATATATATATATATATATATATATATATATATATTATATATATATATATATATATGTGTTTGTGGTGTGTGTGTGTGTGTGTGTGTGTGTGTGTGTGTGTGTGTGTGTGTGTGTGTTTAGACTAAGAGTAGTCTAAGCAATATTAATACCAAAAAATAAGAAGAACGGCAATAAATCAGCAGCAAACTAGTAGGAAAAAGTGCTTAACTTTTATTCCCAAAAAATCAGATCAGATCGGCCTTGGTCGGACCCTTTTATAGGTGCTTGATTTCAAGTTACAAGCTTTCTCTTTCTAAAACTCTCTATGTTTGTCTCTCTAAAAAATTGGGGATCCATTCTCTCTCTCTCTCTTGGAGAGGCTATTTATAGTTTTCCATTGAAACCATAATTGGACACTTGTCGCTTTCCTATTGGTTCTCTAAATCTTCTGCTCATGTGTCCACCATCTCAATGCCGACCTCAGTTATTTTCTAGCGACTTAATCCGACCTCAACTATTTTACTTGCCAATCGAATGCGAAGATGTCGATCCAATATGTCAGCTTGGCAATTTCAGCTCGATAAGTGACCCGAGGTGATTTAAATACACCACGCACACGCCGGAAGAGTTCATCCTGCTCGACCCTTTCTGTTCGGCGTCGGCGCCCGTCGTCGACCGTGTGGGGCCTGGCTGACGGCATTGCCGAGCTCGGCTGATGTCCTGCTCGGTGATCCCTGCTCGGCGTCGGTCGGCGGGGCCTCGCTGACGGCGTTGCCGAGCTCGGCGGATCCTTTGCTCAGCGGATGCCCTGCCCGGAAGATTCCAGCTCGGCGAGCTCAGCGGGAGGCTCGGGCCACCTGGCGCCCCCTGCGGATGCTGTGTTCGGAAAATTCCTGCTCGGCGTGCTCGGGCGGAAGCTCTCGGCAGGTGGTTCGGGCCGCCCGGCGCCCTCGGCGGATGCCCTGCTGGGCGCTCTCGGCAGGAGGCCTGGGCCGCCCGGCGCCCTCGGCCTTCTCTGCTCGGCACGGGCCTGCTCGGCGCCTTCGGCAGGAGCGCTCGGCAAGAGGCCTTGGCCGCCCGGCGCCCTCGGTGTTTTTTTTTTTTGCTCGGCGCGCTCGGCAGGGGAGCTCGGCAGCTGTCCAGGGACGCCCGGAGCCTCGGAGCTTGATGCTCGATAGCCCCAGCTCGGCGCACTCGGCCAAGTTGCCCGACGAGGCTCGGCGGCCTGGGCGGAAATTTCTCGGCAGCTCGGCTAGGCGTAGTCCCCAAGCTTCTCAGAACATCTAGGGTCAGCTTTTCTTTTGGGACGATGTCCACCATCAACAAGCCCCTGAGCGCGGATCCGGGTACGTGTAGTCGGGTTCGGGCTCATTGAGTCCTGGTCGTCCGTAAAAACTGAGCTGGCCACGAGCATGGGGTGTCTTGTCCCATCGGTCTCGTTTTGTGGGAATTTTGATCGTCACGTTTTTCGAAATGGAAGCTTTTGTAGCCCCCTTTTGTCTCCTAGCATTTTTGGACTTTTGTGACATGTGATTCCTTCTTTGGACTCTTATGATCCATGATTGAACTCTCCTCTTTTAATACGTGAACCTTTAATCTTTATCTTCCCATCTTTCATCCTTCATATTGCAACTCCATTCATTCCTCAAACCTTCACCTTTAAGCAAAAGCCCCATATACACTCAATAATCTCGGTTTTCTATTCAGCCAACGTCATTTTCAGCCTAGATTCGTCTGATCTTTGCCTTTTGGCCCTTCTTGATTTCAAAGGTAATCTCCTTTCTCCTTCCTTTCAATTCTTATCCATGTCTAATAGCCCGGGTTATTCTCCGGACGGCTCTCGGGCATTCGTGGGGACTGGCCAGGGCAACGAATCCGGGCTCAATCAATATGGGAGCTTCGGCATGGGGGAAACTTTCGGTCAAGGGCGGCCCTTCGCCTTCGAGTAATTTTCGGGCGATGATATTCAGCTTGGTGACTATCCTCAGTTCTGCCACACTCAGCCTTTCGGGCCAGGTGGCCAGTTCGGACAGGGCTGCCACTTTGGGCCTCGGAGCGGGTCTTTTCCAGAGTCTCAATATGGCTTAGTCGACCATATCAAAGACAACGTGGTTAGCGGGTCGGCTCGGGTGCTGAGCTTAAGCCCGGACCGGAAAAGTGCATCCAGCGAGGATTTTGGGGTCGGACTAGCTAATCTCGAGCCCCTGGACGACCTCCTTGGCTGGAACCTCGCAGATGACGATGCCCGTCGGGCACCCCGGGTCAAAAAGTCCCAAAAATCCAAAACCAAGAAGTCGAGCCCTTTTGAGCCCCTGTTCTTCTGGTCAGATCGTCCGGGCGAGCATACCCCGGTCGGCCCCTGGAAGACACCCCCTCCCTGCGATTGGGATGACATTATGCTCGAGATAGCCATCGAGCAGAGCGAGTTAACTGACGATAATTTAGTTGTGTATCGAAGTGCATGTGGTGTACCAAGATCTGTTCATCTATTCTTACGACGCCGAGCAGATTTATCGCCCTTAGGCTTCCTGTACCACCTTGTTCATGAATAGCCTCGAGTTTGGGTTTTCGGTCCCACTTTTTCGGCTCCTCACGAGGCTTGGGGCTACCCATCTTCCAGCTTCACCCCCTGTCAGTGGCCAGGACTTTGGGTTTGTTCATGCTCTTCAGTGAGAATGGTTGGCCAGCCCCTACTCTCGAGGAGCTTCGATGGCTTTACCATCTAAAGGCATCTGATGGGTCCACGTCGGGATTTTATTACGCCTCAGTTCAGTCAGGCGAGTTCAAGCACCTCGTGATGGGGCTTTTAGATACCCTTCATATTTGGAAACCGTATTGGTTTTACATCGGGGAAGACTGGCAAAAAGAGGACTCTGATGGCTTGCTTTACTCCCCCTAATTCTTATAAGAAGTTTGGTTAGTATAATGCCGGCATTTCTTTCCTTATTTTGATCTAATCCTCATTCTTTGCCTTTGTTTCCAGTTTATCGCCGGCCAACCGATCCCAGCAAGGAAGTCATAACTTGCTTATTTGATATTTTGGGTTCCGACCCAGAATCGAGGCATTACAATATCGTGCTAACCAGAGCCAAACTCCGGAGGGCTAGTCTCAGGGGTTCTCCTCTCCGGTCTCAACTTGGACCAACTATTCCTGGTGAGTTAAATATTGCTTGCTTCCTCACTATTAATTGAGTTCGGGTCTTTTTTGTGTGAGCTTGGCACCTGTTTATTGTAATTGAGTTCGGATCTTTTTGCTCGGAGGCCCTGCTCGGTTGGTCTTGCTCGGCGGCTTGCTCGGCTAGTCCTGCCCGGTGGGTCCTGATCGGAAGGTCCTGCTCGATTTTAGTCTGTTTCTAAATTTTATTTTGTCTTGTTTATGTTTCCACTGAGCTTCGTGTTTTACATTTGCAGTGTATTATCCTTAATTTAATAGAACCATGTCTCTTTTTTGCACTCGACTTAGCAGCTAAGTTCTTAGAGCAGAATAAGAAGCCAGTGAAGAGGCCGGCGGCTACCGGTGGTGGAAGAAAGAAAAAGGCCAGCTCGTCCGGCCCGTCTGCTCCTCCGGAGCCGTACCCAGCTCCCCGAGTCAATGAGGGGAGCTCTCAACAGGAGCCTATCACTGTGGAGACCGACGAGGAGATTGTCTTTGGTTGTCCTTGTCCTCAACCAGCTCCTCATGGGTATGACTATTCAGGGTGTTATACTCGGAATACCGTCGGGGGATCATTTGCGGGATACCCCTTTTCTGAATTCTCGGAGAGCATGGCTCATAGCTGGAGCCCAACCTAAATGATTGGGTTTTCGGTTTTGATGGGGACGGCCATGTCGGATTTGCAGAGATGAATCTTTGTCGGGCCTTTGATTCGATGAAGTTGACGCGTCGGAGTTTTTCTGAACTTCGGAGGGATCACACTCAGCTTGAACGGGACCTTGCTGCTCTTCAGGAGACTCATGATCAGTGCACCACTCTCATCCTTGATCACGATTCTTGGATGTCCAGGTCTAGGAAAGCGGAGTAGTCCACCAAGGCGGCGTTGAGTGCGACTCAATGGACCTTGTCCGACCTGGACGACTTGAAGGTCCAGCATGCTGAGCTAGTCCAACGTCATGCTGACCTGGTTAATGCTCGCTCCCAAGAGGTGGAGGAGGCATTTTCCAGGGGTAAATCCATTGGTGTCGAGGAGGGGAGGGCTGTCGGTGTTGAGGAGTACTAGACCGAGACCCTCAGGCCGATGATGAGTACCTCCTACTTATCCACCATCGAGGAAGCTCTCCAAATGCTGAAGAATGGGGCCTCCATTCCTGACTTTGAGAAGCATATGTTGAGAAGATGGTGGAGTACGGCATGGGGGGCGGTGAGGATGTCATGGATGCTGACAACGATGACCAGGATGGCAATGATGAGGATGGCGGTGTTAGCTTGTGTTTTGTGATTTATTTGCTTTTGTTCTTTCGTTGGCAGGTCACTTTTGGGCGCCTAACCTTGATGTACTCTAACCTCTTTCTTTTAAATAAATTTTAATCGGCTTGTCCTGGTCGGTCGATTTTTCCTTTGGTATATTTTGCCTTTAGTTTGCTTCTGAGTAGCTTCTCTTATTGTGCTTTCTGCTTGACAACTTAAATATGTACACATATTGCCTTTTTTTTAATCCGAGCTCGGCATTTTGAGCTCAGCACTTTTTGCTCGGAATTTTTCTTAAACTTGCTCTTTTTGGTGTGTCGGTTCAACTTGGACTTCATGTTTTGAGCTCGGCACTTTGAGCTTGGAATTTCTTTTAAACTTGCTCTTTTTGGTGTGTCGGCTCAATTTGAACTTCATGTTTTGAGCTCGGCACTTTGAGCTCGGAATTTCTTTTAAACTTGCTCTTTTTGGTGTGCCAGCTCAATTTGAAATTGATGTTTTGAGCTCGGCACTTTGAGCTTGGAATTTTTGGCTTCGTGTTGCCTCTGCCGATGTGACTAGTTGGTTTGGTGTCGACAAGCTCAGCCGTTATTTTGGATCTCGGCCTTTGGAGCTTATTGAGTTTGCTTTTGTGCTGAGTGGCTTTCATTGCCGGCTCGACATTTAGCTCTGTTTATATTTTTGAGTGGCTCTTTGCCTTAAGATTTATCTTTTGAGTGTTTATATGGTGCCTTGAGTTGGCTTGTATTTTCGTGAGACCATCAGTTTTAATACTGCTCTTAGTGAGTTAAGTTGTTGTGCTGGCATTTTTATGAGTGAGGTTGACCCAATGAGGTTTGTCCATCACTCTTTTGCTTGACCTGATTGGGTCAAACTAGGCTATGTGAGTGAAGTCGGCTTCATGAGTCCGGTATCCCTACTCTTTTATACGCTAAGTCATTTTTCTCTTCTCGAAGTGTACTATTCGGTAGGATTGTGTGCCGATCTCAACTAGTATAACCGCTTCAGATCTGAAGGCCAGTGAGAATGGGGTTTCGCCGGAGGACGAGCGGTGTGTTATTCTGTACGACCATAAGACACCGGGCAAATCTTCTGGCCAACTGCCTTTCAAATCTTCCAACTTCTTTTTTAATGTATACTTGAGGATTTTGTTGACCGCTTCAACTTGTCCATTCGATTTAGGGTGCTATGGTGTAGAGAAATTATTTTTGATATTCAGCTCCCCGCAAAATGTCTTGAACTTCTTGCTGTCGAACTGTTTGCCATTGTCAGATACTATCGAGAGTGGCACACCGAATCTACATATGATTGACTTCCAAACAAAATTGATGATCTTCTGGTCGGTTATGGATGCCAGTGGCTCGGCTTCTACCTATTTGGTAAAGTGGTCCACCGCAACTACTGCATATTTCACTCCTTCTTTGCCCTTCAGTAGTGGACTAATCAGGTAAATTCCCCATTTAGCGAACGGGCATGGCGAATATATGTAATTGAGGGTTTCTGCGGGAGAGTTGGTCTGGGGTGCAAACACTTGGCATTTTTCGCATTTTTTGGCCTTCTCTATCGCATCCTGTTTCAAGGTCGGCCAATAGTACCCTTGCCGGGTGATCTTGTGAGCCAACAATTGTTCTCCAGCGTGGTTCCCACAGATGCCCTCGTGTACCTCTATCAATGCGTATTCAGCATCCTGTTCATTCAAACAGCGGAGTAGGGGAACGGAGTACCCCCCTCTTGTATAATAGTCCATCCACAATGGTGAACTGTGCTGACTTTGTTCGTATTAATCGTGCTTCAGCTCGGTCTTCTGGGAGCACTCCTTCATTCAAGTAAAGTAGGAAAGGTTTCATCCAGTTCCCCTTTTTAGTTTGATTTTCTCTCTGGTCGGCTTGGCTAACTGAATAGACAGCGGAAGGGTCTAGCGCTGTTGTTGAGTGTTGGATGACCGTCACTGTGTCTAGCTCTTCAATGCCCAGACTAATTTGGCCAAGGAGTCTGCTGGAATGTTGTCGTTTCGCGGAACGTGGATGATCTCGGCTTCAAATTCAGCTAGGCATGCTTTAGTGAGTTATAGGTATAGTGCCATCATGGGATCCTTGGTCTCATACTCCCCGTTGATCTGATCCACCACTAGTTGGGAGTCGCTCTGTATTTTTAAATTCCTGATCCCCATTGAGGCAGCTATTTTGAGACCAGCTAAGAGGGCTTCATACTCAGCTTCATTATTAGTCGAAGGGAACAGGAAGCGTACGGCTAAGCAGAAGGGCTTCTTTTCAAGACTCACCAATACGATCCCAGCTCCAGCTCAGCCAGTTATCGACGACCCATCAACGTACATGCACCATTGTTCGGCCTTTGCGTGGACTGACTCAACCGCCGGGGTGAACTCAACTATGAAGTCGGCCAGGGCTTATCCTTTGATGGACGTTCTTGGTTCGTAAGTTATGTCGAACTGCCCGATCTTGACGACCCACTTGATCATTCTTCCTGACGTGTCAGGGTGGTGCATGATCTGCCTTAAGGGGAAGCTCGTCAGCACAATTATTCTGTGTTCTAAGAAGTATGGACGTAATTTTTGTGAGGAAGTGACGAGGGCGTAGGCTAGATTTTTCATGGCCAAGTACCTCAGCTCGGCATCATGCATAGCGTGGCTCATGTAATATATTGGGTGTTGTCCGTGATTGTCAGATCGGACGAGTGCCGAGCTGACTGCCGCCATTGAGATAGCTAAGTAGAGGTACAACGTCTCTTCCTTTACTGGCTTTTGCAGGGTTGGCACTTGCCATGCATTTCTTCAGCTCTTCAAAAGCTGTCTGGCATTCTTCAGTCCATTTGAAGGTTTTGTTCTTCTTGATTGCTTCGAAGAAGGGTTTGCACTTATTCGTTGATCTGGATATGAAGCGATTCAGAGCAGCCATTTTTCCGTTTAAGCTCTGCACTTGCTTTACGCTTCACTGGGGTTGCAGTTTTGTTATAGCCCGGATCTTGTCTGGGTTGGCTTCAATGCCTCTCTGGCTTACCATATAACCTAAATATTTTCCAGAACCAACTCCAAAAGAGCATTTTTTTTGGGTTCAACATCATGCGGTAAACACGTAAAACTAAAAACATTTTATTGAGATCATCAATGTGATCAGTTGAGTACAAAGATTTGACGAGCATGTCGTCTACATAGACTTCCATAGCTTTTCCTATCATACTAGTAAACATTTTATTCCCGAGGCGCTGATAGGTAGCCCCATCATTCTTCAAGCCGAATGGCATTATGGTATAGTAGTAGAGGCCTCTTGCCGAGTAGAATTACGTGTGCTCCTGATCGCCCGAGTACATTGGCATCTGGTTGTACCTGGAGTAAGCGTCCATAAAGCTCATCAGTTCGTGCCCTGCAGTGGCACCGACCATATAGTCTATGTGTGGGAGTGGATAGTTGTCCTTCGGGCATACTTTGTTCAGACCAGATAAGTCAATGCACAATCTCCATTGGCCGGTCTGCTTTTTGACGAGCACAGAGTTGGACACCCAGACCGGATATCTGACCTCTCGGACGATTATTGTCCATCAGCTTTACCACTCCCAGCTCCAATGCCTCATATCTGTCCGGGCTGAGCTTTCTTCTCTTCTAGATGACCGACCTGACATTCTTGTCGATGTTGAGTCGATGGCAAGATTTTTTGGGATCAATTCCTTGCATGTCAGCGTGTGTCCAGGTAAAGACATCCTGGTTTGCTTTCAGAAAACTTATAAACTCGGACCTAATGGGTTCCTTGAGGTCATGGCCAATTCAGAGTTGTTTACTCGGGTCGAGCTCGTCAACCGATATTCAATCCAGTTCTTCGACCAGCTCCGCATGAGCAGCCTTTCTCTTCAGACTCATCTTGCGAGGATCCAGCTCATCCTCCCCGACTTTCAGCTCGGCATTTTCTGCTCGGTAGACAGTGTCTTCTGGCTCCCACATTAGTTCTTTTCCTGGGTGCCGACCTCGATCCCTACTCAGGTCGGCATCTCCCTGTTCGGTCAGCTCGACAACCTCTGTTCAGCACTGCTGCCCAGAGATCTCTTTCTCCATCTTTTCTCTGTTCAGCTCTGCATTGCCGAGCTCAACATATTTGTTAGTGTTCTAAACGGGGCTTAGCATTTTCTATATCTCTTCTTCTGTTAGCTCAGCCATTTTTTCTGAGCTCAGCACGTTCTTGTTTCCCTTTTCATAGTTAGTATCAATCAGCTCTTCTATCAGAAGGTGTGTCTTTTCTTCAGAAATCATGTTTTCGGGCTCATCACCGCTAAGGTTTTCAACCAGCTCGCCAATCTCTTTCACCTGCTCGACCATATTTATCTGCCTTGGTCTGATGGACCAGCTACACTCCCTAGCTGCTACTTGGTCTCCTCAGTGCTCACACTCTCCCGTTATGCCTGGAAATTTGATTGAGTAATGGTAGACCGACATTGCACCTTTGAGGTTATAGAGGGCCGGCCTGCCGATCAGATCGTTATAGTCGCTGGGTACATCGATTACCTTAAAGGTGGTTATTATCGTCCTCTTCTTCTCTCCAGTACCGAATTCTACTGACAATGTGACTTGGAATAATGCTTGGACGCATTCTCCGCTAATCCCTTTGATTCGGTCATCGCATGGCTTGATGTACTCCCTTAGTACTCTCATTCTTCGGAAGGCCAACAAGTAAACCAGGCTGGCATAGGCCCCAGGATCGACCAAGACTCTGTGTGTTTGGATTCCTAATATGGGCACCGTGATAACTAGGGCATCCGAGTGTGGGTGGTCGAGCGGTGCTGCGTCGGACTCGTGAAGCGTGAAGGACGACACATATTTGTCCTCCTCTGGCTGATCATCGAAATGGAAAATGTCTGACCTTATTACTCTTGTTTTCTGGATGGAATTTCTTGCCTCTCTGATGAAAATCTTTCTTTTTCGATTTGAGATCTCTTCTTCTGCTCGACTCCTATTGACAAAGGTCAGAATTTCTCTTGGTGCTCCGGCTCCAGCAGCTGGGGGTGGGGATGGCTAATTGTTAACTCTTCATTCTTGTCTGGCTTGATGGTTCTTTGAGAATGGCGGCAAGTTCCGGTCATCACAAACTTTGATCAGATCACGGACCAAGTTGTGGCACTCTTCTGTGTTGTGCCCAATTGACCTGTGATACCTGAAGAATCTCTTCTTGTCGAGTAGGGAATGATCTTTCTTGATGGGTCGGGCTGGAGGGAGAATGTCTAGGTCCTTGATTCGCTCGAAAATCGTGGCTGCGGCTAGCGAGTAAACCTCATTGTACTCGGCAAAGAGATCGGCGTGTTTGTCTTGCAGGAGTCTCTTTGGTGTGATTGCTTGAGAGCTTGGATTTTTGTCGACCTGCCGGGCTGGCTTGTGGTGTTGAGGGAAAGATATGACCAGGGCAGACTTGTTCTGTTCAGCTGCAATTTGGGATGCTACAAGATCTAGGAATTCCTGGAAAGTCTGAGGATCTTGCTGGTTATTTATCCACTCAAAAAAGGAATTATCAGACAATTCGTTCTAAGCTAAAATGAGCAGAGATTCATCACCGCAAGGCTGAGACTCTGAGACCTGTTTCGTGAACCGAGCTATGTAGCTCTTCAATGATTCATTCGGTTGCTGCACAATGGTGGCAATTGCCCTATTTGGTGCAACCATGGCCTTGGAAACCATGAAATGTCCTTGAAATGAGGACCTCAGCTATGGCCAGGAACAAATCGAGTGTCGTGGTAGTGACCAGTACCATCTCAGTGGAGCTTCATCAAGTGTCCATATAGTTCTGGTAGTGGCTTAGGTGCGAGTCGGGGTCGCTGCTTCCTTTGTACAGAGCGATTGGAGGGATTTCCAGCTTCCCCACCAGTGGCTCTGGTAGAATTTGGATGGACAGAGGTCGCATGCCAGACTGACTTTTGCTGGTCGCAGAATCTGATAGGTGTGTTGGATCGGGGGAGTGGTTTGCTTGGCTTCCAGCTCGGCAATTCGCTGCTTTAAGTATTTCAGCTCGGCGGACTCATCATTTGTCTTTCGTGGGGGAACACTCATGGCAATGCTTTTGCAGTTGGATGACCTCACGGGGATGTCCTCCTGTGCTTTGCTGGCTTGTTTTCCGAGCCGAGCAAAGACACTATGGGGTGAATAAAACGTGAGGCGGCGTGCGATGGAAGGTCTATCGAGCCTGCTCTTGGCATTCAGCTCGGCCTCCTCATCAAACTTTCTCTTTCCGTTCTTCCAAGCTGCATCTCTGACGGGGTCCGACTCCGACTGTCCTTCCTGAAGGTCAGCATTCTTGGGATTGCTGACCAGAACCTCCGGTGCCAAGACTGATTTCGCTGTCTTCTTCATCATCTCTTCAAATTCCTTAACAAAAGTGGACTGCTACATGAACGTTCGCACCTGCTCCGGGTCGAGCTCATTTGGACCCGATTGGATAGTTTCCTCTTAGCGCTCCTTTCCAGGATTTCTCCTTGAACTTTCTGAAGGGCTCATGACGACGAATAGGTTGAACAGAAACTCCTCTTTGTCCTAAACAAACTCAAATACGGTGAAGTGCTGAGATTCAGCTCCTCACGAAAAAAAATCGGACAGGAGAGGGAAAATAAAATCTGAAGGGCTGACCGAGAAAGTGGGACTGCAGATCACAAGGAACCTCCTTCTAGCGCCATTTTGTTTAGACTAATAGTAGACTAAGTAATATTAATACCAAAAAATAAGGAGAACAATAATAAATCAGCAGCAAATGAGTAGGAAAAAGTGCTTAACTTTTATTCCCAAAAAATCAAATCGGATCGGCCTTGGCCGGACCCTTTTACAAGTGTTTGATCTCAAGTTACAAGCTTTCTCTCTCTAAAACTCTCTATGTTTCTTTCTCTAAAAAATTGGGTATCCATTCTCTCTCTCTTAGAGAGGCTATTTATAGTTTTCCATTGAAACCTTAATTAGACACCTGTCTCTTTCCTATTGGTTCTCTAAATCTTCTACTCACGTGTCCACCGCCTCAATGACGACCTCAGTTATTTTCTACCGACTTAATCCGACCTCAGCTATTTTACGCACCAACCGAATCCGAAGACATTGATCCAATATTTTGGCTCGGCAATTCCAGCTCGACAAGTGACCCGAGTCGATTTGAACAAGACACACCCACGCCGGAAGAGTTCATCCTACTCGGCCCTTTCTGTTCGGCATCGGCGCCCATCGTTGGCCGTTGGGCCTGGATGATGGCATTGCCGAGCTTGGTTGATGTCCTGCTCGGCATCGGCATCAGCGTTCGTCGTCGGCCGGCGGGGCCTCACTGACGGCATTGCTGACCTCAGAGGATCTCTGCTCAGCGGATGCCCAGCCCGGAAGATTGTAGCTCGGCGGGAGGCTCGGGCCGCCCGGTGCCCCCGGTGGATGCCGTGCTCGGCAAATTCCATCTCGGCGTGCTCGGGCGGAAGCTCTTGGAAGATGGTTTGGGCCGCCTGGCGCCCTCGGTGGATGCCCTGCTCGGTGCTCTCGGCAGGAGCGCACGGCAGGAGGCCTGGGCCGCCCTCGACATTCTCTGCTCGACACGGGCTGATCGGCGCTCTCGGCATTCTCTGCTCGGCACATGATGCTCGGTGCTCTCGGCAAGAGGCCTGGGCCGCCCGACGCCCTTGGCCTTCTCTGCTCGGCACGGGCTACTCGACGCTCTCAATAGGAGCGCTCGGTAGGAGGCCTGGGCCGCCCAGCGTCCTCGGCACGGACTGCTCGGTGCCTTTGGCAAGAGCGCTCGGCAAGATGCCTGGGCCACCCGGCGCCCTCGCCAGGGAAGCTCGGCAGCTGGCCAGAGCCGCCCGGAGCCTCGGAGCTTGCTGCTCGACAGCCCCAGCTCGGTGCACTCGACCATATTGCACGACGAGGCTCGGCGTCCTGGGCAGAATTTTCTAGGCAGCTCGGCCGGTCCAGCTTGGCCAGGCGTATTCCCCAAGCTTCTTAGATCATCCCGGGTCAGCTTTTCTTTTGGGACGATTTCCACCATCAACAGTATGTATGTATGTGTATTATGAAATTTAAATGAGAAAAAAACTAAATTATTTTTTTATCTCACGATTTTTTACAAACGTGAGGGGGGTAAATGAAATTAATAATTTTAACACACTAAATTATAATCTCATAATATATTTATGCATAAAGTATAATGATATATTAAAACTATCACTACAAGAAAAAAAAGATAATACTTATGGGCACTCGCCGTCGGTGTACACTGATTGCTTGCCAACGGTCGTCGGCGCTGGGGAAATGCTGATGGGCTACCGACAGGCACGACCCCCGCCAACCACTGGCCCATTCTGTCATGAGTCGATCGCTACCCCACACTGCCGCGAGAACCACCACCGTGCCGCACTACCGCATATCGCGTGACTACACCACCACCGCCGAATTCCTGTGTTCGATCCTAACTGCTGCCAAGTCCACCACTGCCACAAGTTTGTTTGTTTTTTTTAAGAATTGTTATTATTTATATTATGATTTTAGAAATCATATTAGGTTATTATTTCGAATGTGATAATCCAATTTCAAATTATGATTTTAAAAATTAGATTAGGGATTAATTTTGAAGTATAGAGTTTAATTTTAATTATTTGGATAATTAGCATATAATTTGGAAATTGGGGGTTAATGTACATAATTATTTAAATAATTGGATTTGATTCAGAAATTAGGGTTAGGTTTGGATTTAATTAGAGACTTGTTTGAAAATATAGGAATTAATTATAATTAGTTAGATAATTGGGGTATATTCAAAAATTAAAATTAGTCGGGTTTAATTTGCAATTATTTCAAATTCTAGTTTTTAATTATAATTATTAAATAAGTAGGATTTATTTCAAAAATTAGATTTAGTTTTGGATTTAATTAGCGATTATTTCAAAATTTTGGGTTCAATTATAATTATTTAGTTAACATTAGAGGTTCAAGATTTGGGGATCATTAAAAGTTATTTTCAAAAACTAGGGTAAATATAGAATTATTTTTAAAATTAGAGGTTAACATTATAGTTAGGTTTTTTAATGCTATCTTGTTCGACTCTTATATGACTTCATGGAAGATTCTTCAATTATTTATATATATGTCGTTTATTTGTATGAATATTTATGGATTTATTTGTGGTGTGATTGGACGTTGATTTTGTGATCGGTTGGTGTTTTGGTGACATCAGTGATGACATGGTGTACGACGACGGTCAAGAATTTTTGTCCTTCCAATAACATGTTTTTAAAAAATATCGTGTTGGTTTCAAGAAATTTTAAAATGTGGTGGTGGTTTTGAAATGATGTGGTGATTAGTGAATATTGTGTTTAATATATATATTTTGAATTGAGAAGAATATACATATTGTGATTGGTGTATTGTGGTGACCTCGGTGATGACGTATAGTATAAGGTGCCGACGGGAGGTTTTGTCCCTCCAATAATAATGGATTTTAAAATTTTTAAATTACGGTGGTAGTTTTTAAAAAGTTTTAAAATGTGCATGGTGGTGGTTTTGAAATGACGTGGTGATCGTTGAATGTTATGTTTTATATATATATGTATTTTAAATTATGAGTTTGAATGATGTGTAACATGTGAAGTTATTGAATGTTTTGGTTCACAAACCAACAAATCCTACTAGTAATCTATTTATTATTGAGGGACCGATTATATTATTCTTTCTACACTCAAACAACTTACCTTATTCTCATTTAGAATTTAGTATCAAATATAGACGATGTTGGTTTCCAATTACGTGACCCTAGTGATAATGAACCGGATGAAATTATCGATGAGGCGGATGGTGAGACGGGATACGAGTTTCTAATCGATGAATAAACGGACGGAGTTAAGTTTGCTGATAACTTAGATAGTGAAAGTGTATGTTCAGGTTATAAGTATAAAATGACCCGCAATTGAAATTTGGTGTTATTTTAAAAATGACTCGTAATTCAGAGGTGTAAAATGAGTTTCCTTTCAATGCATTGTTTAGAATCAACTCCAATTATGTGATATGCTCAATTTATATTTTATTAGATGAGGGGTAAAGGTATTTGACGTGATGCTCCCCTTGGCCCACCTTCAAGTTGCGTTTCTCTCAACTCATCCTCTTCATCACAACCTCACCTTTACAATGATGAAGATGCGATAGATTTGGACCATCTCAGTCTGCCCACCCCGTCTGATGCCAGTATATCCAGGAATCTGCCATAGGGTCCGGAGATAATTGAGATATATGTCTCCGGTGAGAGATAAGTAACTTTAGATACAATGTTCAATCCTAATAAGTTTTTAATACTAATTTTCTGATTAATCATAACTTTTGTAGGGTGCTAAGTAACTCTAAAGAGTTACTAGCGATTCTTCAGGAGATCACCGAGGCTCGTGTACACTCCAATGGGTGGAGATACGAGCAGATCCCTAAGTTTCATCGTGAGATGTGTTGGCCAAAGTTATTGGTAATTAACTACACTCTTTTCATTTGCAACACACACACACATGTTTATATATATATATATATATATATATATATATATATATATATATATATATATATATATATATATATATATATATATATATTAGCGCGCACACACACAGACACACACATATATATATTTATAAGTCTTTCAATGTATTAGATTATTTTTTTAGGGTCGTCGTTATTGGGACCCGAATCCATATTCTGAGGCCGTTGTGAGGTCTGCCTTTTTTTTAAATCTAAGAGTTACAAGTGGTCCAGCCATCTGAACGAGTATAGGCAGATGTGGAGAGTTAAAGGGACGTAGCCCCCATGTGTAGACGAGATCATTTGGAAGAGTTGACAAGTTGACTGGCCAAAGAAAGAGGAGGTGGAGAGGTCTCAAAAGGATAGAAAAATAGGATGAACGAGCTCAATGGTCTAGATACTAGGATATCGAAGCACAAAAATAGGTCACGATCTGCGCTTGGTCATGCTAATAAGCTCGTAAGTAGATTTATATTTATGTTTGTAAATCTAAATCGTGAGTAATTAATGTAATTCTAAAATATTTCATTAATTAGTACAGTGTTTTGAAACGGGCAAGGAACCCACTACGTACGAGATTTCTTTGGCTATGCATCAGAACTTGACAACACTTTTACTGGCTGCAAATCAGAGCATATAGTTGTAAGCATATAGTTGTAAGTATGTGTGTGTGTGTGTGTATATATATATATATATATATATATATATTTGTTTATTTATTTATATTGAATACTAATTGTGTTTTTATTTTGAGAAATACGTAAGTACATATATATATCAATCAAAATATTTCAGGCAGAGTTTCAAAGACATTTAGGGGAGAGACGTGTTGCATCAAAAGACATGGACGTTGACTATGGTGATGTTTACCTAAAAGTCGTTGGGGTGAATAAGAGTCGACTATTTGGTAATGAATGCTTTAGGAAGCTTGTGGTTTCGAATATTTCCAGAGATGACAACTCTTCCTCTCAGGCCAATACCAGTTTAACGCAGCTTCAGACATAGTTCTAGACATATCAAGAGTAGTTGCAGAAGCTCCGCGAGGCGCATGCGCAGATCCAGATCGAAGCTATCAGATCTCCTAAGATAGCAAGTATGCGATGGTCTCCACATAACCATATCCCAGCTTGCAGCTCAGTCTCAGCAGCCTCCTCCACCCCTCTCCTCCCTACTTGTAGTGTTGTTAAGGCGTTGAATTGAATTTGTTGTGAACTAATTAATTATACTTGAATTTGACGTTCATATTTAAATCATATATTTCATGAGTGTTTATTAAACATTTTAATCTTTTGTGTTTTGTAATCTTTGGCTTTTAAAAAATAGGTGAGAAAACCAAAAAACAAAAACAAGAAATATTGTGGCTAATTGCCCATCTTTATATTTAATAGAAGATTCAAACACCGTCGAGAAACAACACGTCGGCATTTGTCCATCGGTCCGTTGGCGGTATGTACCGACGAATAATGAATAGGTGGTCATCGTGTGTCCCATCGACATCACGTTAGTAAGAATGAGACGGTTAGTCAGCTTTTTTTTTATCGAGGAAAATACCGACCGGTTGTATCTAACGACGTGCCGTCGGTAAAGGTGATGCCGGTGATATATTGACAAGATCTGCCGTCGATATTTCCCTTTTTTTAGTGTATGGAATACTCTTTCATTTATTTTATAAGAAACAATTTCAAAACATTCTTTTAATAGCATAGTTCGATTTCTTCTCTTTAATCATTGAGTAGGAAGGTAAACATAAACACACACACACACACACACACACATATATATATATATATATAGGGTTGGGTTCAAATGAGAACCCGTCATTATATGTGAACCTAGGAACTCATCTTGACCATTAGATTGAATAATCTTGATGGTTGAGATCATGACATGTCAGCATGGTAATAATGTAAAAATATGCATTAATTAATTAAAAATGGTATTTTGGACATATATCAACGTTTACAAAGAGCACT
>BMAC01000879.1:147819-178892 GCA_014905375.1 Phtheirospermum japonicum | reverse complement strand
TGCTGCTGTCCGGAACCCAGCGCCGCCGTTTGCCTGACCGATAGCCAATTCCTCGCGTCGGAGTTCCCGCCAGGCCGTGCCGACGTCTGCCAGCCAGTTTGTCGCCAAGGGTCGCCGTCGTGAGGTATGCCTGCTGTGTCTCGGCTATACATATGTGTGTGGGCTATAATATGTGGGTGACATGTGTGCTGTGTGTGTGGAACCTGCATATTTGTAAATATATGCATGTGTGCTTTACGTGTATGCATGTGTGTATGGCTTAATATGAATATGGGAATACATATGCATGCATGCGTGAATGATATGTTATGAGCATGCATGTTATTTTATATATTAATATTGCATGCAGCTTACGTGTTAATTATATTATATATAATATATATATATGTAAATAGTTTATGTATATATATAATTGAAAATATGATTAATATAAATATATATAATTGTTATATATATAAGTTTAATATATTAATATATAAATATATATAATTGTTATATTTTTATAATTTATAGAAATGGATCATGCTCGTTCGATTTTACGAAAATCGAATTATTTCATGTATAAAGAATTTAAAACATTGTTTCAATTAATTGATTATAAATTTGGACCGTCGTCAATTGAATTCGATTCAACTAATTTAAATTTTAAAATTTTTTGTTTTCCGCTGCGCGACGGTACCCTCGATTCCCAACACCTATATCGAATGAAGTTGTTGAAGAGGGTGGAAGAGCGCGGCGTGCATCTATTCCTGCTGAGGATGAGATACTCAAGGCTCCTCATCCTGGAGGTCCTCAAATTATCACTTTGATGGCTAGTTTTCCGACACATGTTGCTTCAAAAATATGGTTTGGCGTCGAACGAGATATTTTGAGATTTCAGTGTCATTCATTGAAATTATCTCAGTGGGAAGTTCCGAAACTCGAGACTGTACAGTTCAGAAGATTAATTAGGCGCTCGAAGCTTCTTGCGTTAAGAGATATGTCATATCCCGTTCCAAGTAGAACTTTGATAAGTGCGTTTGTTGAACGTTGGCATCCGGAAACCAATACATTTCACATGCCGTCTGGGGAGATGACCATCACATTGGATGACGTTTATTATTTGACTGGCTTATCGATTTCTGGAAATCCTGTGGAGCTTATAGGAGAACAAGTGGAGGAGAGGTTGTTAGGAGTTGAACAATTTGAGGCCTACAAGGAGATTGCTCACACTAAGGGTAGCTATGTGAGACTTGAGTGGTTAAAGGAGAACTTTTGTGAGGCTATTAAGTCTGAGGATCCAGAGAATCTGGAATATGCAACGTGAGCGTATGTTGTTTGCGGATAAGACTGTAAATAAAGTAATGACCACCTATATGAGATTGTTGGAAAATTTTGATCAGATGAATTTGATCGCGTGGGGCACCGCTGCTTTGGCTTTTTTGTATAGGCAGCTAGGACACGCATCAAGATGCGAGATCAAATCTGTCTATGGCTACTTCACACTACTTGAAGTATGATTTTTTTACTATCTTTCAATAAATTCGCTATTAGGTGTGGATACATGAAATTAACTTGTACTTACTATAATGAAATATTTCAGACGTGAATATATGCATACTTTCCTTACATGCGACCCCCACACAAAACACAGTACGAGAACTGGCAACCTTTTGCATTTAGGTGGTCACCATCATCACGATCAACAATACGACTAGAAGAGATTGTGGCACATAGAGAGACACTCGACTCGCTGATGGTATCAGATGTAAGTCTCAATGATTTTTCTCATATTTAGTTTTATTGATTTTATACTCATATTAGTTGTTTATAAAATAATTGAGGGATTCACAATATGTAGGTTGATTGGTCCCCATTCTACACCATTCGTGCCAAGTATACATTTCGCGATGTCGCTTTTTTCCAATGATGCATTAGATGTTTCTCCATTATTGAGCCATATCATCTGGATCGTGTTTTGAGACAGTTTGGTCATGTTCAGAGAGTTCCAGATGCCCCTCTTGGTCCAAGGGTTGCAATACGACCTAAAAACAGTACTCGCTACAAGGTGGAGTGGGCATCTTCTCTTGCAAGCTATTTTATGCAATGGGATTCTCATTTGCTGGCTGACCCTCGACGTGGGCGTAAAGTGAGCTTTCGGGGGAGACTTCGCCAGAATACATGGCATGGTACATCAAGCATTTTCATCCTATCGTGCAAAATCCAGAACGACGTTCGACTAATCTTAGTCGCTCTTCGACGGCCAGTGCAACTGAGCAGATAAGACTTGCATGAGATCTGCTTCAAGGAGTGGTGCAACGATGGAGGCGTCGGGAAGAAGACTTCGCGGAGGACTATCTCATAGTGGAGGATGCATACAAAGCCTTAGGAGGAGGGGATAGTGATAGTGATGAAGCCTGAGCCGTCCAGTGGTAGACGTAGTGGTCGAGAATAATGTTCCGGGAGTTGTCGGGATTTTTTTATATTGAATTATTATTTGTGTTCAGTACTTTTGGATGTTTGGTAGTTCGAACTTGTGTTTTGGATGTTCATTAGTTTAACAATGTTTCTTGTTTTTGTTGAATTGTTTCTTGTTTTAGTGAATTGTTTCTTGTTTTGGTGAATTGTTTATTATATTGTTGAATTGTTTTCTTTTTGTTTTTCTTTTTGTGTTTAGTAGTTTTGGTGTTTATTGTTGAATTATTTTAAAAGTGGACAAAACAGAGAGGTGTTTGACTTATGCATTCGAACACACTGCACTTGTTCAAAATTTACAGCCGAACATGTGCAGTACATTCGAGAATAGTCTCCGAACACCTCTCTGTTTTCGGCGGACAAAACAGAGAGGTGTTCGAGGTAAATACTCGAACATTTTGCATGTGTTCGAAATTTACAGCCGAACAAATGTAGTATGTTCGAGTACAAATTTCGAACACCTCTCTGTTTTTGGGCTGACAAACAAGAGAGGTGTTCGAGGTAAATATTCGAACATACTGCATGTGTTCGAGATTTATAGATGAACTTTTGCAGTACGTTCGAGAGTAGTGTCCGAACACCTCTCTGTTTTCGGGCCACCCAAGAACAGAGAGGTGTTCGAAATGTTTACTCGAACATACTGCATTTGTTCGAATTTGTGTAACGAACGAAGTTAATAAGTTCGGTTCATATATTTGAACGTCTGTTGTTCGAAATTTGTATTTTGATAACGTGTATTACGTTCGAAACATAGTTAAGTGAACTTATAAAACGGAAAACACAAATTACATAGTGCCACGTTTAATAAAAAATAAACCAAACGATCATAATAAGTTTAATTCCCTGCCACAAGGTCATTGTATAACTTAAGTTGTTGCATGCACAACACTTCCCATCCCTTTGCATAATCCTCTCGTCGTTCATACCACTTAAAAGGTACGATAGGTAGTGGATGTCCCAGTCGTAAGTTCACCTATTAACAAAAATAAAATAAAATTGATTAATATACTGTAAGTAAAATCACATATATATTAAAAAATAAGCATCCTACAGCAATAAAGTGCGTTTCACCAGTGACTAATGCGATGCATATGCATTTAGGGTTAACGAAAACTAGAGCCGATGATGTAAAAGGCAAGTATGTGTTGCAAGCCCTTAGGGATAATACCACTAATATGACATTGTACGCAGATGCAATAAGGTAAGCCATCTCTGGTAGTAACAACCAATGTTTCATGGGTGCAGGTGTATCATAGTAGTTCAGTGCGTATAACACATCATCAACAGCTCCGCGTGCGATGAATACATTAGTGTATATATCACGATGTTTTAACAATTCATCACTAAGGTCTCGCCGCACTTTGCCTCATGAATCCTCGCCGAAACCCATTAAATGAGCTACTGCACGGAAGCCGCAATGACCATCCCCTAGTACATTCTTTGTTTCAAGGACKTAATCACGAAATAGGGTAGGAAGTTCATCCGTAAAACATCCATTTGCACCCGATCTCGTTTTTTTTCGGATAACCGGTTGCTTTTGTTTTGGAGCAGAAACAAACATCGGTTTCATAGGAATGGGCCCACTCAAGTCGATACTTTGTTCCATTGAGAACAACTATCATGAAATGACTCCATGTACTCAAATTTGCTCGGATCACGCTTTGTTGAATTCACATTCTTTGCGCGTTTGCCCTTTGTCCTTCCACGAGGTCGTATAGGGATCTCAGGCGGAATCAAAGACGTTGTGTCAGGTTTCAAAATTTCTCTCAACCTTTTCAACATTAGTAGCTGCTCAGACTGATTAACAAAATTAAACTTGTTCAAGTAGTCCGCAATGCTATCTTTCACCTGATTTTGAATATCCTTTCCAACACTCGCATCATCCCATTGAGTTGGTTCCATGTCTAATTTTTTCCAAATCTTATCCACACTATCTATTGGTATTGGCATCTCCAACCTCTTGAATTCACTAATCTCGTGTGCAAAAGGCAAACCACACGTCTTTCTCAGCAAACAACCGCAAAACAATGAGTCGATGCCAATGTCATTTATAACCTTCATTTCATTTACAATTTTATCCAACGCCGCAATATAAATCTCACCACGTAGCATCTTGAAAATAGTCGGTTGATAACGATGTTGGACTACATGAATGCTCTTCTCAAACGAAGTCCTAATTGTAGTGTGTGAAGTCTCAAGAAGAGAATGTATTTTCGTCCAACATGTCTCAAATGTTCCCATACTCGATCCCAAATGTCTTTTCAACTTGGCATGCGCACTTTCGGCCCTATAAAAGACATTAGAATAAGCTTTCATGATAAAAATAAAAATAAATAAATAGTTGCAAATATTTAAAAAGTAAACATAAAATATTTCTAGTACCTATTCGTTGTCGTATTATTGGAATGCATAATATTATTTGTCCATGCAGAGATAAAGCGATCATTGTAGGGATTGACCCACTGATTAATAAAATATTGTACGGCTAATGGATGATCGGAATAATCAGCCTCAAATCTCTTGAGTTGTTCATTGAAATCAACTTCGTTATCAGCAAGCATCACTTTATTCCATGAACTATTGAAAGATTCAAACTCTTCTTTTGTGCGGAACATCTTCTTACAATTTGCCAGCACATTTTTACCAATGTGCCAACGACATAAAACTTGTCTCGCCTTTGAAAAGTAGCCGACACCTCATTAATTAATGCATTTTCCTTATCAGTGACAAAAACTGTGGGCAAACACGTGGGATTCATCAATGATTTTAGGATTGAGCATGCCCACATATAATTTTCCTCGCGCTCACGCTCCATGTAAGCGCAACCAACCATAAACATCATATCCGTCGACGTCACTCCAACTATCTCAAATAAAGTCATTTTATAACGATTCGTCTTGTATGTGCAGTTCATCAACAAGACAGTGGGAAATGCACGAAGTAAATCAACCGAAGTTGGATGAGCGAAAAAAATATCTTTAACTTGGCCAGTCGTACTACAATGATTCACGTGGAAAAAATAATGATTCTCCTCCAATTTGGACGCGAGAAATTGTAGTTATGATCTGCCTGAATGCTCCACGGCTCTTTGCTTTGCTTGAGCATTGTAAGTAGTTCTCATTGTTGACACATTTCCAGGATGTCTAACTTTCAATCCGTGCAATATATCTTTTGGTCGGCTGTTGCTTCTTGTCATATCAACAACAAATGCATTTTCAGTAGGAGTTAAGCGACCGTCATAGGAATGGCCTTCAAAGTGTTTAGCAAGAGGATGATTATGCATGCCACATGTTATTTGTAATAACCACTTCTCCTCACCACCAACAAACATTTGAGAGCCATTTAAAAGGAAAGGACATCCACACTTCTTTGTCCCAGTTTGCCTCTTCTTTGATTTTCTTCCTTCCGTCTCCATCTCCAACTCGTCAGGTAGTGAAGTTTGTCCAACTATGCCACGATATTTTCCACTTCGCTCGCATGCTAAAATAATTCGAGCTCGCCTCCCACTCTCTCCACTATCTGATCTTTTAACTACTATCACCATACAATCTTCAATTCCTATTGAACGAACCCAATTTACTAATTCTTCTCTAGATTCAGAATAACTCGTTGCGTTGAATAAATAAGAGAAGTCTGCAATCACACGCTCCTGATTGGACTAGTATTACTATTTTCGCTTGCCACTGTCTTAGATTCCTGAAGAAAAAATGTTCAATAATAATTATATAATAAACACATTATGGTCTAAAGAAAGTATCGAGTTACAGAGACATGTTCGAATAGGATATTCGAACATTACTGGACATGTTCGCAATTTACTCCCGAACACTATATACATGTTCAAAAAAAAAAATCGAACATGTATACAATGTTCGAATATCGTATTCGAACATGTTCAATATGTTCAGCCATAATTTTCGAACATAGATCARTTGTTCTTGAAAACCAGATCGAACAGAGTCGCGATTTTCGTTCAGAAAAAAGTAACATACAAAAAAAAAAGATGTCAACAACACTCACATTAGTCATCTTGTTCGTATCAATATCCTGCATTCTTACAGGTTGTAACGTGGAATTTCTGTTAAGTATTGAGAAAGGTTTTGGTGAAGTAGAAGTAAGTAAGTTTTATGATACGTAGGTTTTATCATATATATATATATATATATATATATATATATATATATATATATATATATATATATATAAAATTGTATAAATTTTATTTTTCTATTTTAATTAATATTATAAGTAAGGTTATTTTTGTCTTTTTAAGTAGGGTTCATTTTGTCTAAACTCACTTAGGGTGAACTCATAAATTCCTGGGGTGCGTATATCCGCGCCCATAAATAATACAACATATAATTTAAGAAAAAAATATACCCCAGAACAAATGATATCATTCAATCACCTTTTCAAAACAATAACTAAATATAATTCTCTTTCTTTATTTAAATTTTAATAAATTATATCCAAATCACTTTCAAATGCTAACTAGGGATGTTCAAATAAACTATTATTTTTAGTAAATTATATATATATATATATATATATCAAAAATATATATTAATGCAAAATTCTCATAATTTATATGTCTACTTTGCATGCTTCGTTTGTCAAATAATAATTTATGGTACTTCGCTTGCTTAAATGTCATGCCTAATATCTATATGTCATAGCCGGAGGGTTACCGGAAGAGGAAATCGGGAGAAAAGGGGATGCTAACCCTAATTGAAGAGGACGGGTTGGTAAAGACGAGTTTTTTGGAACAAAAGGGGGGAATTTTAATCTGTTGCAGCGGAGCGGGTTATTACTTGAATTGGATGGGCTGGTGCTAAAAGAAATGGGCAGCATATGAATATTGGGCCAGACCGGTTTAAATTGGGCATGGAAGTTAAATTAATTAGATGAGTTGCTTTTAAATGTTAAGTTAGGCCCAGTTATTAGATATTTAATGGGCAAAATAGTAATTGCTTAAGAAGTGGTCCTTCCACACTGTTATATGTATGCTGAGGATGATGAAAGAGAAAATCAATTTGGATGGAGTTACAATTATTCCTCCTGTCTCATCATCTTCCTTCCTCTCTCCTCTCTACCTCGCTCCCCAAGTTCTACTCTCTACATCTCAAATCTTCTTCCAAATATTACAAAAATTATAGAAAAAATCAAATAAAAATTACAAACAACACCTAGCCACTACAATTGGTACCAGAGAATCTGATCCTCGGATATGGCTGAGATCATGCATTTTAAAGACCTACAAGAGGCTCAGAAACGACTGGACCAAGTGCTACAAGCTGAATCTCAAAAAAGGGAGGCCTCAGAGCTGAAGCTGCAGGAGTAAATTGCAGATAATAACTCAGAAATACAGTCCAAAATTTCTCATATAAGGGCAGATATACAAGAACAAACATAAAACATGAACCACAAATATGAGCACCTCACTGCTGCACTGGCAATCTAGATGCAGCTTCTGAACCCAGAAAAAGGGAGAGCCCAGCCTGAAGGGGATTCTATTCCGGGAAAACCTTTTTCCACACCTGTAACTAACATGGAATACAAATCAACCACAACAAATAAAATCAAACCACAGTTGGATTACTCAGGTAACCATACAACAAGCCCACTACCTAGAATTGATTTCCCTCGTTTTGATGGGACACAACCCAGATCATGGATGTTAAAATGCAATGGTTATTTTAAGTTGGTTCCATTCACTACTGATTCCCAGAAAATAACCCTATCTTCTATGCACTTTGAGGGTAAGGCATCACAAGGGTTTCAAAATTTCAACAATCAACATGGAGAGTTGTCTTGGGCTCAGTTTATAGATGTCATATCTGCTAGGTTTGAGCAACTAAAAGAGGCCAAATTAATTGTAGAATTCAATAAGCTCAAACATACAGGTTCATATATAGACTATGTTGAAAAATTTAAAGAACTTAAGGCCTGCATGTTAACCCTAAACCCAGGATATTCTGAGGAATATTTTATAACCAGCTTTATCAATGGATTGATAGAGGAGGTACAGGCTTTCATTACCATGTTTGCACCCAAAAACCTGCAGCAGGCCATAGAACTTGGCAGGAATCAGCTGATTACTTTGGAGGCTATCACAAAGAAGTTGAAGGGAACCACAAGATACACCAACTACATACCACAGAAAAACACTGATAATATAAACCATGGCACACCAAAGGCAGTCAACCAGCACAATCTTAAGGCTCCTACCAAGCTCCTAACCACTGGAGAAATGGCAGCTATGAGGGAGAAGGGTTTATGCTATAATTATGATGAAAAGTTCTCACCAGGTCACAGATGCAAAAATAGGATCAGTTACATGATCATGACAGAGGAAGAAGAGTTAACATACCTAAACTCTGAAGAGCTCAAACCACCTGATCAATTAGAGGTTATGGAAGATGTTTAAATATCTGTTCATGCCATCACAGTGGAAGAGGGAATTACTACTATGAGGGTGTTTGTTCAGACAGGGAAACACAAGTTACACATATTGATAGATTCAGGAAGTACCCTGAGTTTCATTCAAGAGAGGATAGCAAGGGAATTGGGATGCAAGCTTAGTTCACTTAAACCTATTCTGGTTAAAGTGGCTAATAGCCAGGAAATGGTGAGTAGTTAGGGAGTAGATAATTTTGAGTGGGAAATGCAGGGTAAACTTTTTAAATATCCCTTGAGGTTGTTGTAGAGTGAACGGTATGATATGATTTTGGGAGGGGATTGGCTCAAATCATGTACACCCATAGAGCTGGATTATACTAAAATGACAGTCACAGTCAACTTGGAGGGTCAGAGGATCAAAATTCAAACAATTACATCCATGGCAGAGTGTAAGTTAATTTCAGGACCCTCACTGTATAAGATGGTGCATGAGGACCAGTGTGAGCAGATTGAGGAGATTTATTGGATGACAATGGACAAGTTAGATCAAGAGCCAAACCCTGAGCTAGCAGTTTTATTGGAAAGGTTCCAGGATGTTTTTGAAGAACCCACAGGTCTACCCTCAGTCAGAGTAATTGAGCATCAAATAATCTTGAAACCAGATAGCATTCCAAAACATTTGTACCCTTAAAGAACTACACACGGTCACAAGGAAGAGATTGAAAGGTTGGTCAGAGGTATGCTAGAAGCTGGAATTATACAGGACAGCAAGAGCCCTTTTGCATCCCCAGTGATTTTAGTCAGAAAGAAAGATGCTAATTGGAGGCTATGTGTGGATTATAGGTATCTGAATGGACTTACCATCAAGCATGACTATCCTATTCCTGTAATTGATGAACTGCTGGATGAGCTACATGGAACAAGATATTTTTCAAAAATTGACTTGAGGAGTGGTTACTTTTAGATCTTAATGAAACATGAGCACAAATTCTTAATAGCTTTTAGTACTCATAATGGCCACTATGAGTTTTTGGTTATGCCATTTGGATTATGTAATGCCCCTGAAACATTCCAGTCACTAATGAACAAGGTTTTCAGAGAGCAGCTGAGGAAAAGTGTTTTGGTATTTTTTTTGATGATATATTGGTGTATAGTAAAACATGGGAACATCTAGAGGAGGTATTATCCTTATTGAGAAGTAACAAGCTCTATGCTAAGGAGAGTAAGTGCAGTTTTGGGAAGCAGGAAATTGAGTATCTAGGGTATATCATCTCACAACAAGGAGTGTCTACTGATCCTAAGAAGATCACCAGTATGGTAGCCTGGCCTACACCTAAAACCCTAAAATAACTCAAGGGGTTGACAGGGTTGACAGGGTACTATAGAAAGTTCATTAAAGGGTATGGGATCCTGAGTAGGCCCCTGACTAATCTTTTAAAAAAGGAAAAGTTCAGCTGGAATCAAGAAACTCAACAGGCTTTTGACAATCTCAAAAAAGCAATGGTCACAGCACCAGTGTTGGCATTGCCAGATTTCTCTAAGCAGTTTGTATTATAAACTGATGCTAGTGGTGTGGGGGTAGGTGCTGTATTGATGCAGGAAGGCAAGCCTTTGGCCTACATGAGCAAGATGGTATGCACTAGGAACCAGGCTTTGTCAGTTTATGAAAGGGATTTATTGGTTGTGCTTATGGCAGTTCAAAGGTGGAAGCATTATTTACATGGGCACAAATTTGTGATAAGGACTAAACAACAAGCATTGAAGTATTTGTTGGATCAAAAGGTGATGACCCCAATCCAACAGAAATGGATTACTAAGCTGCTAGGGCTGGATTATGAAATTCACTACAGGAAAAGGCAAGAGAATAGAGCAGCTGATGTTCTATCCAGGAGAGGAGAGGCACAGATGAATTGGAATGACTTGCTATCACTACCATCACTCCAAATTGGATAAAAGAGGTAGCCCAAAGCTATACCAATGATGATCTATTTCAGGCAATATTGTCAGCTAATGTTATTGATCCTACTACCTACCTAGAGTACACCATTGTTGGAGATCTCATCAGATACAAGGGCAGGTTGTGTGTGGGAAAAGGATATGATCTTAGGAGGGTGATCTTGACAGCTATGCATAACTCTGCCTATGGGGGACATTCAGGGATACAGGGTACCTAAATGAGGATGAAAAGAAGTTTCTACTGGCCTAAAATGAAAACTGACACCATTCAGTGGGTTAAGGAGTGTGAAGTGTGTCAAAGGAACAAGCATGATCAAGGACCATTCCCAGGGTTGCTGCAACCATTGCCTATTCCAGAACAAGCATGAAGCTATATATCAATGGATTTTATTGAGGGGTTGCCAAAGTCACAAGGAAAGGATGTTATATTGGTTATGGTTGATAGGTTAACTAAGTATGCCCATTTTTCTGCCCTCTCCTATCCCCACACTGCTCTTACTGTTTCTACTCAGTTTTTAGACAGCATTTATAAACTACATGGCCTACCCTTGCACATTGTTTCAGATAGGGATAAAATTTTCACCAATAATTTTTGGAAAGAATTATTCAGGTTACTAGGAGTTCAGTTGAACATGACCACTGCACCCCCAGTCTGATGGTCAGACTAAGAGAGTAAACCAATGTTTAGAAAATTACTTTAGGTGCATGGTGCACCACAATCCCAAAGGATGGGTCAAATGGTTGGCACTGGCAGAGCATTGGTACAATATCAATTATCACAACAGTTTAAAAACAACACCTTTTGAGGCAATGTATGGGTATTCCCCACCTATTGCAACAGTGGGGCAATTTTTGGAAGGTTGGAATGAAGATGCAAAGTAGATGTTATTACAAAGAGAGGCTGCTAAAAAAGTTATCAAGGAGAATTTATTGCAGGCTCAACGCAGAATGAAATGCATGTAGATAAGAATAGACAAGAGCGCAATTTTGAAATTGGGGATCAGATTTTTCTCAAGTTGCAACCTTTTAGGCAGAACTCGGTTTCACTCAGAAAAAATTTAAATCTCTCCTCTAAATACTATGGTCCCTACACAGTTCTGGAGAAGGTGGGAGAAGTGGCTTACCGATTAGAGTTACCGGAGGGCTCGCGCATCCACCTGGTGTTCCATGTGTCATTGCTCAAACTACGTTTAGGGCCACATGCATCACCATCGATCTGCCTATCACCACCTCTGAGGGGGAATTTACTGCCGCTCCGCTTGCGATTTTGGACTCCAGAACCATCCATCACCGCGGAATTCCCATTTCACAGATCTTGGTACAGTGGGTAAACAATACCCCACACGAGGCCACTTTGGAGGATGACAAATTTATAAAGAAGAGATTTCCGAGTTTTGATCCTTGGGGTCAAGGATCGTTTGATGGAGGGGGTATTGTCATAGCCGGAGGGTTACCGAAAGAGGAAGTCGGAAGAAAAGGGGATGCTAACCCTAGTTGGAGAGAACGGGTTGGTAAAGACAAGTTTTTTGGAATAAAAGGGGGGATTGTAATCTGTTGGAGCGGAGCGGGTCATTACTTGAATCGGACGGGCTGGTGCTAAAAGAAATGGGCAGCATATGAATATTGGGCCAGATCGGTTTAAATTAGGCTTGCAAGTTAAATTAATTAGATGAGTTGCTTTTAAATGTTAAGTTAGGCCCAGTTATTAGATATTTAATGGGCAAAATAGTAATTGCTTAAGAAGTGGTCCTTCCACACTGTTATATGTATGCTGAGGATGATGTACGAGAAAATCAATTTGGATGCAGTTACAATTATTCCTCCCGTCTCATCATCTTCCTTTCTCTCTCCTCTCTACCTTGGTCCCCAAGATCTACTCTCTACATCTCAAATCTTCTTCCAAAATATTACAAAAATCACATAAAAAGTCAAATAAAAATTACAAACAACACCTAGCCACTACACTATATAATTTAATCTTCTTTTTATTGTATCTTGATTAATTTAATTATTTTTATTTTATTATATTCGACCTAATTTAATATTTATCTTTTATTATATTTTTCCTAATTCAATATTTTTCTTTTATTCTCCTAATATAAAAATATAGGCAAATACTTGAATGAAACCGGTCTCATACTATGAGATCACTTTCAACCCAATCTAACCCAACGTAACATAGTCCGACCCACCCACCCACTACCCGCCCCATCCGCCTACAATATTAAAAAAGAAAATCCACCCGACACTATTATTCTTCCCACCCCCACCCCTCTCTCTCACTCTCACCCGTATCCTTCTTCACGATTACACAAACCAGCACAAACCAACTCTCTCGCACATACGACGTGGGATGCGAAGGGTGCAAGGAGGTGATGAAAGGACCTGTATCAGATGGATGACGAAACTTGGTTCTGATTTTTGAATTTGGTGTGAGGGTTTTGCAATTCTGATTTTTGTATTTGGCGAGAGGGTTTTGCAATTGGCCATGTGTTCGGGCTCGGTGGTCATTGGTGGTGGTTGTAGTGGCCATGGGTTTTCGGCGCGAGGGTTGTCTAGTTGGGATTGAGATTTAATTACCTCATTGAGATCCTTTATTTTGGATAGTTTGGATTATGAAATTAATGTGATTTTCAATTTTAATTTTAATCTTTTGGTCGTAAATTAGGAGATGTAGTGTAGATTTATTCCATCCTTTCCCCTTGCTATCGATGAAAAAACTTGTTGTGGATCTTCAAGACTTTATCTATCAATGTTTTTGGATTTTCCATCTCATAAAATTATATACCGATATTTGAATTCACCTATGTGTGTATGTCTATGCGAGCATGATTATGGTGTTATGGTCTGTTGTGTTTGTAGGCTCTAAAGGTTAAGGAGGAGATGAAAAAGGCACAAGTGGATAATGAGGAAGAGAAGCTTATAGGTAAGGGGTTGGAGATTGAATCAAGAAAAGGCGAGATGCACAATTTCTTTAAGAAAAGACAAAGAAAGTAATAAAAAAAAGGAGAAATTCAAAACTAGAGACCAATCCGAGAAATTAATAATGATATTTATTGCATTTTAGTTTTAGAATTTATGTTAGTTTAGTGGTGCTATTGTCGTCCCACGAGCAGAGATACTTACAAAGTTGGGATTTTCAAAATTTTCCTAAGGGAAGTTATTTGAGACATGAGGCAACTCTACACAAGTTTTGGATCATTTCCAGTACAGTTGTGTAGTGTGGCGTTAGGGTGATGATGGGCTGTCATCTTGCGCGCGAGCAGGATTATGAAGTGGTGAGCAGAGAATATTAACGAATGAATTTTTTGAAACTGTTATTATGGGGAGTTTTTATAAAAGTGAGGAAGGTCTCCACAAAATTTCATCACCAAGCGGTTTCGTTTGAGTAGCAAACGATGCGAAAATCCAAGATATTACAGTTCAATGCATTGGTCGTTTTTTTTGGGAATGGGGAGTTATGTATGTTTTGTTGTAAACGTGATGTATGTTTTTCTTAGAAATTTTTGTTTCATATTTAAAATAGTTGTACATCTATGAGCATATGGAGTTTAGCTATGTGGCGAATATTTATGGTTAAAAGTCATGATTATTTTAATACTAACTAGTATACTAATTGCCATTCAATTCCGAAAACTTAAAAAATTCAGCACAATATTTTCATATATGCAAGATTTTAACCAATGTTAGAAGCAATCAGATGTTCAAGTAAATCAAATAAAAAAAAAGAGAGAAATACACATATGATTAAAAGGATGGACCAAATGCGTAACAGGGCATCAAAAACTCCGATCGAAAAAACATTTGGGGAATTTTAATCAAGGATATTTGGAAATTCAGAAATAGGAGCATTTCAATAAAAGTTTGCATTCACAAAGTCAAGACTCTGTCCTAATTAGTCCATTAACTAGGCAAATTATATCCCACGGTTAGCTCATAATTTTTCGTTCACATATTAAGTCTTCCTTCATCATAAGGAACTCAGTTGATTAGGCTTATTAAGTCTTTCTTTATTATTATTACTATTACCAATTTTGTAATTATCTTAATATTATTAACTTCATCCTAGTCAAAGAATAAATAAAAAATTATTAATAGTTCATTAGAAGTTCATCAGTATGTGTGAGTTTATTTAAATATTACTTACCAATTTCTAATTTGCTTCCAAAATCTCTTTATTCAAAAATTGTAGTTCATTGCTGCTACTCAACCCAGCCCTCGCACAAAACCAATAAACATGTCGTGGATATTCCATACTACCCCCCTCAAATGATTGAGTCGCACAAGATTGAACAGATTCGATCTCGGTGCTAAATACGAAATGTCGAACTACACCTGTTTGCTCCCATTCTGGTATGCTATTGCTATATCCCCTACAACCCATGTAATGGGGATACTTGTTCATTGATGCTCTCTCCAGATTTTTTTTTCTTAATACCTGATTTTTTTTACAAAAGTCGATGACAACAAAAAACACAACCAAATACTACAATAAAGCTAAATAAAGTTACTTACCAAAAACTCAGTAGTATTGCTATTTTTAACGAACGTCGACCAATCATCTTCTGTAATTTTCCCCTGATAAATTTCATTTGGCGGCCTCTTGTCTCTCCCTAATGGTATAGACTGAAATATATATTTAGATTGAAACTTACTCCTAAAAGCTCTGTGCAATTTATCCATCTTCTTAACCACCGCCCCCTTCTTGGACTCATCGATTACATAATCATGCTACAAATAAAGCAATACATTACAAATCATCAAGAGAACGATAATTACCTAATTTCATCTAGACATCACTATAAGTTGTTTTAGTTAAAGCCTGTGAAGTTGGAGTCAATAGCAAATTTCTTGAAAATCTGTGCTTAAATTTGAACAAATTTTCCCTTGAATAAATGAGATTTATTTATTTGTTTTCAAATTGGAACTAGTGTAAAAAATCTATTCTAGAACAGTCAATCTATAACGCCTCAAAAAAAGACGTTTTAGAATATAAGCCGGTGACATTTTCGTAATAAAAGTGTCATATACCAGAACGCCGTTAAAAAAGGCGTTCTGGTATATCAATAATCCAGAACGCCGTTAAAAAAGGCGTTCTGGTATATCAATATACCAGAACGCCCTTAAAAAAGGCGTTCAACATTCGATATACCAGAGCGCCTTTTTAACGGCGTTCTGGTATATTGATATACCAGAACGCCTTTTTAAGGGCATTCTGGTATATCAAATATATCAGATCGCCTTTTTCAACGACGTTCTAGTATATCGAATATACCAGAACGCCCTTAAAAAGGCGTTCTGGTATATCAAATATATCAGATCGCCTTTTTCAGTGGCGTTCTGGTATATCGAATATACCAAAACGCCGTTAAAAAAGGCGATTTGGTATATTCGATATACCAGAGCGCCTTTTTAACGGCGTTCTGGTATATTGATACCAGAGCGCCCTTAAAAAAGGCGTTCTGGTATATTCGATATACCAGAACGCCGTTGAAAAAGGTGATCTGATATATTTGATATACCAAAACGCCTTTTTAAGGGCGTTCTGGTATATTGATATACAAGAACGCCGTTAAAAAAGGCGTTATGGTATATCCACTAAGTACAAAAAACATATTTTAAAACAGACATTCTAGAACGCCTCAGGCGAAGGCGTTCTAAAATATCACCTGGTGGCACTTTCGTAATAAAAGTTATATACTTATATATAAGCAACTAATCAGAAGAAAAAAAACCTAGATAATGATCTGTACTATTTTCGTAGCACATATAACAACTTAAACTCATATAGTCGAGACAAGCACTATTTTCACTAACTAGTAAATGTGTGATAACTTAAAAGTTACAAAGTAACAGTCAAAAATCAACTTTACAATCATATTAACTAGGGATGGCAATGAGCCGGGTCGGGTACTAAAGGACCCGGACCCGCTCCGTCCACCCTACGGGTCGGGTCGACCCGTTGTATTTATTTTTTATTATTTTAATTAAATTTAAAATTAATCTAATATATAATAACATATATATTATTATAAAAATTAAATATAATATGAAAAACTAATTAAAAATAATACTAAAAGTAAAAAATATTAATAATTCATACAAAATAAATATTTAAAACATATATAAATATATTTAAAAATTAAAAAATATATAACAAGCCGAACCAGGGCGGGTACTTGCGGGGCGAAAATGATACTCGGACTCAAATATCACAGGCCGGGGCGAAATTGTCATCCCTAATATTAACCACTCATTTAACGAACTCTATTAAGTTTGAAAGATTTTTAAAGTCGTTATTTTATCCAAAAAATTCACAAATTAATAAAAAAAATTAAGAAAAATCAGCTTCTAGAAATCCCCAAAATCGGAGTCCTCTCGTTTCATTTCCCTTCACCAAACTCAACAGCCCCACATCCAACCCCTCCGCCTCACAGCCCGACTGGAAGTCCGCCCGCGCGACATACTACGCAATCCCGCTGACGCCGCCGGCGGTGCCTGAGGCTACGGCGACCTGCTGAAGAAGGGGTACGGCAAGGCCACCGAACCGTCCTCTTCGAGAAGGGCCAGATCTGCGGCGCCTGCTTCGAAATCCGCTGCGTCGACGACCTCCGGTGGTGCATCCCCGGCACCTCCATCATCGTCACCGCCACCAACTTCTGCGCCCCCAACTAAGTCCTCGAGCCCGACGGCGGCGGCCGGTGCAACTCGCCGAAAGCGCACTTCATCCTCACGATTGCTTAAAGCCAAAACCCCTGCGGCTCTCCTCTTTTGTTGCTCGTACAAAACCCTAATTCTCCGTCGAATTCCCTTCGCGACAATAATGAAGCTCGTCAGGTTTTGTGTTTCTTCATCTTCCTCATTTTTTCCCATCATATCTTTCTGATTAGATCTCTTTACGGTCATTGTACGTTTTAACTTATCCTGAAAACAAAATAATTTTTGAGCAGGTTTTTGATGAAATCGAACAACGAGACCATATCAATTGAACTAAAAAATGGCACTGTTTTACACGGCACCATTACCGGTTCGTCTCTTTTACCACATCTAATTAATTTTCTGCTTTTGGTGATTTTTTGCTTATTAATTTTGATTTTCGTTGTTATTACATGTTAATTTTCGTTCTGATTTTGTTGCAATTGGATTTTCCTGAGAATGGTGAAGTGAAAGTGTGGTTGTTACTAGGTTATTTTTATTTTCTACTTTTTCTTCATCTTAGAAAGGGTTTTCAGGTTTTCAAATGGGATACAAATTATAAATTTCTGTTTTGAGTGTTCAGCATTCTACAAGTTATCAATTGAGGTTTCAAGTGAAATCTTGATTGGTTAGCTATTCTATTACTATTATATTTCTGGTTTTTAGGTTAATACATGTACCGTAATGAATCCTGAAAGCTCACATAAGACCTGTAACAACTTGGATGCAAACTCGTAGATGGGCGAGATGGCTAGAA
The DNA here is from genome assembly GCA_014905375.1 of Phtheirospermum japonicum. NCBI lineage: Eukaryota > Viridiplantae > Streptophyta > Magnoliopsida > Lamiales > Orobanchaceae > Phtheirospermum > Phtheirospermum japonicum. The sequence goes on along the minus strand of BMAC01000879.1, from coordinate 160,630 downwards.
TGAACAACAATGGTCATTTTACGTAAAGTGAGGAGGATAAAATGTATGACATAATTTTTTTAAACGAGCTGAACTCCCCCCTTAAAAAATTATGTCCTTAAGGTAAAAATAAATCAAGGACAGGCTCTTTCTTTATCTCAACATTGAAGATTGCCAAACCGTAATAACATCAAGACTCGGTTTCATACTTTTTCTATAGTTTTTGCATCCCTCTTTATTACTTTTCACAGTGTTCTATATGAGGCCTCTTCTATATTACAATTTTTAAGGATTAGAGGGTGTTTGACGAAAATATATGAAAGAATAAGACCTTATTAGAAATTAGATCATATTTTCGAGGAAAAAAATGTTTTTGAATTGTTTTGATAAAATAAGACGATGGAGCTTTTAATGGCGAACTTTCTATATTAACTCTTGTGAAATTGTGAGCAGGCTTCTATGAAACTCGGATTGCGTACTATTCATGGAGAGGTGCGCAAGGATATCGCTTTGCCTCGATTCCTGACTATTGAGGTTTTCTTTGTTTTAACGTGGCTTGTTGATATTGCATTTGCGCTTCATAGTTGGTTGGCATTAGGGGGATGTAAACGGTTTGCAAGAGCTGGACATACTTGAATTTGTCCGAAATGGGCATGTTGTTTGTATCAAGTTCTCCAAGTTAGAGGATTAATCAAACCTCTTATTACCAAACATGGCAATTATCTTGAGCTTCAAATTATTTGATTTTGTATTTGGTTTGTATTACTATTATGTTACAATGTTGATAATGACTTGAAACTGAAAGTAGGTGGTGGGTTCAGTTAGTATATGCTACTATTATGGATGGATATATGGACACAGGCTCTTAAGCTGATTTGTGCTGTTGGAAGTGTTTGCAAATGCTTTTCATTTTCTCGAACATATCAAGATTTTTAACAACAACCAATCTTATCTATGTTTTCGATTTTTGATGAAGACAGGTTTGATGGAAACTCGGAACTCGTAGCAGAACTGGTTACGTCTAATGGCTTCAAATCTGCTTATGCAATCAAAGACGGTGCAGAAGGGCCGAGAGGGTGGACGGTTAGTGCTTACTACTTTTAATTCTCTTTTACTTTCTTTGAAATAACATTTAATTTTATTACCAAATGAAAACAATGCAGAAAAGCGGCCTTCCCTGGATACAACCGAAAAAGACGTTTAGCCTTGACCTCAGCGACTTGACGGGTGCAATTGGTGATGCTTTTCGGGTAAATATCTCAGCTTGTATCACTACCTTATAGCTTCTTTCTTTCTTTCTTAATAATAAAAAATAATAAATAATAAATAAATAAGAAGAAAGTTTGATTTGCAGGTGTGCCTCTGGCTCTTGGTGTCGCAGCAGCAGCAGCTGGTCTTGGATTATTGGCTTTTGCAGAGGTTACGCACCTCAATAATTAATTATTTCTCGAATGTATTATGAATTATGGAATAACCTAGTCTTTACATTTTTTTTATTCTTTCAGGTGGAAACAGTATCTTATAAAAAATGGAGTCTATGACTTTTGGAATTGGTTTGATGACCGTACATGGTTATAGTTGATATATTTGGGTGGAAAAGATTATCGTTGCATTTCAGTTCTAATTTAACATCAAAATAATTGAGTGTTTTTCTAAAATATGTCAAAGGTATCCTCTTGGACGTGTGATTAGTGGAACTGTTTACCCTGGACTTACATTGACTGCAGGCACCTTATGGCGGTGTGTACATAAATAAATTGTTGCTTTTAATAGATCTAATTTCATAAGAGATTCTTTTTAGTTAGAAAATAATCGGGCACATAAAGTGTTTTGCTCTGGTAGTTAGGATTGATGTGAAATTTGTCTTTTATTGGAAGGATACTGAACTCCTTCAATATTCCTGTGTCTGTGCAAAATGTTTGTGTGTTTACGGCACCTTTTTTCAGCCTGTGCAAACTGTTTGTGTGTTTACGGCACCTCTTTTTTCAGCCTTTGCTTCTTGGTCGATTTACCTTCTGACAAAGGTATGAGCTCTTTTAACTTGTTCGTCCCCTGCCTAGATTGACATCTTTTATTGGCATGTGATTATATAGGGGTAACACAGCCCACCTTCTAGTTGGGAATTGTCCCTATTATTTTTATTAACAATATTTTTAATTCTATCTTCAGTGGTTGATTTTTTGATCTCTATGTTATTCGAAATCGGATTATCAAGGGGATATATATATGTTCTCTGTTCTCAAATTAAATATTTATTTCCGGTTTTTCATTGACCTGCAGGCACTCAACATGGAACAACCTTATTCGGACGATGACATTGATGATGTACGTAGACGTTGGGCGGAGTGTTTATTAAAGGTTATTGCTTGATCACAAACAAACTATTTTTGGATAACTTGAATGGTGGTAAAATAGGTACTCGTCTTTTTGGTGAAAGTGTATTTGGCGAAATGTGTATTATTGGTGATTTCTACTTTAACATTTGGTGATCGTGTATTTGGTGACTTATGTTGTTCGTATTGATATATTTTGGTGTGTATGTATTATTGTGATTAATGGATGATTTTTGGATTATATGAATGATTGGTGTTTTGTGAAAAAAATTTCAATTTAGGGATGAATAGATCTGAAAAAAATGAAAATGAAAAGATCTGGGAATTCAAAAACTGTCAAATCTAGAACGTCTTTCCCAAAAACGTTCTGGAAAATGTATATTCTAGAACGTCAATTTTAAAGACGTTCTGTAAATATAGATTCTAGAACGTCTTTTTCTAAATGGCGTTCTGGAAAATGTATATTCTAGAACGTCAACCGAGGTTCTAGAATATACATTTTCCAGAACGCCATTTAGAAAGAGGCGTTCTAGAAAATGTTTATTCTAGAACGTCCTGTTCGAAAATGACGTTCTAGAATATACATTTTCCAGATCGTCATTTTGGAAAAGACGTTCTGGAATATACATTTTCTAGAACGTCTTTTTCGTAACCGTTCTGCAATGTTATTTTATAGAACATATTAAACGGGGAAAACTATTTTCTAGATAGGGTAAATTGATTTTCTAGAACGTCTAAAATAATCGTTCTACAATATCGGATATTCTAGAACGCCTCAGAAAGCTGATCTGGAAAATTTGATATTCTAGAACAGCTCTAGTCAGAACGCCTGGGCAGGGCGTTCTAGAATAACTGAAATAGGGCGTTCTAGAAAACTGTTTCTGCACTAGTGTGGGAATGCGGTAATTGACGATCCAGATTTTTTGGCTGTCATGTTTGATCATTTCTGGACCAGTGCCCTCATATCTAATGAAACTCACCGGGCAATAAAAAAAACTGCAATTTTAACAACATTTCAAAGGCCTGTCATCACATCTTGAACAAAGCCGATAAAGAGATGGGCAACATCTATAATTATGATATTTATGCACCATTATGTGGTTCATCTTCTACTGCTGCATCGGTATTCATGCTAGCTCTCTCTAGGAAATAAATAAAAACTAAAAAGGCTTTAGATTCTTATATATTTTATTCACCAAGCAGGAATCTAATATTCTCTCAAATTGCATTTTTCTTGAGTTGAATCAGATATCTAATTTTGATCCATGCTCGGACAATGTATCGATCTTTTTGAACAACCCTGAAGTGCAAAAGTGACTTCACGCTAACATCACTAGACTTCCTAAGCCATGGCAGGCTTCCAGGTATATAACTAATTATACAACTCTCTCTATATATATAGATTTATTTTCATAACATATATCCAGTTGTAAAACTAAAGAAAGAGAGGAGAGAATGATCAAAAGACAAGTTTATTATGGGGACTAAAGTCCCTTTTATAAATACAAGACTAGGGTTTAAGGGTAGGATGGTCATTCATATAATATATAATTAAAGTAATTAATTAATTACAACACTCCCCCTTAAATGACTTTAAAAATGCTGCCTCGTTAAAACCTTGCCAGGAAAACCCAATGGGACAAAACCTGGTCGAAGGAAAAAGAGTACAACCCCACTCCCCCTGAAAATCATGACTGTAGATTTTTGAGACGACGCATGCAAATCTTGTGTACCAATCTTTTAAACGATGATGTTGGTAATGCTTTTGTGAATAAGTCCGTCAAATTATCATATGAGTGAATTTGCTGGATATCGATATTGCCATTCTTTTGGAAGTCTTGTGTGTAGAAGTTCGAGAGATATATATCTTGTCTTGTCACCTTTTATGTAGTCAAATATGAGTTGTGTCATATACAAAATATTTCTTTTCACACTTATAGTGTTGCTGTCTCATTAAAACCTTATCAGAAAAACCTTGTGGGACAAAAAATTGATCGAAGGAAAAAGAGTACAACTGCTTCCCATTACTTCAATTGGTAGTAGTTCTCGAGTTTATCATTTGTCTGTTTTTAAACTTTCAAATATAATATTATTCAAAAAATGTGCCTCATCAAAACCTTCCGAAGAAAACCCGATGGGGAAAATTCGAGTGAAGGAAAAAGAGTACATTATTCTTTAAATATGATCATAATGTTGCCTCATTAAAAATCTTACTGGGATAATTCGACAAAACCTCAATTAAGGGGAAAAGAGTACAATGCATATCTCATCATATTAATGACAATTCTATATATATGCTTCAAGCATATCAAAATCCTTCCAGGATTTTATTTCATTCATGATATTGTTCTATATTGTCGGTTGAATGAAACTTCAAGTTTCAATATCATCCACCACGTAAAAGAATGCTCTTGAAGCATAAATCTTTATTTGTATATTATTGACAAAATATTTCATATGAATGAACTTCTAGTCAAACATATATCAATCGATAAGATTGCATATTCAATCTTGGCCAAACAATTGTGTCAATAACTCTTAATCAATTCAAAAATACCATCCTCGCTATCATTAAGCTCATGAGTATAAATATAGTTGACTAATTTCTTATTGATTCTATTTGATCCGATTATATAGACATAACTTATCGAGATCTATTTGTTCTAAAATTATCATCAGGTACCTGAATCTCTTCAAGGGTTTATAATTTGTTATGTCTGTTTACTCTATTGGAGTATAACGTTTAGTGAGAAGACCATCACAAGTAATTTCTCCATATAAAGGATAAATATTAGAATCAATCGTTACCATGCTTCAGGCATGCCATCTTAATCCTTTTATAGGATTTTATATAACTTTCAAGTTTGAGTCTTTAAACTTGAAAACCATTGATAACCTTATAGTCAGTAATCTAAAATGCAAATTCTCGCTACAAACTTCAGGTTTGATTTAAACTTTGCGAGGATTATATTTATGCATTCAATATTTTTTGTTACCATGACATATAAATTTCATTTTTTTTTTGTCACCATAACATATGCATATCCTCCTCGTAATGCTGAGAATATACAATGACTAACAAATTATGAGAAAATGTTTCTCTATTTGATATGTTCTCAGCATTCGCTATCCATCATGACATGTGATGGGGCGATTACAAATGTCACACTTGTTTAAATTATGATGGAGTCTTCTGAATGTAAGCCATAGACAGGGGTTTCACATATATTTTCATATTTTGCATACTTGTGAAACATTCATTTCACATAATTAAAAAAATTGTTCTCATCAAATGATATAAAAAATATCATAAGGCATATCAATTTCTTTTGCCAACCATAATCAACAAAATATAAATCATCAATAAACTTTGAAAATAAATTTAATAGAAAATGATGAGTGTATTTATTAGATACATACGGTATTTTGCTTTCATAGCTAATAGATCAATTATTCTCATAAACTTCTGGTTATGAGATAATAACACATGCAATCTTCTAGTGGATCCAAATATCTAGAAGTCAACATGGAGGGTTAATGGGCCCAAAAGACCTCAACCCGTAATATAAAATATGAGTATTACTGGAACCCAATTCCAATTAAACTAGTAATAATTTAATGGTTAATTTTGTTGAGAACAAGTAGCATTAAAAATAAATAGAAGAATCTTCGTACTCTTCATAAATTAATAAATTGGGATGGTCATACATGTCATGCCAAATCATGATAATACTGAACTTCGGGTTCAAGATAATAATAATTTATAACTCTTCTAGACCTTTTATTGAACTTTCGGGTAAATATAGGAATATTTGAGTTAGTACTAGTATAGTACAAATTAATTCGATAATATATTGTCTCAGATTCTTATGGATATTTCAAGTAAAAACCAAACTTCTGGTTGATTTATATTCCAAATTATATCACCACGAGTTTGTAACTCAAGTGGAATCACTAACCCTTTATAATGGTGTTGAAAAGGGTTTAAACCTTGGACCTCTTTTTTTTTTTTTAGGTTTATCTTTACTTTCTAACCACTTTCCCCAACTGATTAAAACAATATTCTAAATCATATCAAAACAATTACAAAAACTTTACGTATAATATTATTGAGATTTATACTATTTCAAGAATACAATCAATTTAAAATTTGAAATTTATAAGAATCCATAACATATAAATAATACTTATGGTATATATTTTTCAAAAATGATAAGTTTTATATAGGAAATATGCTCTTCCGGGCATTATCAAGTAGTAATGATTGATTTGATGTGTTACTCCTTTGTGAGTACACTTGGTTCTCAATATTGCATACGACAAAGTGTCATTTCTCAAAAGCAAAAAATATCCAATTGAATATTTGATATAAATAACACTACTTCAGGAGTAATATATCAATATTCTTCAATAATATAAAATTGAAAAATAAATATAAATGACTTCCAGGGGTATATAATATTCGTAAGAAATATTATTATTAGTTGTGCTATTTCAGGATTAACTACTTAATTATAATGTAAATAATACAATAATGACATGTAAATAATGCTCTTAATAATAAATAAGACATATAATAAAAAAATATTTTTTCAAGAGCATAGTTAATATTCTTCTGGAATACTATATATTATTTTTCATCAGAAAAATATGGATTATATATGTTGTAATGTTCTTTATGAACATATCATACTCGACTGAGAAATTACTATATATATACCATTACATTTATTCAGAAACCATGATTTAATAATCTCAAGATTATTAAGAATTGTAAAATCGTATTTCGCAATAATACTACGATAAATATGAGTTGATAATAAATCACATACAGTGCGCAAATACACATGAGTACATATTTTATCAAGAAAATAAAAACACAACTTGTTATTTAAATCTATCGTGCTTGCATATAAATTGTGTCATTTAACTAATTGACAACAATAAAAATTGAACCAAATGAATACTCTAAATTCATATTGATAAGTAGTTCCCATTAGAATCATATTAACTATAATATTTGGGATGCATCTCCTCTTAACCAACATCACATCACGAGAAGTACTCTAATTACCACATAATGCACATTAACAACTATGCAATGTATTACAAGAAAAAGTGGGGCAAAGTTTTCAAGTCTCAAAATAGAAATGCATAAAATACATAGATTATGCTTCATACTTGCCCGTGATTATCAATTCAACAAGATAAAGTTTCTAATGCCATTCATGTAAATACATGATAAAGTTTCAAGAGAATTATCTAATTGTATCACCTTTTCTCTTTTTTTTTGAAACAAAGATTATAATTCGTTACAATATTCTTTAAGAACAAGAACAAATTCACAGTTGAAACACATAAATTTGGATTGACATCTATATCAAAAGAGGAAATATGTACCTTAATTGGATAGTCACCTTGTGAAAAATATGTGCCGGTGGCTAGATTCTCAAAACTTTTTGATGAACTTGTGGAAGCGCTCTCGTTCATCAATTGCTCAAAAACAATAAAGATAACTAATCTTATGAAAAAAATATTTGATTTAGAACTATAATGTCAATAGGACATAAATATTAAAATTTCTTCAGGAATAAGTATCATATATTATAACATGCGATACTTCAAGATCACAATGATTTAATTTAGATTTAAAAAAAATCCATATTCTTCAGGAATATTGAGTTATGATATAATTTGAGTACAAGTATGAATGATGGTTCTTTTAAAAACATATATATTCTTCAGGAATATTGAATTATCACATGAAATAAGAATACGTACGTATATTTCTTCGGAATAATATATAGTTGTTCTACTTCAGGAGAAATAATTTGAATTGATATAACTAAAACATATGGCAGGAAAATAAAATAGTAAAATAATAAAAAATGATTTCTTCTTCAAGAGCAATTGTAGATCTCATATTATTCTTCAAGAATACATAATATTCAAATAGAATATATTGAGATATGGTTGTATTTCTCCACAAACTACAATAATATATTGACCTCATAGTATTTTTCGGGAATATATAATATTCAATTAAAATATGTTAAGATGGTTGTGTTTCTTAAGGAATCACAACAAATCATTATTTTAATAATCTTCTAGTTTATTAATAATTGTTAGTATTCTTCAGGAATACATAATAAATAAATAAAATATGTTAAGGTGGTTGTGTTTCTTTAGGAATCACAAAAAATTATTATTTTAATAATCTTATAGATTATTAATAATTGTTAGTGTTCTCTAGGACTACATAATAAACAATTAAAATATGTTTGACATAAAAAAGTACAAATATACAAAAAAAATCACGATCATACAATATCATAAAAAAAATGATAATCAAGTATTTAGTATTCAATTAATGAATGTTTTGGTCAACATAAACTATGTTAATGCAAATCAATTGTTACTATGGTAATTTGCAAAGTGGCGGCACTAATTGTGTTAACATGATTACTGATCTCCATAATTCGAGCATGACTTACAAATTGATCAAAAAATAGATCTTACAAGTTAAACAAAAATGTACAAATGATAATATAAATAATATATGATCTAACTATCTCAAATCGATATGAGTTAAAATATAGTATGTAAGATTATTGATTTCGAAGAAAAAAGAATCCATCATTGATTTCGGAAATAAAATCCTAGTTGGAATAATAATAAAACTAAAACTAGATCTACTTATCACATGCCCAATTGATCATAAAGTCAAATAAAAAAACACATGGCATATTTGTTACTCCCTCCGTTTCTTAATAAGTGTCGTTTTAGAGTTTTTGTTCAAAATTAAGTAACATAATATTTGAATAATACATCCTCAATCAATTAATAATATTCTAATTTAATTACTTCAATTCTTTACCTTTAGTTATTCTATTACCATAAACTTGTTTATATTTATTAATATAAATGGGTATAAAACTGGAATAAAGTGGCAAAAAATTCTAAAACGACACTTAATTTTTAATAAAATTGAATCCCTAAAACGGCATTTATTTTAAAATGGAGGGAGTATATACTCAACACAATAAAGATCTATGAACGAGTATTTCACAAAATGGCATAATCTAAATAGATTAATTTAAATAGATCTACATACACAAGCAATCAACGAATAAAAGAAGATTGATAATACCTTGAGAAATAGTCGAACAATTGCTTGGGGAATTGGTAGAATAATATTGCTTGGGAATTGGTAGAACAATCGTGCTGATAACGTGTTGTAAAACTAAGAAAGAGAGGAGAGAATGATCAAGAGACAAGTTTATTATGGGGACTAAAGTCCCTTTTATAGATACAAGACTAGGGTTTAAGGGTAGGATGGTCATTCATATAATATATAATTAAAGTAATTAATTAATTACAACAAATCTGCTTATTTATAATAAAAGTGTATTTATTAATTTATAGCAATCCGATGGGTGAAAATTGGACGGACAGTCCTAGCACAGTGTTACCTATCATCAAGAAGCTGATGGCCAGAGGCATTAGGGTTTGGATCTACAGGTGAGCTGCACTTTATTGCTAGTTAGTTAATCACTATTAATCCTCATTCATCAACTCATGTTACCAATAAAAATCTCTACTGGATATTTTTTATTTAGAAATCTGAAGGGTATGTCCGAATAGAACTTTGGTGTAAATTTTGATTATATGTACATGTGCAGTGGGGTTACAGATGGTATAGTTCCAGTGACAACAACATTGTACATAATGCCCAGACTTCGGGCACATGTAAAAACTCCATGGTACTAGGGGCGAAATACTTGACACGGCACGATAGCACGACACGATAAGAAACACGATTACAGAGACAAAGACACGATAAGGCACAACATGGCACGAAATGACACGAAAAGCATGAAATTCTAAATTAAGTTAGATTTACACTTATTGTTATATTTATGATCAAACAAGATAGAAAATAAAAAAACACGATAGTCCAATACGAACACGGCTCGATAACCCGATTTGCCACCGTTACATGGTACCCTTGGTACTCAAATGCCCAAGTAAGAAGAAATAGCGTAGATAATTACAAACACGACAGTCGAGTTAGCCTAATTATTTAAAAAGAAAATAATAGTTACCTTTGAAATTTATAATTACAAATACCCATCGACAACTGCGTTTAGTTTCTTTTACAAAACCACCCCTGCAGTTTAGTTTAATTACAAAAAAGTATCCGATTATTTCCAAAATTACAAATACCCCCGACATATGTTTTTCTATTACAAAAGCAGTAACTTATATATTAAAAAATTACAAAACCACCCCCGCAGTTTAGTTTAACACAAAAAGAATCCATTTATTTTCAAAATTACAAGTACCCCCTGGCATTTATTTTCTATTACAAAAGTAGTAACTTATATATTAACAATAATTATAAAACCACCCCTGCAGTTTAGTTTAATTACAAAAAAAATCCAGTTATTTTCAAAATTATAAATACCCCCTGACATTTATTTTTCTATTACAAAAGTAATAACTTATATATTAAAAATAATTACAAAACCACCCCTGTAATTTATTTTAATTACAAAAATAATCCATTTATTTTCAAAATTACAAATACCCCATGACATTTATTTTTCTATTACAAAAGTAGTAACTTATATATTAAAAGTAATTACAAAACCACCCCCACAGTTTAGTTTAATTATAAAAAGAATCCAGTTATTTTCAAAATTATAAATACCCCCTGACATTTATTTCATATTACAAAAGTAGTAACTTATATATTAAAAACAATTACAAAACCACCCATGCAGTTTAGTTTAATTACAAAAAAACCCAGTTATTTTCAAAATTATAAAATGAATACAATTAGTTTGTACTGGGCAAAGACAATTCTTTTCTTTATTCTATGATTATTTTCCATATTCAAACTCCCTTTGAAATTTATTAACTATCCTAATCACACACATCAAATATATGTGTCTTTTTATTATTAATATAACCCAACTCTATATGAAAAAAATACCGAAAAATACTCATTTACTTACCCTAATCTCAGCCCACATTTGATCCATAAAGTCACCAGATTGAAAACTAATTCGAATAAAAGACATATAACCGCAGATCGAAAAACTAATTTGAATAAAAGTAGATCGAGTTTTTTGCAGATCGGAAAACCCAAAAGAATTAATACAAAAGCGAACACAATAAATCGAACAAACCCAATTAAATATATATAATAGATATTGTACTAAAGAAAATCGCAGATCAATAACTAGTTTGAAACTGCAGATCGAAAACTAATTTGAATAAAAGTAGATCGAAGTTTTTGCAGATCGAAAAATCCAAAATAATTAATACGAAAGCGAACATTAATAGATCGAACCAACCTAATTAAAGATATCGTACTAAGAAAAATCACAGATCGAAAACTAATTTGAAACCTCAGATCAAAAACTAACTTGAATAAAAGATATATAAACGCAGAGCGGAAATCTAAATTGAATAAAAGTAGATCGAAATTTTTGCAGATCGAAAAATCCAAAATAATTAATTCGAAAGCAAACATTAATAGATTGAACAAACCTAATTAAAATAGAAAACATATAAAAAAATTGCATACCACGTATTGAAATCTAAAAAAGCAGATCCAAAATTATGAAAGATCTGAAAAAAGATTGAAATCGAAAAAAATACAACCACAGTTTGAAATCAAAAAAAAATTACTAATTAAAAAGTAAGAAAACAAACCTATAAGATCTTCATGTTAGCAGATCGAAAATTCGGTTGAATAACATTAGATCAAAAAAAGCAGATCGACTGATTAATTGATTAAACATAACATTTTCTTCCATGTTCAAGAAAATAGATATCGACTGATTAGTTGGTTTAACATAATAGAAGTAGATCGAAAAAAGGCATGGCTTGATTCAATTTCTTGATCGAAAAAATAGTTCAAGTCGGACATAATGATTTTTCAAGAATAGCGGCGAGAGAGGGGCGATATATACTAGGGGTGTAGTGCAAATGAAAAATGAAAAAAAGATTATTATTCATACTCAAACTAAAAATCTCCAAAAAGTAACATTTTAACACAAACCATTAGAAGCTGGCAATTCAGCATCCGAACCTACCAAGTGATGACACATGTCATCCGAAGCAATGACTGATTGACACATAGGTTAGGGTGTCAACAACATAACAAATAGGGCGTATATATATATATATATATATATATATATATATATATATATATATATATATATATATATATATATATATAGGGATGGGTTCAAATGAGAACCATGTCGTTATATGCGAACCTACGGACTAGTGCTTTTATTTTATATCAGCTGTATTTTTATTATACAATCATAGTGCTTTATTAAATATTTCAGTTATATGCACCAGTAGTGCTTTTATTATACAATTCTAATGCTTTTAATTAAATAAGGAAATATATAAAAAACCTGATCCATCCATTTAATTAAATCTAAGGCGCATAATTGACCTTAGATTCATATATA
>BMAC01000879.1:75190-135832 GCA_014905375.1 Phtheirospermum japonicum | reverse complement strand
TAATTAATGTAAACAATTTAAAAATACCTTTTTCAGACAAAGCTTCTGTCACAGACTTTTCTCCCAACGGCAAGTCAAAAACAGACACGACATCCTCCTCCTCAATTTTTAATTCATCTCTCTCCAATTTTATTGAGCATCTGAAGCAATCAAACTGCTGTACCAGAAATGTTACCAACTCAGCATGGTTTTCTCGAGTTGATAACTTCAACATTCCTGCAAATCCGATATCTGTGACTGCTTCTTTTTGTTCTTCATTCAGATGCTATCAGTTTGAAGAGAGGGTTAGGAGATGTCCTAAACCGGATATGATCTGGGTTAAATTTACGAACAAATTTCTTTTTCTGAGGAGGATTAGCTAAGTCAGTTTCATGTTCTTTTTTCTTACGAATTTGCTGCAGTACAACCTGAAAAATAAATAAAATTGACCATCACATACACCAACCACATACCATCTATTACATAAAAAACAAATAACAACATCATCACATAGATCACATGTAATCTTATACACCAGCTACATATCATCATATACAACAGTCACATATCATCCTATACACCAGGTACATATCATCATATATACTGGACACATATAGTAGCTACATATTATCATACACACCAACTACATACACTAACCACATACCATCACATACACCAACCACATACCATCTTATATACTAACTACATATCATGTAATACATCAACCACAAACAACCACATATTTCAATTATACCAGCCATATATCATCACATACACCAATCACATATCATCCTATATACCGGGCACATATCATCATATATACTAGACACATACAATAGCCACATATGATTACATATACTAGCCACATATTATCCTACACATCAACCACATACACTAATCACATACCATCACATACAACAATCACATACCATCTCATAGACCAACTACATATCATCTAATACACCAAACACAAACAACCACATATCTCACTTACACTAGCCATATATCATCACATACAGAAATCCCATATCATCCTATACACCAGCCACATATCATCACATACAACAATCACATATCATCCTATACATCATGAACATATCATCATATATACTAGACACATATAGTAGCCACATGATTATTTATACTAGTCACATATTATTCTATACCATCACATACAACAAACACATACCATCATATACACCAACCACATACCATCTCATACATCAACTACATATCATCTAATACACCAAACACAAATAATCACATATATCACAAACASCAGTCATATATCATCAAACAAATCATTTACATATCATCACATGAACATGATAGTAGTGTATTAATATTATTGTTAAGAAATTCAAACCTCAGCTGGTTTTATTTTTTCATTTTTCATATTTTTTTTGTCTTCGATGGGTGCAATCTGTATATCAGCTGTGTCTTCAACGGGTGCGACCTGCATATCAGTGTAACTGTGTTAATTTCAATTTGAAATCTAAATATTTTTTTAAAGTAGAAAAGTAATAAAAATAGCAAACCTTTTTCTTTTTCTGTAATTGTGTTTTCTTCAGAGTCGGAGTGTTTTTGCCACTAACACCCTGTTTGAAAACTTGAATTGCAGAAGCAGTTTTTTCAAAATCAGTTTTTTCAGGTGTTCTTCTTTTCATCTTTTCAGTGTTTTTCTTTTTTTTTTCTTTCATACGTTCTTCTCTGCAAGTCTTCTTCTTGAAGTGTAAGACCTGTTCCCAGGGAATTATCAACTAGAATTGGTGTATCTAATTGGTCTCTAGTAACAGGAGCAGTTTCTGTTTTCTTAGTCATTTCTGCAATTAAACATACAAAACAAACATAGTAAAATATCATCATACATACCATAACACACATCATAAATGCTTCATAATAGACAACATGAAAATATCATCACACACATCTTATACATATATCACACATATTTTCTCACACAATATGTAAATATCATTAGGCATATGATTTACATATCATCATACAGAACATGAACATATCATTACATAGAACATGAATATATCATCACACAGAAATTGTATATMTCATCATAAAGTCAATCTWYATTTGCAGTAAAATAAAATTCACAAATGATATAACATTGTACAGATATGAAACATATCATTACAGATCTGGAACATATCATTAGATTGTTCTTTCACATATCATTACTAATATATGAAAACTCATATATTCGCAGAAAAAAAAGTAATATGAGGTTCACAAATGATATATTATCGCTCAGATCTGCAACATATCATCAGATTGTTCTTGTACATATCATCAAAATGTACATGTAAAATCTTATTACAATTTTGAAATATAGAACATGCAGAGAATTGAAAGCGTATAGTTAAAATACAGATGAACTATATCAACATCAATTGATGGCTAAACCCTAGAATCAACATATCATCAAAATGTATATGTATATTTAAATTTTATAAACTAACAAGTGTTTTGTGATAAATCAACATTAGTCGATGCTGAAACTTCATCAATCGATGCTGAAACATGCACAAATTTGTGAACTGAAATGAAAGTTGAATGGGAAAAAAAAATCAAAAACTCATATGACAGAAAGTGTACATATCATCATAAAAGTCAATCTACATTTGCAGTAAAATAAAAATTCACAAATGATATAACATTATACAGTTATTAAACATATCATTACAGAGATTGTAGCATCACTACTATATCCAAACTCATATATTCGCAGAAAAAAAGTAATATAAGGTTCACAAATGATATATCATCGATCAGATCTGGAACATATCATCAGATTGTTCTTGCACATATCATCAGACTGTTCTTGCACATATCATCAGACTGTTCTTGCACATATCATCAAAATGTACATATAAAATCTTATCACAATTCTTGAAACATAGAACATGAAGATATCATCATACAGAGAATCGATGGTTGAACTATAGAATCGAAAGCATATAGTTAAAATACAGATGAATCAACATCAATTGATGGCTAAGCCCAAGAATCGGAAGAATCGAAAGTATATAATTAAATTTTGTGAAGTAATAAGCGTTTTGTGATGAATCATTATCAGTCGACGATGAAACATCATCAATCGATGCTGAAACATGTACCAGTGTGTGAAATGAACGGAAAGTTGAAAAGGAAAAAATCAAAAACTTACGGGCGGAGAAGATGAAAATTGCCGGAGAAATTTGCTTGGAGAAAATTGTTGCAGCGTTTGGGAGAATTTGAGAATTGCTTGGAGGAAGTTGTTGCAGCGTCTGGGAGAAGATGAAAATTGCAGCGTCTGGGAGAAAAAAATTGTTCGAAAAGGAAGTTGTAGAGAGATGTGAAGTTGCAGCGGGAATTTGCAGGGGTTTTTTCTGTTTTCGAGGCGCGTTGAACGTGAGCTGAAAAGGAAGGCGCGTGAACCGTGGAATGAATTTGAGGACCGGGTGCACCATATTTAGATGGTCCCGGGTCCATCATATATAGACTCCAACCATTGCTCTTTTTTTCTAAATTACTTTCCTAGTCCTTTTATTTAACAATGAAATTTTCATTTCCATTTCTATTTATTCTTCTCCTCTTTTATCCTCCACATATTTTTCTCTATTCAGCTATCTGCCATGAACAACAATAGCAATGGCGAAATAATAAAATCGATTACAAGTTTTCATAAGGCATTTTACCAAAGCCCCTTTAAACTCCGATCATATAATTTGGAATATTGATCATAACGTCGAATGAGATTGTGTGATTGTGGTTGGGTTCCCTAACGTGGAATATCAATAATTAGGATACTGGTTTCTGAGTTTTTATAATATACATCGAACAGTGAGAAATTTGTCTGGTTGTAGCTTTCGAAATAATCTGATATTGCTTTACTATTACGAGAATGTTTGAGGCATGAAAAAATCCAGGCGAAACTATGAATGTAGTAGTAGGAGACACATGCAGAAATGAACAAAGAACAAATTTATTTATTTTAATCATGGCAAATACTTTGTTTTTTGGTGTGTGGTTTAGGCAAATTGATTAAATGGTATATTTTTTGAGGCTAAAATGTAGAATTCGTCCATTAATTTTTTGAATTTGGCAAAACTCACTACTACAAAAAAGGCCTTTTACTACGGTCAATATACAACGGTTGTCAAATAACCGTTGTAATAGAGCAATCCGGCAAATATTACAACGGTTATTCTTTTAACCATTGGAAATAGTATACTACTATAACTGGTATATGACAATCGTTCTTTTAACCGTTGTAACTACAACTGGTATATGACAACCGTTGTAATGTCCGTAGTGAAATATATTTAACCGATATACTACGACGGTTTCTTTACAACCGTTGTTGTAGATGCACGTCGTAAATTATAATTAGTTTAATTAAGTTAACTCATCTTCTAATTAGGATTTATTAAACATTAATGAAAAATCAAAAAGGGCATATAAAAACCCACGTCCCTCTGAAATTCATCCTCCCGCCGCATCCAAAACCCACCTCTCTGGAATTTTCCTCCCGCCACATCCAAAATCGAGGCTGCTGCGGCCAACACCACCCCCGCCGGTGGCAGTCTTCGGCGACCACCAATAGCAGTCCGGCGACGTAGCCCCCACCGACACTCAACAAATTTCAACAGCAGTCGGTGACCTAAAGTGTGTTTCTATTTGGATTTTTTAATTCGAATTTCATATTCAGTTGTTGAATTACATAATTGTTGGTGTGATTCTCGTTGAATCGATTCAATTTCACATTGTTTGCTCTATGTCGACTATGAATTTGGGGGTTAGGGTTTTATTCTGCTCAACTATGGCTGGTCCTCCCTGTTTCTGCAGTTTTCTTATTTTTTTTTTCTTTTGTGGATTTTGGTATTGTTGCTCGATGATGATTGATTTGCTTTAATCACACCGAAAAGAGGCTTTTGTGTTTTTATAATTCCTGATTTATTTTAGGCTTGTGAAAGATTTTGCTGTTTCGCTTTGAATTTGCTTGGCTGTGGCTTTATGGGTCTCTTCTCAAGTGTTAAAAGATGAAG
Organism: Phtheirospermum japonicum; assembly: GCA_014905375.1. Classification (NCBI taxonomy): domain Eukaryota; kingdom Viridiplantae; phylum Streptophyta; class Magnoliopsida; order Lamiales; family Orobanchaceae; genus Phtheirospermum; species Phtheirospermum japonicum. The sequence goes on along the minus strand of BMAC01000879.1, from coordinate 130,811 downwards.
GCTCTTCTAGGTCGATTTGATGTGAATTGCAAATGTTGTTTATTGGTGTTAAAATTTATCAGGAATTACACATTAGTTTTCTCATGTGGAAAAATATTGGCCTTTTGAGCGAGAGCTATCTAATGATCTAATATAGAACTTTAGTTCATTTGATTTATAACCATAATTTTTGAATGAATTAAAAATAAATTATACAATAATTATAAAAAAAAATATCCAGAAGTTACTGTTGGGTTTTAACTGAAAGTTGCTGTGATTTTCATCCATTTGAACTTCAACAAGTTTTAAAAACCGGTGGTTTTGATTTTATCGTAACTGGAGGAATCGAAGCTTCTAGTAGAGTTTAATGGTTCAAAACCAGTTCGTCTATTTTTGAGGGCGAAAATGATATAGAAGCATTAAGTACATCCAAAATCGCCAAGGTAAGGTGTGCTGAATAATATCAGTTTTCAGTCTCGGCTCGTATTATGGATGATAAAGCATTTCGCTTTATATAGGCATTTTGCATACCTTTGGGAGCTGTTGGAAAATACATATTCGCGAAATTTACACCAATGACCCCGGACGGTGAAGCTGGCGAACCAGCTTATGTGACTTATGACACAGCTGTTGAAAGTGAGTATAATCTGTTCGAACTTTATCATTTAATGATAGACAAAAACTTGTGCACACCTGCCTAACATAGTACAATCCGTTAGGCAGGGCCCGAATTTTAAATTTTTTAGTTAGTTTTTTAGGGTTTTCTATATTTTGGGTATTTTTTTAAATTTTGTTTATCTTAAAGTTTAGTTTTAGGGACCTGCCTAACGGTTAAGTTGCCTGGCAAGAGTGTACCTTGAATGATATAAACATTGTTGAACGCAAATTGTTTTTAAAAGTGATTGCTAACATGTATTTATAACTTTTTTGCAGCTCTACCCCCAAGCATTAACTTTTTGTCCATAACCGGTGATTACTCGGAAGGTGGAGTTTTGACAGCATCCTATGGTTATATCGGCGGTCATGAAGGGAAGAGTATCTATAATTGGTATCTTCACGAGGTATTTATATGTTACTACTGCACACTGTTATTTATAGATTTCAGATTTTATTGTTATTATTATTATTATTATTTTATTTTTTTTCAGTTTCTTTGGTTGTTAACTTTTATATTTCTCGGCTTCGTGCAGGTTGAATCTGACTCGAGTACCCTAATACCCGAGGTTTCGGGTTCTCTTCAATATCGGATTCCGAAAGATGCCATTGGTAAGTTCATATCTTTTACGTGTACACCCGTGCGGGATGATGGTATTGAAGGTGAACCGAGAACTTGCACTGGACAAGAACGTGTTCGTCCAGGTAATAACGAAAAGCAAGATTGCTTTAATTGCTTTATTTTTTTTCTCAAGATTTTACAAAAACTGAGAAACCTTTATTTATAATTTCATTCTATGTGTTAACGATTTTTAGGAAGCCCGAGATTGCTCTCTTTACAAATTATTGGAAGTGGTGTTGAAGGCACTACTCTAAATTTCGAAAAGAAATATTGGGGTGGTGAAGGGGTCCATTTACTGCTGGTTCCGGGTATTTTTTTTCACAAATATTTATTAAATTTTGAAAAGAAACATTTTTTCACCTTTTTTTTTTTCCAGACGAGTTCAAATGGTAGTCACAACGAAATAAGTGGTGCAACTTCATCATCATATATGCTCTCTGTGGATGATATAGACTTCTATGAAAACCGCTTAATACAATCAGCTAACAACTATCCGCTAATTGCGAAACAGAGCCTGAATCTTATTTGCGACTTGTCCAGTTAATTAATAACCTATCTTGATCTCTTTCTCCTGCAATTGTCAGTATTTTTCCTTTCAATAATTTCAATTGTTTAATTGTTTTATGTTTTAATCTGCCGAAATGCATGTACCAGCTCTTCCAATAGTGAATAATGTTCGGGTGGAAAAGTTATCTTCAAGCACTTACAATGGAGAAGGAGAGTATTTTGGTGGATATGAAGGAGAAAGCTTTTTTAGCTGGTACAGAGAATATGATGATGGAACGGTCGCTCTTATTGGTGGAGCTAATTCTAAAACTTATGAAGTCTCGGATGAAGATTATAATTGCAGATTGTTATTTGGGTAATGAATCGAGCTCTATAACATTTCATCGTAATCACTTGAGGACGATGCTTATAAATTTACAATCTTATATGAAAATAATTCTTGCAGCTATACACCAGTTCGTTCAGATTCAGTCATCGGAGAGCTTGTACTATCTGAGCCAAGTGATGTAGTTTTGCCAGGTACAACTCTAAACTTGCTGTCCCGGACTAAGAAAATAATAAAAAATTATTATAGTAACGAAGTTAAAAAAACCCAGCCGTATAAATATATTCATCTGAATTTGCACCTCAAATTTGTATCTTTTGTTTATTTCACAGAGGTACCAAGAATTGAGATTCTAGCACTTACTGGTAAAGCTGTTGAAGGAGAGTTATTGTCTACTGTAGAAGTTATTCCGAATAGCGAAAACCAACACCTTATTTGGGGGAAATACAAGAAAGAAGTGAGATACCAATGGTATATATATTTATATTTCTCCACACTTAAACTTGCTCGATAAGATATATTTTTTCATTCCAAGAGCTTTAATTTTCAAGTTTCATCCCACATGTGATGCTCGTTTTCTTAGGTAGTTCTCATCTGAAAGTGGGACGGATAAGTCCTTTGAGCCATTCCCATCACAGCGGTCGTGCTCGTATAAAGTTCGGTTTGAGGACATTGGTCGATATCTCAGGTGTGAATGCGTAGTCACTGATGTGTTTGGAAGATCGAGCGAGCCGGCGTATGCTGAAACTGCTTCAATATTACCAGGTGTTTTGTACTTTTGTGAATGCACTAGAATTTTTAGTTTATAATTAATGGAAATTACAAAAAGAAGAAGTTATTTTTAAAAATTACAAATACCCTCTTGTCATGTTTCTATTTTACAAATTGCACATTGTTGAGAGGGTAATATTTGTAATAATTACAAACCTCGAGGGGGTATTTGTAATTTTAAAAAATATATATATCTTTCGTTATTTATTTGAATTAAGCTAAAGCTTAAGTTTGTTCTATCTGTTGTATTTCAGAAGCTCCTAGAATAGACAAGTTGGTAATCGAGGGTCGAGGTTTTCACACGAATTTTTATGCTGTACGTGGAAATTACGTGTTGGATGGTAAACACACGAGTCGATCCAAGCAGGCCGTTCGTTGGATTTTTCCGAAAGTTAGTAATTTCCAATCCTTTATTATTATTATTATCATTATTATTATTCTCTCGATTTATATTTGTAGTACATTTGTACAGTTGGTTATTAACCAATTTACTCAAAATTTATTTTTGTGTTGTATATTAGTGTAATAAGAAATCCGGAGGTTGGGAATGTGTATATTACGTTATGCATTGGATGTGGACCATAATTCGAGTAGGAATAACGGACAACTTGGAGGAGGTAATATAATTTCTAACTTTAACTATTTTATTTATAATTTGTATTTGTTATTGTGTTACAATATATGTTACAGGTATTTAATGATAACGAACGACTTCATCCAAATGACATTGAAGAAATTCGGAAACAATGGGCAAGATATTTTTTTGAAATGAAGAATAGATTATTGGATGATTAGAATCGTGTGTTATGTTAGCATTGAATTTTAGAAGTTTATTGATTAGGTTGGTTTTGGTCGTTTGGATTTGAGATGTGACTTGGATATGGTTAAAACTAGTACTTTGTGTAGGCCATATGTATTTCATTTTTCGAATTATATAGCTTGTTTTGATGAATTTTACCTTGTTTAGTTGGTTGGATTATTTCTGGATTATGTTATTGCTTTTGTTTTCGGGTGAATTGTTAGGTGTTGTATGCTTATTGTTTGGTTGGGTTATGCGAAATAAATTGGTTACAAATATCAAGGTGTGAATCATTTAAAGCGTCAAAAAAGGTTAAAAAAAACATTAATTTTACATCAGTTATATTAAAAACCGATGTAAATATGTAACTTTTATACAACGGTTTTTATATGACCGATGTAAGTAAATTCCCATATTACATTGGCTATTTACATAACCGATGTAAAACCACCCATGTTTACAACGGGCTGTTCATGTGTTTACATCGGTTTTGAGAGAAAATGATGTCGTAAAATCTAGTCTTACAACGGGTATCTCATGTTTTACTCGGTTGTTCGGAAAACCGATGTAGTATAGTTTGGTCTCACATCAGGTATTTCATGTTGTACATCGGGTGTTAGGGAAACCGATGTAGTATAGTCCAGTCTTACATGCCAGACGATTGGCTCTTTCTGCACTCCAAGAGATAGAAGCATAGGCCTTCGGGAACTTTGGTCCACTAAAGAAAGAAGAATCAATACCGTCACCCATTTTTACTAAGAAACTGAAAGAAACCCCCAATACGACGATTGTTCGTGGAAGTTTGTACAGAAAGACCCCTTAGTTCTAGCAAACGGTACACAGGGGAGGGGTCATGAATTCGGATTTAACCGCACCTTTGGCTTCAAAGGAATAACCACATTTATAAAACTTCAACTAAAGCTATATCTTAAATAGAATAAATCGAAGGAGCCCACTTCCCACTCAAAGCATTGCGAAGGTCTCGGGTCTTTCTGTATGCAAGTGCTTRTCTTGAGGAGAAGATTTAGTGATTGGCTTTCCGAATCAAGATMTAGAATATGGGCAACCTTCTTCCCTAACAAGGGAGACAAAGATTTGATTCATGTCTCTGCAGCTGTATCTAGTGTGTCACGTTGGTAACTGATAAACGACTTTCTTTAAGATTTCAATGTTGTAGACCAACCAGGAGTAGATGGCGAAGASTAAGACTTCCCGAATGGGGCTCTATTGAAAGCTTTTCCCACTCAATCTACGCCTTCATGATAACCGATGTAGTAAAGTCCATTCTTACATCGGTTCTACAACCGATGTAGTAAAGTGAACATTTGACAACGTTGGCTAATACATCGGTTGAATAACTGATGTAAAAGCCATTTTCTGTAGTAATGACTAGTCCACTAAATACAGAGGTGACAAAGTTAATACACTATATTTTTTAAGGACATGCTAAAACTTTTAAATCTAGTAACAAATATATTCCACTTAGAACACTACTATTCAAAAACCATAATTTAGAATAGTAATGATTTCATTTACAAATAGATAAAAATCAACCTAAGTGTGCATGCACTTTCAATATGAAAGAAACTTAAGAGTATTGTAAAATTAGAAGGTCTATGGTTTTAAGAATAATTCTCAGATTCACGATGTTATTAGTCAATGTTTAACAACATTGGTTAGCAACATCGACCAGAGTAAAATATAAAATATGCAGCGGAATAAATTGATAAGAACACGAGATAACAAATTCAGTTCACAAATAAATACTTGTGAACTTGGGTGTACAAACCCGAAAACTATATTACTTTCTTATTCACGTTCAATACAAAAATATAAAGTAATATATGAAAACTAAATATCAATAAACTTGATACTAAATACTTGTTACCCGAATGACAAGTTCTTCTCCGTTGGTCACGCAACTTCAAAGAGCTTGTTAATCTCGATCAATGGCTCCAAGTAGTTCTTCGTGTTCTTGCTCTTGTTCGTGTGTCTTGCATCGTACATCTCTCGAAATCCGTGCTCTCAAAAACCGTGTGCCCAAGCTTTAGGAATCCTTGTCTTAAATAGACAAACATAAATTCCTTAGCTTGGTAAATTCCTAAAACACATCCTAAACACAATTTAGAAAAATAATAAAGTCTTAAACATAAACTAGGAACATAATATATTCCTAAATCTAGTTTCATAACTTATTTTGTGCCCAAGAAAGGCAAATAACAAAATAGGAATTATTGCCAAGAATTAATTCCTCAACAATCTCCCCCTTTTGCCTTTGTGGACAAAACACTATGACGCAAGCACAAATGAAAATAACATACTAACTCCCTCTAAGTTAGAAAACTCCCCCTAAACAAAACACCCAATGTTGTTAAGATTCAAACCAACATTACAAACCAATATTGTTCAAAAAGCTTTATCAAAACAAACTACCAAGGAACTTATTGACCTCGAACCCTCTTCGAACGACGAGGGGATGTCGAAGTTCCTTCGCCACTCTCCTTCCTCTTCCTCTTCTGCATTCACATCATTCTTCTCAAAGCCTTATCGCGAGCGTGAATTCGCTTCCTCCTCCTTTCCTGAGCAAGGCTCGCCAAGGCTTCGGCAGCAACAACATCTTCAACATCATCTTTATCAGCAGCAGCGTCAGTATTCTCAGCATTGTCAGCAGCAACATCTTCAGTAACATCGTCTCCCCCAATGTCCACGTCATCATCTCCTTCTCCCCCTTTTTGACCAGAAAAGGGAAAGGGCCTCCAAAAGCGAGGCACGAAGCGCCTGTAGTTGAGTAATCTGCAAGTCAACGGAAGCCACATGCGCACGAAGGAGCTGCGCAGAAATCTGGACCATGTTGGGATCAACCCTCCCAACATCACTAGTAACATCAGCCTGGAAAGGAGCCTGCCAAGGCAAATCAATAACCCTGGCACCAGTAGTATGCTGGCCCCGGAAAGCAAACCAATCAGCCTCACCAGTGAGGACATCATCCAGAAGAAGCTCCAATCCCTGCTTCTTCAATAGGCTGAAAATCAAAGAGGGAAAACACAACGAGGCGGCAGACCTTGATGTGGCAAACTTAGTAACAATATCAAAAACATGTTGCCCAAAACTAAACTTAATACCCTTCCCAAGCCTGTACAAAAACTGGGCCTGAGGCCGAGTAACACACGTAGTGTTCTTGGAAGGGACCCAGTTGCAAATAGCCACCTTGTGCATAATAGAATAAAGATATGAAAGCCTAGTACTCGGCAACTGCTCAAACCAAGAATGCACCATACCACCAGAAATAAAAGAGACAACTTCATCCATATCATCCATAGTAGAATCACCCCGATGCGGTTCAGTTCCAAAGAATTCATCAATTAAATCAGGGGTGAAAGCAAACACTCTACCACGCACAAATACTTTTCCATAGTTCACAGAGCTCACATCGACAATAGAAGACACCAAATTCGCATAAAACTCAAGAACTATATCCCGGACAAACGGCACGGCAGTAAAAACTGTGGAATACATACCTTTAAACTGGAGGTAGGCAATCAAGTTGTGGCTCTCAAACAGTTCAACTGGAACTCTATGCTCAGCAATCATGTGGCGAGTTTGATAAGTAGCAAACAACTCCGCATCCTCAGCAGTTAGAAATTTCTCCGAAAATGGCACCATATCTTCAAGCTCGGGTGTCGGAGTAATAGTACCCGTGGAGGACTGAGAGTGATCACACGCAGCTGAAGAGGACTGCGTGGGAGTATGAGATGGAATGGGAATAGAGGCAGTGCGTGAGGACGAAATAGACGGGGAACGACGCGATGTTGGTAAAGAGGTACCAACAAGACTAGCAACATTGTCCTTCGCAGCAGCCTTCTTTTTCTTCTTATCCTTCTTGCAAGCAGTAAGGATATCTCTCAGTGGTATATCTGGTGAGGAATCAGGGGAATGCTCAAATAAACCTGTATCAAACTCAGGTTGATCATCATGAACTGGAGAAGAGGGGGGATCATCCGCAGGCGGTTTGGCGGAACTGGTCACCTCGCCGGTGATAAAATCCAACACGGTGTAGGGAGGGGAGGAATACTCAGTCGCAGAGGACTTAGGAGAGACCTTGACCTTTGGCTAACCTGATCTCCTGTCGGCCTTGCGAACAAGTTGTTTTCGGCGAGTAAACTCTTTCGCCGGCAAACTCGGGGCAAACGATGGCGGCGGCACAGACCCCTCGACCGGAGCAGCAGGAACAAAGTCTTCATCATCAGGGTCGGACATCACGGTGACATCCTCCTTGAGGTTCATATGTTCGATAGGCACGGTGCGGCCCTGCCTTGCTCTTCGGGACAGTGGGCGGCTCAATGCCGGGCGGAATGTTGCGCTAGCGCCTAGACCTCTTCAGAGTAAGATTCCCCATGCGTCCCAGAGTTTCAGCCACAAACGCCAAATCTGGGGGGTTATCAACGTCAATTTCGTTCCCGGGCTGTCCTGGGAACACTTGCGCCTCTGGCGTGGCGTCGACTGGTGACGGAACGGGCACGACAGCGCGAGAATCGGGCGCCGGCGAAGGTGGTGGCGATGTTGATAGTGGTGGGTTTGATGAACTACCACCACCGATTTCCTCTCGAATATCAAGGCCACCAATCTTTGGATACGGCAATGGGACTTGTTCGCCGGAGCAACGAATTTCTTCTGGTAATTCTGGGACAGATGAGGATGGCGGTGGTAAACTGGACATCCTGCAAAATCTCACAGACACACAACCAACAGGAAAGTCGAGAGAAATGGAGAGAATTAAGGATTCTTGAGATCTCAATTCGAAAGGGGTTTTGTAATTGTGATCAAACAGTAAAAAAGATTTCAGCTTTTTATGCCCAAAAAGTGACCGTTGTAAGAGAGAGAAAATAAATATAAAAGGAAAAAACCCCTAAAATACTACAACCGGCGGATTTTTGGTGTCAAGACACGATTTTTATTTCCATGTAAAATGCGCCACTCTCCTAAGATAAGGCAACATGATCACATTACCATCCCATTATCTCATCCCATGAATTATCCCTTTTAGAATAAAACAAAATTAAAATTGCACAACTTAATTCTACAAAATCGGCCAAAAAATAAAGCTGAAATTTTATGAACCATCAGCACAGTTGTACCTATATTGTGCAATGCAAATTATCACTCACCAAATTCACCTCATTATTACCTGTCCAGCCATCCAATTTTAACTCCACTGAAACACTTAGTTAGCTCAATTCAAAACGAAATTAAGAGATTTCAAGCAAGACAAAAACACAAGAAACAAAACGCACAACAAGATGGCATCTTCACAAAGTATGAATGTCCTACGGGATGCCTAAAATTCATGACCTAAAAGACTTTACAAAAACATATTCAGATTTCAGCGACTTGATCCAATGTTGCTTTTTATTACTAACAACATTACGAACCAACATTGCCTTTAGGTGAAGTCAATGGAAACTTACCCCTTAACCCAAGTTAATGACTACGTCAAAATCTCTCAAGAAGGTGATTTTTAAAGATTGGAGCATTTGAGTCCAGATTTTCTTCATCCTTGAAGGGATTTAAATTTTTTAATCTTCAGTAATTGCTGTTAAACACCTCTTATTTTTGGACCTGGGAGAAAGCCAGTTTCTGCGGGCAAGTCCCACAATCACCTAATTTTGAAGAGGTTGGTCCTTTTTGTCATTACTTTTATTGCAACACAGGACCTTATTGCACTTTCAATCAAACTCAATGCATTAGAATTATGTATGAAAAGAAAGGTAAAAATACATGAAAAATTATACAGATATTGTGACTGATGTTGATGAGAGGTGTCACAACATCACAAACCAACACTGGTTAGACAATGCACATACCGAGATCTCTTCTCAAACGAGAGAAGGTCTCGAAATCTAATGCCTTCGTGAAGATGTCAGCTAGCTGATTATCAGTTCCAATATGTTCAAGGCTAATAATCTTCCTCTCAACTAATTCTCGAATAAAGTGGTACCTTATGTCAATGTGTTTGATTCGAGAATGCTGGACTGGATTTTTGGAGATGTCAATGGCACTGGAATTGTCACACAACACCGTCAAGATACTACTGTGCAGACCGTAGCCCTCGATCATTTGGCTCATCCACAGTAATTGTGTGCACGCACTCCCAGCTGCAATGTACTCGACTTCAGCTGTAGAAAGAGAAATACAATTTTGCTTTTTGCTGTACCGAGAAATTAGGTTATTACCCAGAAAAAAACATCCCCCAATAGTACTCTTTCTATCTACCACATCTCCAGCCCAATCCGAATCAGTGTACCCTATAAGTTCAGTACCAGTATCTTTTGTGTACCACACACCTAGTTCAGTTGTACCAGCAATGTATCTAATAATTCTTTTAACAGCTTTCAAGTGAGACTCTTTTGGATTAGACTGATATCTAGCACATAAGCACACAATATACATAATATCTGGTCTACTTGCTGTCAAATACAACAAACTCCCTATCATACTTCTATACATGGTGTTATCAACACCCTTACCAACATCGTCTCTAGACAGCTTCACAGTTTTGCCCAGTGGCGTTTTCATGACAGTTTCACCTTCTAACCCAAACTTTTTGACTAAGTTCTTTGCATATTTAGTCTGGGAAAGAAAAATACCGTCATCAAGCTGTTTTATTTTTAAACCAAGAAAGTATGAGAGGTTACCTTCCATRCTCATCTCGAATGTATCGGACATCCGAGTAACAAACTCCTTGACTATCTCCTCGTTAGTGGATCCAAAAATAATATCATCCACATAAATTTGAACGATTAATATGTGCTTATTGGATTTAAGAAGGAATAAAGTTTTATCAACTTCCCCTCGTCTAAAGTTCAAATAAAGCAAATGTTGAGTTAGCCTTTCATACCAAGCTCTTGGAGCTTGTTTTAAACCATAAAGAGCCTTTTTTAGTTTTAAAACAAAATTTGGTTTTTGAGGATTCACAAATCCTTTAGGCTGCTCAACATACACTTCTTCACTCAAGAATCCATTTAAAAAAGCACTCTTAATGTCCATTTGATGTAATGAAATCTTCATATAACACGCAACAGAAAGCAAAAGCCTTACCGACTCAATGCGGGCAACAGGGGCAAAAATTTCATCAAAATCAACTCCTTCAATTTGCATATACCCTTATGAAACAAGTCGTGCTTTGTTCCTCACAATGTTCCCAGCCTCACCAGTCTTGTTCTTGAATATCCACTTTGTTCCCATCACATGGGAATTTTCTTGTCGTGGCACCAAATTCCAAACATCGTTTTTGGCGAACTGGTCCAGCTCCTGTTGCATTGCCCGAATCCAGAACTCATCCTTGAGTGCATCCTCCACTCTCTTGGGCTCTATTTTAGAAAGATACAAAGACTCACGAATCTTAGAACAATTAGTAGACAGACATACATACTTGACCATCTCCTTGAAATTAATCTGTCTCCGTCTTGTACTCCTTTCGTCTAAATCACCGATAATTTGGCCCATGGGATGGTTTTTCTGGATTCTGGATGGAATATCCCTCTGATGAAGATCAATGGGATCATCTGGATCTTCTTCTTCTGAATCTGAATCAGAATCTGCGACTTGGCTTGATGTTGGTACTGATGTTGGTATCCCAGTATCAACATTGTTATCAACATCACTCAAATCTCTGAGTTCAGCACCTGCATCTTTGTTTTTAATACCTGCACTATCAACTGAAGAAGGAGTGACAATTTCTTGAGGATTTTGATCATAAACCAGATCATTATCCTCAGCAGGCTTGACTCCACTCGTTAGATCATCAAACTTGACATTTACTGACTCAAACATGTTTCGAGTTCTAAGGTTAAACAACCTATATGCATGACTATTTTGGGAATAACCCATGAAAATGCACTTATCACTTTTTGAGTCAAGTTTAGCTAGATGATTTCTATCGTTAAGCACATAGCAAATACATCCAAAAATATGAAAATAACTCAAGTTCGGTTTCTTCTCAATCAATAATTCATAGGGAGTTGCACATGAACCTGGTCTAAAATAAGCCCTATTTGTGATATGACATGCAGTGTTCATTGCTTCAGCCCAAAAATGTTTTGCTATACCATTAGAAATGCGTATAGTTCTAGTCATCTCTGCTAGGGTTTTATTCTTACGTTCAACAATGCCATTTTGTTGAGGGGTAATTGGAGAAGAAAATTCATGACTAATACCCTCAGAAGTGCAGTACTTTGAAAAAGATGCGTTTTCAAATTCATTTCCGTGATCAGTTCTAATCCTACCAATTTTCACATTAAACCTTACACACAGCTTCTTTGCAAGTTTTTTGAAAGCTTCAAAAGTTTCATATTTTTCTTTTAAAAATTCTACCCAAGTAAACCTAGAAAAATCACCAACAATAACGAAAATATACCTCTTACCACCAAGGCTCTCATTCTCAAGTGGTCCCATGAGATCCATGTGAAGCAATTCAAAGCAAAATGATGTAGTGAGACTTTGTTGGACTGGATGTGGTACCCTAACCTGTTTTCCTTTCTGGCATGCCTCGCACACCGGAATGATCTTGGTGTTGAGCTTAGGCAGTCCACTCACAACTTCTTCCTTGACCAACCTATCCATCATCTTGTAGTTGACATGTCCAAGCTTTTGATGCCACAGTCCGCACACTCAATTGGGATAGTCTGCAAAAAGCATCACTTTGAATTTGGTAGCAATTATCTGAGGTTCTTTTGCCCTTGAGAATGCATAGTCTATTCTCCTCATAGACTTCACATTCTTCACGGTTGAATTTGACGCTAAAACCTCCACCGCACAATTGAATTATGCTGATCAAATTTGCAGTAAGTCCTTCTACTAGCAGCACATTTTCCAGTGTTACAACTCCAGGAACATGGAGAGTCCCTTGGCCAATGATTTGGCCGTTTGCGCCTCCTCCATACTTCACTTTTCCACCTTTAAATCTGACAATGTTGGAAAGCAATTCTTCTGAGCTTGTCATATTCTTCGAGGATCCACTATCAAAATACCAGGCTCCAGGAACATGAGACTTCAGGGAGGTATAGATCATATTACACTTGATGCTGTTTTTCTTGACCCACACTTGTTTGAACCTGATGTTGGTATTGATGTGTAGCGCGGTTACCAACATGGGATTTATCAGCCACACTGGTTCTCTTAAAGTGTCTTATCTCTCCAATGATCTTCCAGCAAAAGGGCCTGATGTGCCCTGGTTCTCCACAATAATGGCACACGTACTGTCTTCTTCTCTTTTTGTGATGTTTGGAAGATTTCTGTTCTTGACTTGGAACATTCATTGGCTGACTCGGCTTGAAACCTATTCCATGCTTTGAGGACTCTGGGAAGCTAATCTCCATGATTTCATCCAGCTTCACCTTACCTTTATTCAGATTTAAAATGATTCCTCGAACAGTGGTCAGTTCGTTCTTCATCTTTTCCAGCTCGGCGTCCTTCTTGGTGCGAGACGTTTCCAATCGGAAAATAATGTCAAGCTAATCTTCCTTTTATTTGGTTAGCTTCTATACTTCTTTTTCGAGCTCTTTGGCCTTGAGTACCTGTTTACTCCAACTGAGAAACAATTTTTGGTGGTCAACACTTAGCTGCTCGTATTCCTCATAATAATCAGTGGTCTCGGCATTCAGGCACACGATGTTGTCTGCAAGAAAACCAACATGGACATCGTCGTCCCACACAACATGGGAGAATAAAGATGGAATAGTCCCATTAAAATCGAACTCTTCGTCATCTTCATCATCGACTGCAATTGAATCGGAAGAAAAAGCAACATTCTTCTCTTTCGAGCTAGAGCTAATGTGTTCCATCTCATATTGCTTGAGGTTTCCAACTAAGGTGTTGAAATCGATGTTATCAACATCTTTGGATTCTTCTATGGCCACCACCTTCATGCTATATTTCTTCGAAATGGATCTCAGCAACTTTCCCACAAGACGGGAATTAGTTATGGCCTCACCAAGCTCTCTGCACTCTACTGTTATTTTCGACAATCTTACGGAGTAGTCCATGATTGACTCTTTCTCATCCATTCTCATAGCCTCGAAGGTGGATATGAGCATTCTTAATCTGGATTTCCTCACGCTTGCAGTTCCTTCACACACTCTTTGGAGTGCGTCCCATGCATCCTTTTCTGACTCGCAATTCTTGATGATGCGGTAGTAGCTTGCATCTACATAGCTACACAAGGTGTTGATGCATTTGGAGTTCTAATTTGCAGTAGTTGCTTCATCAGCAGTCCAGTCTTCCTCCTTTTTGGGAAAGGTATCGCCCTCGCCATCCGTGACACGTGATTTTTCCCATCCAATAAGGACAGTTTTCCAAACACGCTCGTCGATACTTTTCAAATGCCATCTCATTCTCTGTTTTCAGAGAGAATAATTTTCACCATTAAGGATTGGAGGCCTTGGGTTGCCTTGAGCGTCCATAGCACCTAAAAATAAGGATCAATACTTAAGAGGTTAAGTAACCCGCTCTAAATGCCAATTGTAAAATTAGAAGGTCTATGGTTTTAAGAATAATTTTCAAATTCACGATATTGTTAGTCAATGTTTAAAAACATTGGTTAGCAACATCGACCAGAGTAAAATATAAAATATGCAGCGGAATAAATTGATAAGAATACGAGATAACAAATTCAGTTCACAAGTAAATACTTGTGAACTTGGGTGTACAAATCCGAAAACTATATTACTTTCTTATTCACGTTCAATACAAAAATATAAAGTAATATATGAAAACTAAATATCAATAAACTTGATACTAAATACTTGTTACCCGAATGGCAAGTTCTTCTCCGTTGGTCACGCAACTTCAAAGAGCTTGTTAATCTCGATCAATGGCTCCAAGTAGTTCTTCGTGTTCTTGCTCTTGTTCGTGCGTCTTGCGTCGTGCGTCTCTCGAAATCCGTGCTCTCAAAAACCGTGTGCACAAGCTTTAGAAATCCTTGTCTTAAATAGACAAACATAAATTCTTAAATTTGGTAAATTCCTAAAACACATCCTAAACACAATCTAGGAAAATAATAAAGTCTTAAATATAAACTTGGAAACATAATATATTCCTAAATCTAATTTCCTAACTTATTTTGTGCCCAAGAAAGGCAAATAACAAAATAGAAATTATTGCCAAGAATTAATTTCTCAACAAGTATACCATTTGCTGACGATGTTATTCTTTTTTAAGAGATTCAAGGCATATTTTTCATATTGTACCCAAAGGTGGTGGGAAAGATATTATCTAAACAAGTATATGCTTTTTTCGATTATGAGATTATTGCAAAACCTTCTAATTAACAAGGAATATGAGATTAATCATTGGTCAATCGTTGTAAAACTCGGTTGCATGAAATATCACTGAGTTTTCGGAGTGTATACAAAAAATCGGATGACATGTTGCCATTAACATTTCAGACCGTTTCGATTATTCTCAATAAGAGTTAAAGACAAACTCTCTCACTTGATTTGTATTTGTCACGGCTGATGTTCAGTCATGATCAACTTAATCATTGCAAATTTTATAGTTTAATGATATGATTAATTCAATTGATCCAATTAATTATCTCTATTTCTTAACAGATTTTTTACTAGTATTCTCCAAAGACATTACAAGCAATGCAATGAAAGAACAAGTATGGGCATTCCACCTTTCGAAAATTATGTTATGCATCAGAGCAAGCCGGAATCCCAAATCTATTTTTAAAATATAAAGTGATTTTATCGAGTGAGTAAACGAAATTTGGTACAGTTGAAATTATTACAAACGCAGCGCCGTGGGAACAACCAATTCAACCACCACCATTAACTTTTAATACATAAGTCTACACATGATATCCTCAGCCAATTCTACAAGAATCATTAAAACAACTTTTTATTGAATTCACTTGCTAATGTCAAAATTTCTTTTGAAAAGAAAATTCAGTATAGAATAAATCTCATGGAAGCCCAATTTTATTAGAGAACCCGAATCAAAAAAAGTAAAAAGAAAATTGAACGGGGACAAAAAGGCGGAGCAAGATTGACTTTAATGCTGAAGAGAGAGAGAGATGAGTGAATGAAAAAGAAAATGGAACTTCTTTGGTGTGTACACGTGACTACTGAAGTTTGTGGCAATACTACTATTTGTTTTATTGCAGTCTAATATTTAAATTCATAGGTTTAGTCTACTGAAAATATTGATTTACATTTGCTCATAGATGATGTTAATTCACAAAAGGTTTGTAAGGTTCAACTTCATAAAATTATACGAGGCATTTTATGTATGATTATGCCTAAAATTTTATGCATAAGTTCATTACTTTTCAAAATTTATATTTACTTACTAATTTAATTTTTATTAATAGTTATGAATATAAATTTAATAGATTTTTTTATTTATGGAAGACAAATTAAAGGAAACAATTAAAATATCTAAAGATATTCAAACACTAGTTTTTTTCTTTCTAATTGAACTCTCATTTCTGTAGATTTTCTCCTAATTGAACTCTAATTCATTTTCTTTGTTTTTCTTTTATCCATATTGTTATGGAGCAACTTGCTCCGTGTATTCATTTCTTTGTCGTTCTTTTTTATTTTTTTTGAAAGATATTTTATTAATATTATTGAGATTTTTTATCTTTTTTTTTATTCTTTTAAAGATACTTTTATTAATATTGTTGAGAAAGATATAAATTTAACTTCTAATATTATTATATATATAATTGAAAATCATACATAAATAAAAAATACGTTCAATTTAAGTATTGTATATATGAATTCCCAACTCGTGTCTTGTAATGATGTCTAATCACTACTTATTAATTATTATTATTACTAACTAATTTTATATTTTAATGTTTAGATTGAATTTATTAATAATTTTATTTACATATTTATAAAAATTCTAAAGTTGTCATATTCTCAATATATACCTTGTATCGGTGTCAAATAACTATTTATCAAGTTTTAATATTAAATCTTTAAATTAGATTGTAAGTTATGTGCTTAGAAAATTTTAAAAGATGATATATTCCCTACATTAATCGCATTGTATCAGTTTCAAATCACTATTTTTAATTATTATTATTGTTATTATCAATTAAATTTATATTTTAATATTTTGATTAAATTTTTTTAATAATTTTATTCACATGCTTATAAAAATCCAAAAGATGTTATATTTTATTAGAAATTAATATTTAAATTAGATGACTAACATGAATTAGTATTATATATAAAATTCAATTAATTATCAAGATTAAATTAAAGAGAGATTTTTTTTTTTGTATGATTAGAAAATCAATTATTTAATTTTTTTCATAATCAATACAAATCAATAAGATTTTACTTTATGTTAATTGAAAATCAATTTTGATTTGTTTATTTTATTTTATCTTGATTTCAAAATATTTTATAAATTATTCTATTTCTTCTATTTTTCTTATTTTAAATATATTGAATAATATTTAAGAATAAATATAAACTCCCTCCGTCGCCAAAAGATAGGTTTGGTTGCTATTTCGAGTGACAAAATGATAAACTTGTTACTAAACTTATTTTTTTTATTTTCATACATATCCCTATAATTATCGCACTATACCATTTACCAAGATAACTTTTAAGAAAACTGTGTAACAATAATAATAATTATTATTTAACTTTAGGGGTATAATGGAAAGAAAAGACTTTAACTATATTAATCAATATTTGTTTAAATTGTGTTAAATAACCGTAAGCCTGTCTCTTTAGAGCGGAGGGAGTACATTTTTTTAATTATCCAATTTTATTATTTTTGCATTTATTTTATTTTATAATATTTATTAGTTTTTTTTTTTTAGTTTTCTTAGTTTACGAATTTATTAAATAAATATTTAGATTTTAATTATATTTGTATTCAATTTAAAATGTTTTGAGATTTATTTTCCAATATTTTGAAACATATGTGATTTTATTGAGTTGTTTTTCATTGCTAAATTTATTTAATAATTATTTATAATAAGAATATAAATTCTTTATTTGATTATAACCTAATCTTATGACACAAAAATGGCTACCCGTAATACAATTGATTCTTTTACGTAGAAAATGTATACTTTGATTGCAACTTAATAAATAAACGATTTATTTATTGGTTGTTATTGAAAAAATGTATTGAACTCAATTTATAATACACAGATTATTAAAAATTTATTATTTGAAGTAAACTATAAATATAACACATTTTACTTATAATACTCAACTTAAATATCAACTGCAAAGAAAATAAAATAAAAAACTAATTTATATTTTTATTGAATATTAATAGTTTATATGTCATTAGTATTATTAATGTATATAACATAACCTTTACTATATTAACTATTCTCAATTATATTACTAATTTCTATTTTCATTAAATAAATAAAAATATATAACTTCAAATGTAACATATTAATTTAAAGTATTACTAGTATATTTCATATAAACCTAACTTATATTTACATTAATATATAAAATATTACTATTATATTATTCATTATTATTGTTAGTGTATCATTGAAATAACTTCGAATGTAACATGATTTATATTGGAATTAGATTAAACTCAACTATATATGAGGGTTTTTATGATATATAATAACTTTATTATACATCAACTTTTTAAAAATAAAATTATAAACAATAGTTTAGTAAATATGTAACTAATAGTAGCTTATTTTTCATTGTTAACAACATTCATGAAGTACCATCATAAACTCAATATATAGTAATTTAATATCAATTACGTTTGATTTAGTATAATTCATGATTTACTAGTGTGAAAACCCGCGATTTCGCGGGCAAATATAAGAAAAAAAATAAAAATATAAGAGTTTATCAAAAAAGTTGATTAATTTCAGAAATTAAGTAATGCCAAAATGAGAAATGTTTGAAAAGAATAATCTATTAATAATACGCTTTTAAAAATGTATATTATATATTGTCATCACTATAACGTAAATTTCGTCGATGTTAGTAAAAAATATTATTAATCTATGATTTGTTCAGTGTCGTTTTTATGGAGTGATGCGCGACAATCAAAATTTGAGTTATTGAAAAAAAATGTGCAAGTGAAGTTCAATATTTTATATAAAAAAACAAATAATTAAGTATAGTTATCATAAATCTACTCTAAAGTATAAACAAAAAAGTTATCTATGAGGTCATGGGTGGAGGGATGGAGGATGATGAAACGTCTAGACTTGGGCCCGCATCATGGCCATATCATGAATATACCTTAAGATTCCTATTTTACATTTAGAGTATAATTATATCAAAATAACCTATCATAATCTCAAAAATACCTAATTTATAATTGAGAATAATTTCCAAAAATCAGTCTCCCTCCTTTCTCTCCTATACACTGTCTAATTTAAATTCTCTTTAAACTTTTCCCCTTTTTCTAAAATAACCATAAATATATACCATATCAAGGGGAAAAAAATTCACTTTTGCAAAGAAACACAAATATTAATTTGTAGTTGCAATCCCTTAAATATCTCCCTTTTTACAAAGTAAAACATAAATATTAGTAGTTTATTTGAAACAATCAAGCTATTCATATTGGAAGTGATATTATGTCATTTTAAGAATGCTTCAAAAACTCAATATTTATTTAATGTTAGTTTGGAGTTGACCTTGTGTAAAAATACAAATATATTGGTTATGTTGTTTAAATTTGAATATGGATGAAGTCTCTGTTTTCCTAAGATTTTATAATTGAGTTAATTGTGCAGTATGGACGGTGAGAAAATGAAGAATATAAATTAATTAGAATTTAAAATTAGTTGTAGAAGAGATAATATTTAGGATAAAAAATAGATTGAAAATAATTTTAAGAAAAAGGAAAAAATGAAAATAATATTCTAATTTATATCTTAATCAAAGAAAAGAAAAATGCCCATGATTTTAGCCTCATATTTCTGGAATAAAGAAACATTTCAAATGTATAATTGAAATTCTTTAATTACAAAAGATGGTCCATATTGAAATTTTCTCCAACAAAAGAAAGAAAATAAAAAAAGGAAACGTGCTTACATAGTGCCATATATATCCCACTAATTCTCGGGATATGAATATAAGGCCTGAAATCCATTGCCAATTTAAAGGATATGAATATAGTGCTTACATAATCCATGTAATAAAAGATATAGAGATTTACGAATTTGGTGCTTAGTATTTTTAGGATAATAATTGATTACATATACAATAATTACTTCAAAAGTGTTAATTCCTAATAATTTCTTAAAATAAATAACGAATTCATCTTAAATTTATTTAAGATTTTATATTTACATAGATGATATTAAATCAATTACGGAAAGAAAAGTACATTTTTTGTTTATGATCAACATTCATTTTTTTTAATTAAAATAAACATCACATTTCCCTTCGTACACATTTACACATGATGCGGATTTATATGTATTTTCCAAATTGTGGATGGTAGGCAAGCCATAATTATATGATATCCATATATACAATATCTCATTCATAATATGAGTTTTATTTCTCATGATTTATATTATTACTAAACATAATGCTCTTATATATGTTATTTGTGCGTGCAGACGGTCAGTTAATATGTCTTGGAACCTCTTTGAATATATTAGTTTCACACAAGATCATAGTTTTTCTTTTGTTTTTATTTTTTTGAAGACAAAATAATAAAATATGTCGCAATAAAAAATAAATCTTATTCTCTTCCCAGAATAAGATGATATATATCAAAATACAAATATATGCTTAAAAACTAGCAAATAATAAAAAGTAAAAACAATTACACAGATATTTTGCATGTATCAAACACATAAGTATGCAGATAGGATAATGACAATCAAACACAATTAAATAAAACAACATACACAGTATAAAACAAATATGCAAGCACGTATAATGCAACAAACAATCAGTGATTCACATAAATTAGACACAAAGTAAATACACAAAATAACATGTTGATGTTACATATTACAATAGACAAACTAATTTATATGATACATACAAATAACAAATATAAGAATCTGGACAATAAACAATTAAACTACATTCATAACAATACAGAGAAGCAACAACAAATGATATAACACATAAATAAACACAGAACAACACAAACAACAACATAAACAACTAATAAATAACAACAAAAAAATATAAAAGACATAATATAACATAAATATCGCGTACTAACATTACAAAAGGTTAATAAATGTTTTGAAAATTTTAAAGAAAAGTTTAATAAATGTGCAACAAAATATCTTTTACCATCAAAAGAACTTCCATAATAATTGCTGAACACGATAACTCAGAAAAATTTGAATCAACAAATCATCTAACACTCTTCCAGTTGCAGTTTAGATATATTTTTAGGGATTCTAACATTAAAATTTCACTTGAATTGACATTGAGGAAACAAAATAATTTAAGGTTATTATACGTAGATGATGACAGAGAGCTAAGAAGGATGAGAATCATACCATGTAATAACAACCGGGTGATGAGATCGTTTTCTTGAAAGTCGGAATCAGGCTCATCTTCTCTCTTGGTTAAGTTTATTGCTTGATCTGGTTTGATTTATCTCCTCCTCGAAATTTTTTTATTCAACTTCTGACATTGTATTGGAGTGTTGGTTTTGTCTAGTGTGTTGCAAGTGTGTAGGTGGTGGCGTGTCGCAAGTGTTTAGGGCTAGATATGATTGAGATTGAAAGAGCAAAACCATTATTTTGAAATATAATAAAAAACAATGCATATTATTTGGGTTAAGATGATGATATTGTAAATATAATTTAAAAAACATAATTTAAGAACAAAAAAAAAAACGAACTACTAAGAAATTTTATTGATGGTATTGAATCGATTAAAATATAAAGAAACCCAATGTATAAATAGAATTGGTACTACTATACCAATTGTAAATAATAATATTAATACAAAATGGTGACTTTGAAATAAATAAATGTCAGATTGGATGGTGGATAAATTAGCTCAAATTTGCAACGGTTGCCCTCGGATAAATTAGCACGTCGTATAAATTCATCAACTCCACCACTCATGATTATTGAAGAATCATTCATAACCACTTAAATGTTGAAATCACTTAAACGTAATTAATAGTTGCTTGTTTTAAAGTCTCCATATTAGTATCATGAATATTCTTCATCCAAAAACTCATTGGAATAGGCTGCAAAAAATACATACAACTATATTATATGAGAACTAACAATTGTTATAAGTGACATTAAATATTTATATATTGCGAAAATAATAAAACTCACCAAAAAAGAAGACTCAATGTGAGTTTTTTTTAATTGATTTGCGAAAAAAAGGAAAAGATGGATCTTCATAATCTGAATTAATGTCCTCATATCGCGCCACATTGAAAAATCTCTTCTCAACACCAGAGGATGCGAAAATATTAACATCCACTACCAAGCCACCAGGATAAGTAATGATAAATTGGTCGCCTAGTTCAACATTGTTATGGATGCAAAAAGTTTCAAACCGTATGTAAAACAAACCCCATCGTCGCAACTATTCATCTCTACAGGCCAATAATGCCCACGCCAATTACGAAAATCAAAATAAACGGGTAGTGCATCCTCAAAATAGGCTGAAAACATCTTAGTAATGGACTGCAAAAATGAAACCATGAATTTAGATTTAATGAGATTAAGGGAATATTATCATATATAATAAGAATTTCAAAGTATGTGTACTACATTATATATATATATATATATATATATATATATATATATATATATATATATATATATATATATATATATTTGAATATAAATTAAACTAACCAAATTTGCTGGAGGAGAGTATTTCATGATAAATGGTTTATTTCGGGGAACATAAAATTTCTGAATAATTATTTGAAAAAGTTTAAAAAAGGACTTCAGATATCAACAAATAAGTAATTTTCGTACAAACAACTAGAATTTTCAAACATACCAACATATGTTCATCGGAATACTCAATACAAATCCTCGTATTGATCGCATCACTGGGTTGCTTATCCATGGAGAAGAAATCAAAATTTATAATTCTGAATATTATAATTATGGGATAATTATAATGATGGAGTGTGTATGGTTTTTTATAATTAAACATAAGTTGCAAATCCATATTTTATTATATTTTTATAATATAAAGATATTGCGTTTCAACATACATGAAATAATTCTTATCAAGATTGATATGTAATCATTATATGCTTTCAATATATTCTCTTACTATGATAATTTTCCATATGACTTTGCTCCCAAATATAAATTGATTGAAAAATATTATCGATTCCGATATATATGTTAACTGCAAGATATCTCATTAATTAATAATTAATAATAAAGAATTTAATAATTAGTGGAGACCTCTCAAATATTGCCTATTATTTTGGAGATTAGATTGATGATTTACTGATTTATATTACCATTTTAATGATAGCTCATTAAAATATGATTCATTCCCATATAAATGTTGATTGCAAGGTGTAATATAGTTAATTAATATTCGGTAATAAATGAGTGTATCTCAAATTGTTATACCATTTGTTTATGAGCAACACAATCATTAGTTGAAATCTTTTGTTCTCAAACATTGTTCATTATTGCCGAGATTAGAATGATGATTTCTTAATATATTTTACCATTTTTATCGAATGCTCATTCAAAAATATTAACATATTCACTACATATTACCATAACTATTGGGTATGAAATCTTTTCAAATTGATTTATTAATATATGGTAATATGTAATAAGAATTAATATTTTCTCGACGAAGAAGATTGAGATTTTAACTTATGTATTACTAACTAAAATGATCAAGATTAACATCATACTAAATTTGAAAATTTCATGAATTGATTACCGTGTAAAATTAGAACTATTAAAAACCTTTGAATTACTACCAAATTATAATATATTGTCATTAGTGAGATTCTTTCATTTTCAAATCCATTTGTACATTATCTTGAATTGATTTTGCCGTCATATGTACTACCGTTATTTAACGGCGCATAAAGGATATTAATAATATAATCGTTGATTACTATAATAATAGTAATACGAAGAATTTCCAAAATGTTATATCAATTAATATGTACAATTATGTAATAGTTATTAATAAAATCATATTTTCATTCACTCTGATATCACACTAACATTTTGTTTTATATCAATATATGAGAGAAAAAATAAATAAATAATAGAGATGTGATTAGATCACATCTGCATATCTACAGTAATTAATTATCCAAAAAACATTCCAAAGATTAAAGTCGCAGATCGTTTTCTGGAGTATTATATCAAGACTAAAACATGAACAGCCAGAAACAACAACAAAGATGAGATCATACAGTTTCTCCAATCCTTAATGTGAACCAAAAACACTTGAATAATAATATCTAATGCAAAATAAGTTGGAAAACTATTCCCGAAACTTGAAGTAGCCTGAATTCAACCTCCGAATCTTGCCGAAGCTGCAAATAAGATATAAATTCTCTACAATCATTCTGAAGATAGACACGGTCACCTTTGAGCTTCACTTGAACCACCCATCGATTCAGATCATTTATTATGAAGGCCTGATTTTCAGTCTGCCTATAAGAACCAATAATTGTTGATCGCCAGAAATTTCGTGGAATCATCTAACAACAGGTAAATCATGTTAAATATAATCTGTTTTCATACAAACAAAGATATTCTATTTTTCGAACAAAGCTACAACTCATAAATACTCACAATTCGTCCGCATTCAATATTTGTTCAGGTCAATTTCACACGGAAAAATTCAGCATCGATGTCTGCACTGTCACGATTAATTCCACAGATTTGAAATCTCCCAGTCAGTGAAAGATCTATGATTATAGCATCAAGAAAATCCTTTTCAATGTTTCGAAAGAATAATAACCATCCGAACTCAATGTTATTGTCAAATAAAAATCTTATCCAGCCACGTTGGAATGAAACCTAAATAGCACCACAATTTGATTAATGAGCCTTCAATACAGATAAATAATCATTTAAAATAAAACATACAGTATTAATATAAATTCATTGAACTTTTGAACCGTTGATCACCAATTTGACATGCCAAATACTCCCGCAGGCATTCCTCAGAGTATACATGGTGGCACCAATCCGAATCATTGAAGGCGCAACCATTGAAGTGATAAACTGCAAGGATTGATTTGAAAATATTAATGCATTTATCAAGATTTATTAATGGAGATACATAGGAAACAGTTTACCATAAACAAAAATAACCGCAGCTATATTAAGATTAGCACAAACTCAGCATCACAGAAATATTAAAAGTAGTTATTTCTCGAGTTTCAATTTGATGTGTAGACACGCAATCAGTTTATAACGAACATGCAAATTTTGGAAAGAACAATTCTTGCGTTTACAGATCGAATAATTATCTCAAGATAATTCAAATAATTTATATCCATATACTTAAAAAAAATGCTTTGTTCAATTCAAATTGAATCTATAACTGAACACCCAAAAGGAAAAAAAAAGAATCTTATTTTGATCAGATCTCCAAAAAATTTCATAAGCTCATAATCACAGATCGAACAGCCTTATAATTCACAATTGGAAGAATTCCATAAATGAAATAATAAACAAAATGTATTATTTTTTAAATTCATTTCCACACATAAAAAAAATGCTTTGTTCATGTCGATATGAATCGAGAACTGAACACCAAAAAAAAAATAAAAAAAATCTTATTTTGTTCAGATCGGCCAAAATTATCATAAACCCATAATCACAGATCGAACAGGCAATCTCCAGATAATTAGAATATTTCCAGATCATTAATATAATTGGTACAAATTATTAATCATTTACCTGTGTTCATCATCGGTCCACGGAAAAAAAGTATTAATTTAAAAAAGAAATCGAATGATTCCAGAACTGAAAGATAACATAAAATACAGATCCGAAATATTCGAATACCTTTACATAACTTTCGGATCTGATGAACAATTAACAAAAATCTTGCGACTTTAAAATTAATGAAATTGAATTGGAAAAAAAGAATACATACCAAAAGAAATCAAAAAATACTTACCAATTGCTTTTTGTAACTTCCCAACATAACTTTCATAAAGGATGGGATTAACATAGCGGAAGGTGACATCTGCTAAAAAAAGGAAAGAAATTATAAGCGCCACAATTTGAGATATCCGAGAGCTGATTATGTTAAATTTTGAAGACAAATTCTGGAGATTTGATCAAAATAAGAGTAACAGAAGTTACATCATAGGAGCAACCAAGTACAACCGTAATAGGAAATGAACTTCTCAGGTGAAGAAAATTACCATTCGTATACGACCCATATTGTCATAGCTAATTTCAACAACCTTCTGCAAGCTAAAAACCCAAGATGGGGACTATTTTAATTCCTCTGCTGATACACCACACAAAGCAGTAAAAAACTCAACCACTGATTCACTAGGTAATTTGACACTATTTGCAAACACATATTCTGTTGGTTTTCCACATAGCTCTCTCAAAATCCTCTCTCTACTAGCGTGAACTTCTAAAAATAGGTTAATCGTGAATCCAGAAAATAACATACTCCAGTTGACTAATCTATTAGATGCACTCACTTGATTAATCACTCAACCAACAAATGTAGCCACAACAGTCTTGATCTGCACACGCATAATGAAATTCCAAAAATATATATCCTATTATAATAAGATATAAATCAAGCACTGAATTAGGTTGGTCAGATCTACCATTGATTTTGAAACATACTACCAGAAAAATTGGCACCAAGATTTTATAAAATTAAATAAAAGAAAATAAATCAGATATACGGATCTCATCAGTACCATCATACCCACAAATCATTAGCAGCATCTTTAGAGAAAAAAAAATTAAAATATCACAATGTAAAGAAGAAAACAGATCATTGATGGGGCATTAAATCATTGAACCCAATCCCATCGAAAATAGTAGCTAAAGAAAAAAAAGGAATTGAACGATAATTAATAATCCAATAAATTAGAGAAAAACCTTCTTCCTGAGACCAGAAGTTCCAGGTTTCTGTCCATCGAATGGCGTAGTCTCCACGCACGCAACCTTGAAAACCACCATCTTTATTCAAAAGCGGAAATATCGAACTAAAAAATAAAAGGAGAGTTTAGAAGCAAATCACGCTGTGTATACAATCACACTAGTGTGAAAGAAAAATCAAACTGTGTTCTCTCTGGGATGAGAAAGAAAAGAAAGAAAAAATAAGAAGAAAATGGATGCTCGTGAGAAAGGACTAACGTGAAAAAAGGTGGGCTGCAACCTTAACCAAAAAAAGAAGTTCTTATTTATAGGGGGTCAAAATCGTGGCCTCATCCCAAAAAAGACCCCCTATGAACCACAAGCTGCACGTCATTTTTGGGAGATTCTGATTGGTCCACATCAGCCTTAAAACACTCTCACGCTGACACCTCATCATTAATAGTTAACACTATTAACAAAATGGAGGATATAATTATATTGGAGTTTATTTAACCGCATATTTTAAAAAGTATATATATATATATATATATATATATATATATATATATATATATATATATATATATATATATATATATATATATGGTTGGGTTCAAATGAGAACCCGTCATTATATGTGAACCTAGGGACTCATCTTGACCATTAGATTGGATAATCTTGATGGTTGAGATCATGACATGTCAGCATGGTAATAATGTAAAAAAATGCATTAATTAATTAAAAATGGTATTTTGGACATATATCAACGTTTACAAAGAGCACTACATTGTTCAATGGAAATCACAATAGATTAAGAAAAAAAACACTACGATTGTACACAAAAAGCATCGCGAATTTCGTCTATAAACTGCAAATTCAAAATTTTGAAATGAAACTCAAATCTTCAACAAATCATAACTTTTTCAAATTTTATTCGTTTTGAATGAAATATATATCAAATTAATCACATTCTCAAGATCTACAATTTAAGATACATATTGCATGTTTTAAAATGTAAAAAAACATATATATATAATTAAATTAAAAAAATTGGACTGATTTTAGCACTATAGTACTGTGTAAAAAGCACAATGAACATGAACATATAATTGCACTGTGCAATATTAGATCTAAGGCCAGGATTAGTCCCTAGATTCACATATAATGACGGGGTTCTCATTTGAACCCAATCCTATATATATATATATATATATATATATATATATAAAGTTCAAGACAACTGATTAATCATAAATTAAATAAAGAATTTTAATTTTAAAACTGATTAATTGTTAGCCATGTTATTTATTTATTTACGACGGTTATATAAAAATATATATAACATAATTAAATTAAATAATTTTTTATTATTCAATAATAAAATTTCTCTCTTTAAAAAAAATCTATTTAATTTATTAATTACATATTTAATTCATGTCAATTTTACTATACATGTCATGTTATTTTTAAGGGAATCTATGGTTAGATATTAATATAAAAGTTAGATTTTCTTACTTATTATTTAGTTTATATATTATAATAAAGTTAGAAGTGTAATTATATATTACTTACCTAATAAAAACACTATTATTTCGGAGCAAATTTCACCATATAGCATAATCCAAATTTCATTAATATATAGCACAAGGGGTTACAATCTATGTTGGGACATCCAAAAGTATGGGTGGTCATGAATATTAGAAAAGCCCCTCCCCACACGCACTGTTTTCCAGATTTAAGAAAATTGTCAAAATCGTACCGCACATTTATAATATAAGAATAAAATATAGCGTTCCTTATTCTTAAGAGTAAATAGTTAATATCAATGATAAGTTTAGAGTTGCATTTTGCCTTTTAAACAAAATTCATGCAAAACAAAATGTATTCTACACTGCTTCTTTATTTTCACTGAAATGTATATTTTGCATCAAAATAAATATTAAAATTCATTAAACTTTGAGTGTAAGTAAAATAAAAAGAAGGTGCAATACGATCTGATACTCACTCTATGCTAAGAAAATAATATTATCTCCGTTTCGTTTTATCTGTCGTAATTTAAAAAAAATTCAAGTCCCATTTTATATGTCATATTTATATTTTTAAAAGATAATCCTTGATAATTCTTATTTTTCTAATAATAATTAAATGTTACTTTACTAGTTTTACCCCACTTTTATTATTTCACATGTTTAATTTTTAAACAAAAATATATTATGATCATTTCATACCTATAATTATAACCAACCATCTTTTTTAATTTCCGTGAAATGCTCAATTGCGGCAGATAGAATGAAACAGAGGAAGTACAATTTTATTTTCACAAAGATTAAGAAAAAGTTGTTAGTATGGTTGAAACAATAAATTTTACTTATATTTTTAAATTATATCCTTCATTTTAACAATAATAATTCATTAGATGCCGAATACAATGTACATTAAATAGGGGCACATAAATAAATGCATGAAACAAGTATGAAAAATTTGTTATAATTTAGGACAAAAAAAGAAAGTGTACTATAATTATTTGACGCATGAAGTACATTTATTATTATTTTTTCCCAAGTATCCTAATTTATTTATTAATATTATCAATTATATAATCATCCATATATATTAATGCAAAAACTCTTTAACATATGAGTCTACTTCGTATGCTTCATTTGCAAATAAAAAATTATGGTATTTGCTCATGTGTCTTCCAAACCTAATCTCTACCTAATTTAATATTAATTTAATCATTTTCTTTTATTATATTTTGCCTAATCCAATATTTCTCCTTTACTTAGTTTAGTACATTAATTTTATTCTCTTAATATAAGAATATAAGTTAGAAAAGATCTAAATTCGTTATTTTAATTTACATATGAAATATTCTTAATTACAAAAGGTTAAATAAGTTGTATTTATACTAAAACCTTAAATAACTTTATTTTTGAGATTTCAAAATTCTACATAGGAAAATTAATAGTTATTTGCAATAATATTAATATGTAACTAAATAGTAGCAATGACTTTAATATAAACATAAAATATAAAATTATATGATAATAATAGTAGTTAATATTATTAATTAATATTAATTAGATACCAGTACAATGCGATACAAATTGGGAGTATGTCACTCTTTCGAGTTTTTTAAAGTACGTGCTTATAATTATTAGCAAATTTAATCTAAGTATTAAAATATAAATTAATTTAATAGTAATAATAATTAATTAAAAGCTATTAGACTCGGATTTATAACGTGACATCTTTTGAGTTTTTCTTAATATATAAATAAATTTATTAATAAATTTAATCTATATAAGACACTAGTTAGAATATATTATTTGAATTTTCTATTTTAAAATTTAAATTTTATAATTATCAAAAACATATTTTATATTTATCTTTTTGTTAATTTTGTGTAATCAACGGTGTTAAAACCACCGAACCGATCCCCAACACCAAAAACCACCCTATGGTTTTATTTCCTAAATAGCGGTTTAAAAATAATTTAAATTAATTTGATTTTAAAATCCTTCAAAAAAATAATAAAAACGCACCATGATCACTCGTATCCAAAAGAGTGAATCCAAATAGCCTCCTTCCAAGTCAACTTTGAAGTTTTTAATAGTTTATCGTGCTATTCTGCAGCATAAATTTTCTAGTATGTTATAAACTATAGAGAAAAACTTGCAGAATAAATTTTTTAAGTATGTTATAAGTTATTGAGAAAAATAAAGAAAGTATATAGAGAATGAATTTTCAGGTTTATATTTTTATTATAATTGAAACTCTATTAATAGGAAAACTTATAATGGTACAATCGTAATTACATAATCTCATTAGGGGCAAAATAGTCATTCACACACGTAATAATAAATGTGTATGCTATTTACAAATAGTAAGTTTATTGAGGTGTTATGTGGCGGAGGTGTGACGGCGAGGTTTGAGCCAAACGGTGGTAGTTGTGGCGCTGCGATGCGAGATTTGAGCCAGACGAAAATGAGATTTTCACCGGATGGTAGTGATTATCAGGTCCTTGCGACAGCGATATATTGTCGGTGATAATTGAAGATTTTCTAGAGAGAATAGGGAGAGTTAAATTTGAGAGCTAAGAAGGCCTGACGGAGTAATTAAGTTTGTTGCAATTTTTTGACGTGGACGGAAGTGTTGGGGCGGGGGCATGACCGAGGTGATGGAAATGTTGGGATGGAGGTGCCGGTCGCGGGAGCAGATAGCGAAGAAAAATGAGAGAATAATGTTTTGTATATATATACATGGTCCGAATTTGTTAGGCTGATACGGGTTTGGTTCAAGTTTAATACGTCACATGAAAAAAATATTCGTGTGATGGCGGTCACACAGAAAACTTACACTTATAACATAGTTTTGTTTGTCATGTTCTTCCCCTCTCCCCCACCCCATGAGAAATAGTCTTTCGTGTTTCCCTCCATATATACATTGTTGCCGATCGTTATAAACCTTTTTATTCTTTTATGGTTTTTATTAATTTTCTTTTCTTTTTCTTTTTATTTTGGGGTGAATGAGATGGGGGTGGGGGTGAGTATTTATCTATTGATCAAAATCAAAATATGGGATAATTTAACAAACTAGTTATGAAAAGAACATGTTCCCCGAGACAACATTTAAACTAAAATCAGTAGCAAAAGTAAAATACAAGACATTTGGCTGATCAGCACGCAGTACGTAGCATAGAGCTTTTATTTTGGTTCCAACATAATTTGCTCAGAAAAATTGAGCGATCTAATTACAAATCTTCTTACAAGTGCACTTGCGGGGCCTAGGACCTAATTCACAAACACCAGACGCATAGTGCATCGTGTTCACGCAGGTGGCATTGCATCCGTGATCAGCAACACAGTTTCCATTTGGAACATCGCAGAAGTTCGTCGCGAGATTCTCCTCTGCACAAATTAACACTAAGTTTTATTCAAAATAATTATAAATATATATAATTGATGTTTTGATTTTTTAATTACTGCATTCAAGTTATATCAAATATATCGTTCTCATGTCTAACCAACAGAAATAAATTATGTATTTAGTGGATTTTAAATGCTATATCAAAACGTTCATCTACGAATCAAATCAACTTTAATGTGCTCAACTAAAATTAACATCCCAGTATTGTTTAAGAATGCATATACAGAATATATATATATATATATATATATAGATATATATATAGTTAAAATTAATCAGGAAATTAAGCAAAAAGGAGAAGGAGCGAGAAAGAAGGCAAAGAAAAGCAGTGGAGAAATAAAACTCACGAGGGGCCGAAGCAATCACTAAGATAAGCAGTAAACGCCCAACAAAATATTGTTTCTTAGTCTCCATGCAGATACTTGTCTCACTCTCCCTATCTTCAACAGACTAGTGCTCAAGTCGTGTATGCAGAGCTACAATATAACGCTGATTTATATAACACCCCTTAACCGCGTCAAGTTTACTTTTTTAGGGAATATTGTTAAATAATCTAAGTGTAGGTTCATTTGTGAATTAGTCCTACATCTAATTTGAAGTCAAATAGTGCCTACTTTTTATTAAATAGTCCAAAATTACAATATTAAAATATCACAATACACTTACTATGAAAAAACTAATAAAAATAATTAAATAAAATAATAATAATAATATATAATTATTATTATTATTTTGGTGCCACCGTCGACCGACCGAAAAATTTCTCGGACACCGATTTTCTTTTTTCCTAAAAAAAAGACATTCTTAATTTTTGTTCAAAAACTAAGAAAAATACCTACTTTATAGTGAAAATTTTATACTATATATATGAAAAAGTAAGAAAATTTCTTACTTTTTAGTGAGATTTCTTATTTTATATTTGATTGGGAAAAAAAATTCTCGTCGAAAAATCTTCGGCGGCAGCGGCAGTGGGTGGGCCGACGGTAAGTGGAATGGAGTAGTGGAAGTGGTGTGTTGTTTATTGATATAATTATATTATTATTTTTAATAGGGGTAACCTTGTAATTGTATATTTATGGTTCGAATATTTCAGATTTTGTATAATTAGTTAGAGTATTTTGACAAAAATATTTTTTTCCTATGTAGTATTTGACGATTGCCCCTAATTTCTATTATTAATTCTATTTCACTATTGAAAACGGTGGCCACCATATTTGACTAGTCGCGATCAGGAACCCAGTAAGACTTGGGGGCAAGTTATGGTAATGGTTATTTTTAATTTTTGGTCCACTATAATGGCCACATTTCGTAAATGGTACGTACGTGATATTGACCATTATCAAACAACCATACTATATTGGTAAATTCATCTAAAAAGACCAAAAATAGGCTCGATCGGACTTTTTTTTACTGATGTGACGTGATTCAATACTTTCTTTTCATTTTTCTTTAATTTTAAGTATTAAATTGAAAATAAAAAACTGAGAAAATTCTCATTTTTATCCATTATATTGGGCACATTACGAGAAAAAGTACGTAAAATTGGCTATCGTCAAATCATATCTGTTAAGTTACCCAATTCAACAAAAAAGTCGAAAAAAGCTTGATCGAATTTTTTAATTCCAACGTAACATGATTCTATATTATTTTATCATTTTTCTTTAATTTAGATATCAAATTAATTAAAAAAAACCTATTTTACCTTCATTTTCTCTTCTTTTAATCAAATTAATAATATCTTAAATAATGAGAAAAAAACCAGTGATAAATATATAAACATAAAATAAATTTTCAAAAATTATAAATTAATATAATAATTAATATAATATTTTATTACAAAAATTTTAATTAATAAGAAATTAATAAATTCGGAGATAAATATAAAAATATAAAATGAATCTTTAAAAATATATAAAAAATTATATAAGAAAATATCTTATAAATGATTTTTGAAAATTCTATAATTATTATAAATTTATATTATGTTTTCATATTTATAAATGATTTATATTAATTTTTTATTGATTAGAATTTTATTAATTAGATTAACAAAAGATAAAAGAAAAACAGAAAAAGAAAAGGGAGAGCAAAATAAGTTTCTTTTTTAATTTAATTTTTATAATTATATAAAACTGATAAGAAAATATAATATAATACCACATCACCAAAAAACCTTGATTGTACTCTTTTTGAACCTTTTTTTGTTGATTAATTGGCAACTTAACAGATGTATTTGAGAATGGTCAACGCCATGTACCTATTCTGGTAAATATAATGGACCAAAATTAATTTTCTCATTAAATTTTATCTTCAATTAATGATTAAAATTAAAGAAAAATGATTAAGAAAATACTGAATCACACCATGTCAGCAAAAAAACCCGATCGAGCTTTTTTTGGACCTTTTTTGATGAATTTATCAACTTACCAGACGTTATTTGATGATTACAAACATCATATACCTCTTCTCAAATATATCCAATATAATGGAACAAAAATAAAAACTTTCCATATTGTAAGCATACAAATAAATGTAACGTAAAATCATAAACTAAGTCACGGATCTTGAACTCCATTATGCTTTTTAGCTGATATGAAAATAATTTCTTTCTCTTAACTTTTGTGATTTTGATTAAGGTGATAGAATATTAAATCTGATGGGCCTTTTTGTGTTTTTCATTACTTACGTTCTATCAATTATAAGAAGAATATAATATTAATGTTTTCAACCTGGCTTCATCGACATCGACATAAAGTCGTTTCATCATCAAAACTTATCGAGATTTAATTAATTAACTTTACACCATCAATAAGATATTAAAAGTAATTTATTTAATATCTAACATAAATGTATGACACTCACACATAGATCTCAACTAGTGGAAAAATGATATTAAAGTCGTTGTATAAGTGGCGCTTCAAATGCTAAGCGCTGTAAAATGTTCAAAAGTGGCACTTTCTAACACTGAACCGCCACTTATAAAAATTAGACGTTTATTTATTACTAAGCGCCACTAATAATTTTAAAAGTGTCAGTTATAATAAAAGCGTCACCAATATACTGAGACCGGGTGGCGGTTAAATAAATAAGCACCACTAATGTACCAAGAACGGGTGTCGCTTATTTGAATAAGCGCCACCAATAAGTATTAACTTATTAGTGTTGGTTTTTTTGTAAGAAGTGCCTCCCGAATTTGATTAATAGCGGCGTTAAGAAATAGAAAGCGACAACAATACTTGGACAAACCCTAAAATTTTTCAGCACCTTAACAATATGCAATTGGACCCACGCTGCCCACCTATCGATCTTACGCCCCTGTCTCCGAATTATGCTATCGCACACATTTTGAACAAGAAAGATATTACCACACTTCATGTACCTATATCTCTTTCCCATATCTGGTCGCCTTCAGTTATTCAATCTTTGGCAGATCTTTTTTCCTTTTTCAAAGTTCTACAATGGGCAGGGCCATGAATGCAATAGAATGAAGGATCTCCAATCTCATTTTTTCTTATTCTTTTTTAAATTGTTTTGATTCGGTTCTGTAGATTAAAGTCAATCATATATATGCAATTTTTAAACTTTTGATGCGATTTAATCTAAGACTCGATTTAAATTTCAAACTCCTTGAATTTCAGTTCCTACGAATTGGAAATTGGGTTGATTTGTGGAAAGGAATCAAAATTAATATACAAACTGCTGAGTAGTTAAGTTTCATCGATTAATTGTTTTTTTTACATATAAACTTGAGGTTCTAGACGGGAATTGAAGAATATGAGATGGGGAATCTATTGTCCCGGTCTTGCAAGCGCAGCAAAAGAAAAAATAGTATGACTACACGAAGAGGCTTCAGTTTGATAAGCCTTTGGCCGCCAAGATCACTCTCGTCTTCGTATGTCGAAAATCCCTTTGACAAATTGCAACAGAGAGATCAGAAACATAGTGTAACGAAGAGTACTTCTGGCAAAGCATGTGGCATATCTTCTTCCAGCTGGAGTGGGTTTGATAAGAAGAAAAAGTTTATTTGAGTATGAAGCATACAACTGTTTTCAATAATTAGAATTTTGGTTATTTTCTTTTCTTTTTTTTTTCCCATTTTCTGGTTGATTGATACTGATGGTGTTTGGTTTTGATTCCTGTTTAGGTGGATTTGACACTACTCTTGCTGCGGCTAGGTAATTTATTTATTTATTTATTTATTATCCTCAGTATAGAATGTTATTTAAATTTTCTACTTTCGGCTCTATTTTTATAACTTGTGTTATTGTTAATTATTTTGATATAATTCTTGAGTAATTTGTCTTATGGTCTTTGTGGTATTAAAGCTTATGATAGAGCTGCATTAATATTTCCGGGGAGTTGACACTGATATTATTACAGTGAATAAAGTACAGGAATTACAAATATTTAACTGCTTCTCCAGGAGTAGTGTCATCCATATTACATTGATTCATGATCAGAAATTTTTTACTGATCAACCATGGACGATCAAGATTCGGTCAAAATATCAAAAACACTTTGATTTCATGTTCGAAAGATGTCCAATAATTTTCTCAAGATATGACCATCACCAAGTATGTGAATTGAACCATCAACTGTTTTAAGTTGCCAGCGGCAGTGCCGCTTGGCCACCGCGAGACGACATCCACACGTCTTTATAAATTTATCATGATTGGATGACACGTCAAACTATCGGCTGCCATCAATCAATATCAGTCGCCGGCGGCCGAACAGTGTGGTTGGCGCATGGTGACACATATACCTCTTTGTAGAGTATCAATAGTACAAAAATAAATATTTACATGTCCAAGCATCATTGTGCGATTCTCCATAGTGAGGGTATCAATTTATAATTTAACTATTAAAATTTTAAAATGACATATTTTTAAATGAGTTTTATTTTATATATCAATATTGGTCTCAAATTGTAGCTCTCATTAAACTGAACACTATGGTATTAAGAAAACATATTTCTGATAATTTATGCCTTTCATAATTGATGAAAATTAGAATTTATAATTTAAACATTCAATGTATTAAACTAATTATTTATTTGTAATTTATTACCTTTCTTCATTTTGACGTACTCTTTCCTTTATACTTGTTAGACATATTAATCCAGTCAGCATTGAGTGTACAGTTAGCATTCCCAGTCAGCTTCAGGAGCTAACATCTTATTTGTCCTTTCTGTGGTTTGGACGTCTGCATGACCACTTACAGCTGTTTTACTGGTGCTTTCCTCACCACAGAATGTGTGTGCAGCTGTTCCTTGATCAATGGCTCAGTTTTCTTGCCTGTTGTTTTGTGTTGTTGCTTCAGCTAGGGTTCCTGCCTATTTATGTATGTCTGTATGCTGAACTTTGTTAATGAGATATGAAAGCAAATGTTCCCCTTTCCAGTTTTAGTTTATTTGTGCTTTAATTGATTTCCAACATGGTATCAAGAGCAGGTTTGCCTGGCTCTGTAAGGTCACTGTCAATCATTTTTCCTCTACAATTCTTTTCACCTTTTTCTTTAGATTACTTTTTTTACCTGATCTAGCTATCTCCTAAGTGGCTGAAAATATGGCTGCACCGGAGGGTGATCCCACTTCAAATACAGCAGCAGCTTTTCCCTCAAATATTTTGATACAACCACAACATCAACTAATATCAGTCAAACTCAATGAAAATAATTTTTTAGTCTGGAAGCAACAGATTCTTACTGCAGCCACTGGATTAGGGCTTGAGTCCTACTTAAATGGGACAGGTGAGATCCCACCAAAAGTCATTCAAAATCAAGAAGGCCTTTTTGTTCTTAATCCCAAATTTCAAACCTTTCAAAGACAAGACCAGTTATTGGCATCTTGGCTGCTACCCTCTCTCTCAGAGAGTGTTCTTATCTTAATGGTTGGGCTTACTACTAGTCATGAGATGTGGAGAGCCTTGGAATCAAATTTTGCAGCTCAGTCCGGATTAAAGACCATGCAATACAAGATCCAGCTGCAGACAATGAAAAAAGGGAGTCTTTCTACGAGGGAATACTTGAATAAGGTTAAGGTGTGCTATGATAACTTAGCTGCTTCTGGGCACAAGGTAGAGGACTTTGATCAGTTGCTACATGCTTTGACAGGTCTAGGGAGTGACTATGATCCAGTGGTTGTAATTATAACATCAAGTCCAGAAAAATGGAGCTTTAAAGATGCCAGTGTCTTACTTTTGAGCTTTGAGTCCAGATTGGAGGCCTCAAACCCTCAGTTTGATGAATCTGTGCAAATGACTGCAAATGTTGCAACTCAAGGCCAGTCAAGGAAAGATAATGGAAATTGGAACAGCTCAGGTGGCAATACCAGAGGAAGAGGATCATTCCTTAACAGAGGAAGTAGAAGGAGAGGTGGCACTAGAGGAAGAGGAGGAAGGAACTATAATAATAGCAGAGTGACCTATCAAATTTGTGGATACACTAACCACACAGCTTCTAAATGCTATTACAGGATGGATCCCAATTTCACTCCTCATTCCCCTTAAAGTTTCAGTCCTACTACTAATCAGAATTTTAATAGAGAATCCTTTTCAAGCAATAGGAACAATCAAAATCGGACTCACTCCCCAGCAATGACAACAATGGTTGCCACTCAAGACAATGCCTCTGATTATAGTTGGATACCGGATTCAGGAGCTTCAAATCATGTCACTCCAGATTTTTCAAACCTCAACATTTCTTCAGAATATCAAGGCACAAATCAGCTTCACTTGGGTAATGGTGCAGGTTTGTTCATCTCTAACATTGGAAATACTACTGTTAAATCTTCCTATCCTCCCTTTAAACATCTTTTTCAGCTTAATAACCTGCTTCATGTACCTAGTATCACCAAAAATCTTCTGAGTGTTTCTCAGTTTGCCAAAGATAACAAGGTTTATTTTGAATTTCATCCTTCTGTTTGTTTTGTTAAGGATCAAGCCACAGGGGATACTATACTCCAAGGGAAACTTAGTGAAGGTTTATATAAGTTTGATCTCTGCCAAGTGAGACCTCAAAAGTGCTCCTCTTTTTCTCCAAATCTGTCAACTGCCAAGAATAATGTTGTCAAAAGTCCTTGTTTTTTTTTCTGTTTCCAAGAGGGCAGTAGACCTTGATGTGTGGCACTACAGACTAGGCCATGCTGCTAATGAGATTGTAATAAAAGCACTAAGAGATTGTAATATAAAATTTTCCAATAATAGATTTATCAACTCCTTTTTTAATGCTTGTTTGAAATCTAAATCCCATAAATTGCCTTTTCAAGAGTCTCTAAGTATAATACATGCTCCTTTTGATCTAATACACTCTGATCTGTGGGGACCTTGTCCTGTTAAAGCCACTAATGACAGCTTATGCTATGTTGTGTTTATTGATCACTTCACAAAATTTTCTTGGATTTACTTTCTTAAACACAAGTCTGAAGCCCTCCAAGCATTCCTGCATTTTCAAGCCCTAGTTGAAACTCAATTTTCTGCTAAAATTAAAGCTGTCCAAAGTGATTGGGGAGGTGAATATAGGATTCTATCCAAACTTTTGCAAGCCAAAGGTATAATCCATAGAGTCTCTTGCCCTTATACCTCTCAGCAAAATGGGGTGGCTGAGAGGAAACATAGGCATGCTGTGGAGACAGGTCTCTCCTATCTTTCTCACTCTGAGGTTCCTAACACCTTTTGGATGGAAGCCTTTAACACTTCTGTGTATACTATAAATAGAGTCTCTACAAAACAGTTAAGCTACAAGTCACCTTTTGAAGTTCTATATGGTCACAAACCTGTGTACTCCAATCTGAGAGTGTTTGGTTGCCTGTGCTACCCTCATGTGTGACCTTATAACAAGCACAAACTTGAGTTTAGAGCTGTCCCATCTACATTTCTTGGGTACAGTGAGGGGTATAAAGGGTATAAAGTTAGGTTGCCATCTGGTAAAGTACTGATGAATAGACATGTTGTCTTTGTTGAAGATCAGTTCCCCTTTGCCAAAAAAGCAAAATATGAGACTCATGCTGTCTCTTCTGTGGATAAATCCAAGTGTTCTCCTCTGTATCCAATACTCATTCCTACTTCACAGGATCAGACAATCATCACTCCTATCACATCCAACTCTACTGCTCCACATCCTGCCCATGATCTTGATCACTCCCCTATTGCACAAACCTCTCTAATACATATATCTGCACAGTCCTCCATTGCACCTACCATAAATCCTCTCCACCTTCCCCACATACAACCTCATCCTCTCACACCACCATCCCTTTAACAGTACAATTGCCTCAGTTAGATAATGATCAAAACTGTTCTATTACTCACACTGTTGCACCTATTGCTACTAATACTCATTCTATGCAGACTAGAGCCAAACACAGGTAACTTGAAGCACAGAGTGTTTACTGCATTGCTTCAATCTGATACAGAACTAAGGACACTAAAGGAAGCTCTACCTCAAAAGCATTGGCAACAGGCTATGTTCTCTGAATTACAAGCATTATCCAACAACAACACTTAGATTCTAGCACCTCTCACTCCTGGCAAAAAGGTGGTTGGCTGCAGATGGATTTACAAGATAAAAAGAGGGGTTGATGGTTCTATATTGAGGCACAAAGCAAGGCTAGTAGCAAAGGGATACACACAAACTCCTGGCTTTGATTATGAAGAGACCTTTAGCCCTGTAGTGAAACCTGTTACAATAAGGACAGTCTTATCTATTGCAGTTTCTTGTGGTTGGATTGTGAGGCAATTGGACGTTAACAATGCATTCCTAAATGGTGATCTTACAGAAACTATATACATGAAACAACCTCCAGGTTTTGAGCAAGGGAACAGTGAGTTGGTATGCAAATTGAACAAAGTTATCTATGGCCTAAAACAAGCACCAAGGGCCTGGTATTCCAAGCTGAAACAAGTGCTCACAAGATTAGGTTTTCAGTCATCTCAGTCTGATAATTCTCTCTTTTTCAAGGCCAACTCACAGTCATACACAGTCCTATTAGTATATGTGGATGATATTTTAATCATAGGCAGCAGTGAGACTGAAATTGCTTCCCTTATCAAGCTTCTTGATTCAGCTTTCTCTCTAAAGGACTTGGGGGTTGTTCATTACTTTCTGGGAAATGAGGTTACACATTCCTCTTCAGGAATGCATATGTGCCAAAAATAATACATTCAGGATCTTCTTCATAGAGCAGGAATGACAGGTGCAAAAGGGTCCATTACACCTATGATCACTTCACCTCCTCTATCCAGATTTGTTGGCTCTCCCCTTCCTGCTCAGACACTTGACAGAAGTATAATAGGTGGACTGCAATATTTAACTATCACAAGACCCGAAATTGTCTTTAATGTAAACAGATTTAGTTAATTTATGCAAAACCCTTTGGATACTCACTGGAAGGCTGTCAAAAGAGTGCTCAGATATGTGGCTGGAACATCAAATCTTGGACCATCCATCACTAAATCTCAGACTAATAGGCTGATTGGATTCTCAGATGCTGATTGGGCAACTGATGTAGATGATAGAAGATCTGTTACAGGCTTTTGTTTATTTTTGGGGTCCAACCTCATCTCTTGGTGCTCTAAGAAGCAAGCCTCAGTCTCCAGATCAAGTACAGAAGCAGAATACAGACGCTTGTCACATTGTGCTTCAGAGATCATGTGGATCAAGCATTTCTTAGCTGAAATCAGAATGCCAACTTCTTCTACTCCATTGATCAGGACAGATAATATTGGAGTTGAGTCCTTAGCTGCCAATCTTGTCCTTCACTCTAGGATTAAACATGTGGAGATAGATGTTCACTTTGTAAGGGAAAAGGTGAGTCAAGGTGTCCTAAGGGTTCAGCACATCTCTTCTTATGATCAAACAGCAGATGTGCTAACTAAGCCTCTATCTAAGCAATCCTTCATCCGGTTTAGAAATAAGCTTCATGTCACTTCCTCACCTGATTTGGATTGAGGGGTGTGTGTTAGACATATTAATCCAGTCAGCATTGAGTCAACATTGAGTGTACAGTCAGCATTCCCAGTCAGCTTCAGGAGCTAACATCTTATTTGTCCTTTTTGTGGTTTGGACGTCTGCATGACCACTTACAGCTGTTGTACTGGTGCTTTCCTCACCACAGGATGTGTGTGCAGCTGTTCCTTGATCAATGGCTCAGCTATCTTGCCCGTTGTTTTGTTTTGTTGCTTCAGCTAGGGTTAGTTAGGGTTCCTACCTATTTATGTATGGCTGTATGCTGAACTTTGTTAATGAGATATGAAAGCAAATGTTCCCCTTTCCAGTTTTAGTTTATTTGTGCTTTAATTGATTTCCAATAATACTTGTCTATCTGATGCATTTGCATTAAATGCACACATCTCTCTCTACTTTC
The DNA here is from genome assembly GCA_014905375.1 of Phtheirospermum japonicum. NCBI lineage: Eukaryota > Viridiplantae > Streptophyta > Magnoliopsida > Lamiales > Orobanchaceae > Phtheirospermum > Phtheirospermum japonicum. The sequence continues at coordinate 88,821 of BMAC01000879.1, read as the reverse complement.
TTTATTTTACTTCTTCTTCGCATTTTTTTTCCATCTCAAGAAGATTTGAAGCTCCACTTCAAACAAAAGAATGCTCCATAACCAGATGAGTATTATTTTGGTATGTCTCAGATTATCATAAATATATATATGTATATATATATTTGTATGTATATATATTTGAGTAAGATTTTCTTATTTCGGTTGATCTTTGGAATTGAGAAAAAATAAGAAGTTTTCTAGAAATTAAAGGGACGAGGAGATTACGACACCATAGGTTTTATAATCCATGATGTTAAATTTATGGGTGGTGTATTTGGAGCCTTTTCTCCAAACGTTTTGGTACTTATGTCATTCATTGATTGAAAAAATAATAATGTTCTAAGAAAAGTTTTGTCTTTCATTATCACAGAAGAAGAAAGACATTGAAATATGTATCTTTGAAAATGAAATGAGAAGTAAACAAAATAAATGTTTTGTAATATTCGATTTCTGATACAGATGATCATCTCAAAAGATGAAACTGCGGAGCATACTCTCGTCATATTACTCATATGGCTAGAGACTCGTGCTGGCAACGTGTTATAAATTATAGAGAAAAACAGAGAAAGTATATAGAGAATGAATTCTCAAGTATATATTTTCATTATAACCGAAACCTTATTTATAGGGAAACTTCTAATGTACAATCGTAATTATAATTTTGTCAGGGACAAAATAGTCATTTACACACATAAAAACAATTGCGTACTGTAAATAGTAAGTTTGTTAATATTTGTAACATATTATAATTTGTTATTATTTTTTTTCCCTATGAGAAATAGCCTTTCATGTATTTCCCTCCATATATACATTGTTGCCGATTTCACGGTGGCAGCAATATATTTCTATGTGCATGTTTTGTTTATATTCTTCAATAGACGGCTACCATGGCAGTGACAACTGTGATAGGCGACGACTGGAGTGGTAATGGAGAGTTGAAAAAGATGAAGTATTTGAGGGTTCAAAATCGGTATAATTTAACGAACTAGTTATGAAAATAACATTTTCCCCGAGACAACATTTAAACCATTATCTAGCTAAAATAAGTAGCAAAAGTAAAATACAATACATTTGGCTGATCAGTACGCAGTACGTAGCATAGAGCTTTATTTTGGTTCCAACATAAATTGCTCAGAAACAAACTTTAAATTGAGCGATCTAACAACTCTTCTTACAAGTGCACTTGCGCGGCGTAGGATTCGGACGACCTAATTCACAGAAACCAGATGAATACTGCAACTTGTTCACGCAAGTGGCATTGCATTTGATTTCCATATCACAGTTTCCATTTGCAAAAGTGCAGATCTTCGCGAGGTTCTCCTTATTAAAGCCATTTGACTACTTCAAAATATTTGCTTTTATCTTTCCAGTAGACTAGGAATATATTTGTTGTAACCTTCCTGTAGAATAGGGCTTCTGTTACGATTCTGCTGCACCTTTCTCTTATATATATTGTACTGCTGCCTTGTTAATGAATTATCATTTTCTACAAACTCTACATGGTATAGAGCCAGATTTCTCTTACGAGATATATATATATATTTTTTTTATGGCGACCACTTCTTCAGCCACTATTGTTCAACTYAATGCTCCCACCCACTTTCCCATCAGACTCACTACTGCAAATTTTCCAGTGTGGAGCCGTCAAGTTCAATCAACCTTAATTGGTTTTGATCTTATCGGTTACATTGATGGTACTAATAAAGAACCAAATCAATTTACTGATTCAGCACAGAAGAATATYAATCCAGAATATTCAATTTGGTTTCGTCAAGACCAAATTCTTATAAGCGCGCTCCTCGGCAGTTGTTCTGACACCATTCAACCAATTATCTCATCTGCCAAGACCRCTTTTGATGCATGGMAGCGTCTCAAAATGAGCTATGCAAACACATCTAGAGGTCGAGTTGTCTCCCTCAAGGCAAAAYTGGYRAAAAATCCGAAGGGCGGAAAAACGGTGACTGAGTTCCTTCATGAAATGCGCGCCATCACTGATGACTTGGCGTTGGCACAAAATCCTATTTCCGAAGAAGACCTGGTGGTCCACGTTATCACACAATTAGGTGATGAATTTAATCCAATTGTCGMTGCTCTTCGTGTTCRTGAGACGCCTATTGCCTTCTCTGAATTGTCCGATATACTCACTGATTTTGAAAGATTGATGAAGGAAAATGATGTTGCTCATCAATCTCTTCTTGCCACGGCTAATGCTACTCAAAAGCACACTTTCCGGCCACAAAATCCCGATCGACAATTTAATGCTCCCCGGGATCAAGGTTGGTCCTCTAACTCTAGAAGACCTCGTGGAGGGCAATCTCATAATTATAATCGACAGACCACAAATRGTAACCGATCTGGCCCRRTTTGCCAATATTGCAATTATCCAGGACATCAAGTTCGGACTTGCCGAAAGCTTGCAAGGTTCTTAAAATCAAATAACWTGCAGCTTTCGGACTCTCACTTTACTCATACCGCATCCCCTTCAGTMAATAACACCACAATGTCTTCTCTAGACCATCAACCGTGGTTGTTTGACAGTGGTGCATCGCATCACGCCACTCCTAATCCTTCATCCTTACAGTCCTTTTCAGATTATGGGGGTCCGGACGAAATACATCTCGGCAATGGTAATAGTCTTCGGATCACTCATATTGGTCATACTACTTTACCTACTTCTCGTCATGATCTCTCTTTACAAGATGTCTTATGTGTTCCTCAATTGCGTTCAAATTTAATCTCTATTTCTAAACTCTGCAAATCTAATCATGTTTCTGTGGAATTCTTTCCATCTTATTTTCTTGTCAAGGATCTACGCACGGGAACGTCTCTAATGCGGGGACAGAACGTGCATGATGTCTATTGCGCTCCTTTGCCTTGTCCTCCTCAAATAAATGTCACTACTCTTCCGTTGTCCGTGTCTGACTGGCATCATCGTTTCGGTCATCCTGCGAATAAAACTCTCCGATTGCTTGGACGYTCAAACAATTTATTTGGTTCACTTTCTTCGAACTTTTATTGTACCTCCTGCCACATAAATAAAAGTCATAAATYACCATTTTCCGATAATTCTCTTGTTAGTTCTAAACCACTTGAGCTCATTTATACAGATGTGTGGGGTACGACCCAAAAATCAATTGATGGATATTCTTACTACGTTATTTTTGTGGATCATTTCACTAAATATATATGGTTGTATCCACTGAAAAAGAAATCTGACGTCTCTTTCGTGTTCCCTCAATATAAACGTCTTGTCGAAAAATTCTTTAATGCTTCTATTATTTCATTATTCTCGTACAATGGCGGGGAGTTTATGAAACTTATACCATTATTAAATTCCCATGGCATATCTCACTTCACTACCCCTCCCCATACTCCCGAACATAAYGRTACTTCCGAACGACGCCACAGACATATAGTAGAGACTGGTTTGTCATTACTCCATCACTCATCTCTGCCATTATCTTTCTGGTCGTATGCCTTCCAAACAGCTGTCTACCTTATCAATCGTTTACCTACACCAATTCTGGGTAATAAGTCTCCGTTTCAACTGTTGTATAAAGAGTTACCTAATTATGCAAAATTAAAAYCTTTTGGTTGTTTATGTTTCCCTTGRCTTCGACCATATCGACGAACTAAGCTTGAACCAAGGTCATCACCGTGTGTTTTTCTTGGGTATTCCACCTCTCAGTCYGCTTATAAATGCCTTCAGTTGGACACTCATAGACTTTATTTTTCTCGTCATGTTAGGTTTGTATGTGACGTTTTTCCTTTTGGTAAAAAGTGTCAAGTTTCTCCGGTCACACTTCCTACTTTTTCATCCCCTGACTCGGTGTCCCCTCCGCTACTTCGATCATACTCGCCTCCGGTCCCTTCTAATGTAGGTGGTCAGACCACTAATACTATCACCCATGCACCCTCTACCCTTTCTAATATCTTACCCAACCAGTCCACGTCTATTTCCTCTCATTTTCCCTCGCAAATCCAGTCTAGCTCTCCTGCCTCATCACAATCATTAACTTCTGCCCCTCGTGACTTCTCTCAATCACAACCTACGCCCGAGATATCTCCCTCGTCAAATGATCTTATTCCTAAACTGCCCCGACAACGGCGCCCTAATCCCAAGTATTTTGGCGACGCATATGTAAATCTTACAACTTCACATCCAATTTCTCCTGTTCTTGAACCATCTTCAGTGGTTATTGCTTCCAAAGATCCTCTATGGCGTGCAGCCATGGAAGACGAGTATTCTGCTTTAATGCGCAACAACACATGGGAGTTGGTGCCCCGGTCTGAAAAAATCGACTATTACATGTAAATGGGTCTTTCGTGTTAAAAGGAAAATTGATGGTACTATTGATCGCTATAAAGCTCGCCTTGTGGCTAGGGGTTTTTTGCAGGAACCTGGTCGAGACTATTTTGAGACTTTTAGCCCAGTGACAAAGCCTGTGACAATTCGTCTTGTGTTAACACTTGCTCTCTCTCGCCGGTGGGTCATACGTCAACTCGATATTAATAACGCATTCTTAAACGGAACGTTGCATGAGGAAGTTTATATGGAGCAGCCCCCCGGATTTCGTGATCCTCAATATCCCAAATATATATGTAAGTTAAAAAAGGCTTTATACGGTCTCAAACAAGCCCCACGAGCATGGTACTTGGAGTTGACTAAATTTTTGGTTGAGTTTGGTTTTAGAAAATCTGTATCCGATGCGTCGTTATTTGTGTATCTTTTGGGTGATGCTCARATTTATTTTTTGGTTTATGTTGACGATATAATACTTACGGGAAATAATTCCGAGCTCTTAGATTCTTTTATTCAGCAGTTGTCTACCCGATTTTCTCTTAAAGACCTTGGTTTGCTCAGTCACTTTCTCGGGGTTGAAGTTATCCCTACCTCAAAAGGTTTGTTCTTATCACAAAGGCAGTATATAATTGATATTCTGTCTCAGTTTCATATGGAAGGCGCAAAGGTGGCATCCACGCCCATGAGCACATCCACTAGTCTAGTCCTTAACGATGGGTCTTCGGTGATTGACGTATCTTTATACAGGCGTTTACTTGGTCTATTGCAGTACTTATCTCTTACTCGGCCAGATATTTCGTTTGTTGTAAATAAGTTATCTCAGTTTTTACATGCTCCTCGAACAACGCATTGGCAGGCTGCTAAACGTGTTTTACGCTACTTGAAGGGAACTCTATCTCATGGTTTATTTTTACGCTATGATGTGCCGCTTACCTTGACAGCTTTTTCCGACTCTGATTGGGGTGGTGCTCGGGATGATGGTCGTTCTACTACGGCATATGTTATTTATTTTGGCACTAATGTGATCTCTTGGAAGTCTGTTAAGCAAAAGACAGTGTCGCGTTCTTCTACTGAGGCCGAATATCGAGCTTTGGCTAATGCTGCCTCGGAAGTTCTATGGATTCAGAATTTGCTATATGAGCTAGGGGTTTGCTTAAAGCAATCTCCTCTTTTGGTTTGTGATAATCTTGGTGCCACTTATGTTTGTAAAAATCCAGTTTTTCATTCGCGTATGAAACACTTAGCGCTAGATTATTTTTTTGTTCGCGAGCGTGTTGCCGATGGTTCTTTGCGTGTTCGTCACATTTGTTCCCAGGATCAGATTGCAGATGTCCTAACAAAGCCACTTGGTCGTGCTTCTTTTCTTCGCTTTCGTCCCAAGATTGGCRTCTCCGACGGATCCTCCATCTTGCGGGGGAATATTAAAGCCATTTGACTACTTYAAAATATTTGCTTTTATCTTTCCAGTAGACTAGGAATATATTTGTTGTAAMCTTCCTGTAGAATAGGGCTTCTGTTACGATTCTGCTGCACCTTTCTCTTATATATATTGTACTGCTGCCTTGTTAATGAATTATCATTTTCTACAAACTCTACACTCCTCTGCACAAGTTAACACTAAGTTTGATTTGATTGGATTGGGAAATCAAAATCAAAATAAAAGTTTTGCATATATAATTGATGTCCGGCCAGCCGGTCTTGGATCGATCTTTTTATTTATTTTTATTTTTTTTAATTAGTGCATTCAGGTTATGTTTAAGAAATTAATAGGATTGACTGAATAAAAATAAAATAGCTATTACTGAATATGTAACAATTTTATATTAAGAATGCATGAAAATATAAATAGCTGCCTAGAATCTACTGTTAAATTAATCAAATTAAGCAAAAAGGAGAAGGAGCGAGAAAGAAGGCAAAGAAAAGCAGTGGAGAAATAAAACTCACGAGGGGCTGAAGCAATCACTAAGAGGATTGTTAAAAGCCCAACAAAATATTGTTTCGTAGTCTCCATGCAGATACTTGTCTTACTCTCCCTATCTTCAACAGACTAGTGCTCAATGTAGAGCTACAATATAACGCTGATTTATACAACACTTTTGAAACCGGTGCCTCAACAATCTTTGACTAGTCGAGATCAAGACCCCAGTAGACTTTCGGGCAAATTATTACATACTCAGTAATGTGTTGGATGATCTCAACATGTGCATCACAAATGATCTCATCTGAGCATAGCTACAATATAACGCTGATTTATATAACACTGCTAATAATTCCTACAAAAGAGTTATCGTCAGCACAAAAAGTTTAGCCATTCCAAAAATAAAAAGGTGATTCAAGCACTCAAAATCTCCTTCCACAATTCTTTTCCGAAGCAATACACCTATTTCTTCTTTAATATTGCTATTACTTTCAATAATCAGCGGACACATCAATCCATATTTATCAGCTCTCCCTGATACTCTCGATATGTTGTAGATATACATACAACATTAGAACATTGTTAAGACATGCGTGCTTCAATATTATGAAATAATTTTCAGGAGAGGTAAAATAAATACTTATTGTAAAATTGCATGACTGACACATTAATCTCCCGAGTTAGCAACAACCCCATGATGTCCTCCTGACTTATTATGTTCACACCGTGGTCAATGAAAATATAATATTAAATTTTTTTGAAGGATGTAAATATTGTTGATGAATTTATTCTTGACAATAATCTTTATTTTGTTATTTGCCTTTCTTGGGCACAAAATAAGTTAGGAAACTAGATTTAGGAATATATTGTGTTTCCTAGTTTATGTTTAAAACTTTATTAGTTTCCTATATTGTGTTTAGGATTGTTTTTATTTGTTTACCTAGTTTAGGATTTTAGGATTGTCTATTTAAAACAATAGAATCCTAAAGCTATTGATCGAGTTTTTACGCACGGGATTATTAGAAGAAGCACGACGCAAAGGACGAGACGCACAAGCAAGAAGAAGAACACGAAGACTACTTGGAGCCATTGTTCGAGATTAACAAGTTCTTCGAAATTGCGTGACCAACGGAGAAGGTGCCATTCCGACGACAAGTATTTAGTATCAAGTTTATTGATATTATAGTTTTCATATATTACTTAATATTTTTTGTATTGATTGGAAAATAAGAAAGTAATATAATTTCGGGTTTGTACACCCAAGTTCACAAGTACTTTTACTTGTGAACTGAATTTGTTTAATCCGTGTTCTTAAATTTATTTTCCACTGCATATTATTATTTTACTCTTGTCGATGTTGTTAACCAGTGTTGTTAAACATTGATAACAACATCGTAAATTTGAGACTTATTTTTTAAAACCATAAACCTTCAAACTTTGCAACTGGCATCTAGAGCGGGTTACTTAACCTTTTAAGTACTGATCCTTATTTTTAGGTGCTATGGATGCTCAAGGCAACTCAAGGCCACCGATTCTCAACGGAGAGAATTATTCTCTCTGGAAGCAGAGGATGCGTTGGCACTTAAAAAGTGTTGATGAACGAGCATGGAGAACCATCCTCGTTGGATGGAAAAAGCCACGTGTCACTAGTGGTGAAGGCGACACCATTCCCAAGAAAGAGGAACACTGGACTGCTGACGAAGTGGCTGCTGCGAACTGGAGTTCTAAATGCATCAACGCCTTGTATTGTTATGTAGATGCAAGTTACTACAGAGTCATCAAGAATTGCGATTCAACAAAGGATGCATGAGACGCACTCCAAAGGGTGTGTGAAGGAACTGCGAGCGTGAAGAAATCAAGGCTGAGAATGTTGTTGTCCACGTTTGAAGCGATGAGAATGGATGAGAAGGAGTCGATCATGGACTACTCCATGAGATTATCAGACATCACAAACGAGTGCAGAGAACTTGGTGAGGCAATAACTAACTCTCGTCTTGTAGGAAAACTGCTGAGGTCTATTTCGAAAAAATATAATATGAAGCTGGTTGCCATAGAAGAATCTAAAGATGTTTATAACATCGATATCAACACCTTAGTTGGAAACCTTAAGCAGTATGAGATGGAACACCTTGTTTCTAACTTAAAAGAGAAGAATGTTGCCTTCTCTTCAGACGCTAATCCAGACAACTACGAAGATGATGAGGAATTTGATTTCAATGGGATTCTGAAAAAGATGGAGTCCACTACGCTTGATGAAGACGAATTGTCGTTTGTCACCCAACGTTTCAATAGTTTCTTGAAGATGAAGAATAGCCTTGGAGGCTCAAGTACGAAGACCAGACCACAGGTGTCTACACCAAAATTTACTGGACGTGCTCTTCCCAGATCTCAATCCACATCCGCACTCCAAAATGCATCCAACCCCACGAGACCTCTCAGTGAGGTGCAATGCCATGAATGTAAAGGTTGGGGACACTAAAAGAATGAATGTCCAAATACTCTTAGGAAGAAAAGCATGGTTGCTACTGACTTCACTGAGAATGTCAATGATTTCGAGTCAACTGATCCTGTTCCATCCTTGTTTACCCATGTTGTGTGGGATGACGACGTCCATGTTGATATCCTTGAAACCAATATCGTGTGCTTGAATGCTGAAACTAATGATTACCAAAAGGAGTACGAACTGCTAAGTGTTGAGCACCAACAACTGTTTGTTAGCTGGGGAAAATAGGTTCTCAAGGTCAAGGCTCTTGTGAAAGAAGAGGAGAAATTGACTAAAGAAAATGATGATCAGCTGGACATAATTGTCTGTTTGGAGACATCTCTTACCCAGAAGGATGCTGAGTTAGAAAAGACGAAAACCGAGTTGACGAAGGTCCAAGGTGTTGATGGTCGACCAGACATAAATGACCACTTAGAGATATAAGGGAACCATATAACCAGAAAGAGAATTGAAGATGAATAAAAGCCTCACCAAGCCGAGCAGACGTGCGGAGAGCGGGGAGCAAACACACCTCGCAATGTCCAGCTCGCTAACACAGCCGAACAGAGGTGCACAGAGCCCATCACTCCGTGCACCTCGCGGAGTTTACTGCATCATCTTGGCCGACCAGAAAGCATGCCGAGCCGGACAACCCGCATGCTTCGCGAGGCCCAGCACGTTGCCTCGACCGACCAATAACATGTCGTTCCGTGAAGCCCGCGAGCCTCACGAGACCCATCACGTCGCTACGTCCAACTAGGAAAGTGCCGAGCCGAGTAGGCTTGCACTTCGTCGAACATCAGCCGAGTCTACAGGCCACCAATCTGCACCAACTTCGCCGACCAGAAGAGACATGTCGAGCCGACCAGGTGTGCTCGTTAGCCTCCATGCCAAGCGCTCTGTGTTCCTCGTGGAGCTCTTCGCACCAACTTCACCGACCAGAAGAGACATGTCGAGCCAACCAGGTGTGCTCATTAGCCTTCATGCCAAGCGCTCCGTGTTCCTCGCGGAGCTCGCCGCACCAACTTCGCCGACCAGAAGAGACATGTCGAGCTGACCAGGTGTGCTCGTTAGCCTCCATGCCAAGCACTCCGTGTTCCTCGCGGAGCTCACCGTACCAACTTCGCCGATCAAAAGAGACATGTCGAGCCGACCAGGTGTGCTCGTTAGCCTCCAGGCCAAGCAGTCCGTATGCCTCGCGGAGCTCGCCGCACCATTTCGGTTTACCAGATATGACTTATGATCCGACCATAACACTTGACGAGCCGACCAGGCTTGTGCTTTAACCCCCGCGCCAAGCATCCCGCGTGCCTCGCGGAGCTCGGCGTGTCACTCCGGCCGACCAGGGACGTGTCGAGCCGACCAGGCCTCCGCGTGTTCCATGTGATGTCGAACAGATGCTCGCGAGGTCGAGCACCTCACCGGGGGCGGTACGCAACCACAATCGACCAGGCACGCATGGTGCCAAACGCAGCGTGCCCGGCTCGTCCGACTTAGTGCACGCTGCACGAAAAGCATCAATGGCGAAATAGTCGGCCCGGCCAACCCGGTGTATGGTTCGCGAGACAATGCCAAGATCGACGTCCCTAACACAGTTAACCAGGCCCATCTGGGTCCGAGATATTTGTTAGGGAGTTCGTTGTTTCAGATCATAATCGCAATCGACATGTCTCTTCTGGTCGGCGAAGTTGGTGCAGATTGGTGGCCTGTAGACTCGGCTGATGTTCGACGAAGTGCAAGCCTACTCGGCTCGGCACTTTCCTAGTTGGACGTAGCGACGTGATGGGTCTCGTGAGGCTCGCGGGCTTCACGGAACGACATGTTATTGGTCGGTCGAGGCAACGTGCTGGGCCTCGCGAAGCATGCGGGTTGTCCGGCTCGGCATGCTTTCTGGTCGGCCAAGATGATGCAGTAAACTCCGCGAGGTGCACGGAGTGATGGGCTCTGTGCACCTCTGTTCGGCTGTGTTAGCGAGCTGGACATTGCGAGGTGTGTTTGCTCCCCGCTCTCCGCACGTCTGCTCGGCTTGGTGAGGCTTTTATTCATCTTCAATTCTCTTTCTGGTTATATGGTTCCCTTATATCTCTAAGTGGTCATTTATGTCTGGTCGACCATCACCACCTTGGACCTTCGTCAACTCGGTTTTCGTCTTTTCTAACTCAGCATCCTTCTGGGTAAGAGATGTCTCCAAACGGACAATTATGTCCAGCTGATCATCCATTTTCTTTAGTCAATTTCTCCTCTTCTTTCACAAGAGCCTTGACCTTGAGTACCTATTTTCCCCAGCTAACAAACAGTTGTTGGTGCTCAACACTTAGCAGTTCGTACTCCTTTTGGTAATCATTAGTTTCAGCATTCAAGCACACGATATTGGTTTCAAGGATATCAACATGGACGTCGTCATCCCACACAACATGGGTAAACAAGGATGGAACAGGATCAGTTGACTCGAAATCATTGACATCCTCAGTGAAGTCAGTAGCAACCATGCTTTTCTTCCTAAGAGTATTTGGACATTCATTCTTGTAGTGTCCCCAACCTTTACATTCATGGCATTGCACCTCACTGAGAGGTCTCGTGGGGTTGGATGCATTTTGGAGTGCGGATGTGGATTGAGATCTGGGAAGAGCACGTCCAGTAAATTTTGGTGTAGACACCTGTGGTCTGGTCTTCGTACTTGAGCCTCCAAGGCTATTCTTCATCTTCAAGAAACTATTGAAACGTTGGGTGACAAACGACAATTCGTCTTCATCAAGCGTAGTGGACTCCATCTTTTTCAGAATCCCATTGAAATCAAATTCCTCATCATCTTCGTAGTTGTCTGGATTAGCGTCTGAAGAGAAGGCAACATTCTTCTCTTTTAAGTTAGAAACAAGGTGTTCCATCTCATACTGCTTAAGGTTTCCAACTAAGGTGTTGATATCGATGTTATAAACATCTTTAGATTCTTCTATGGCAACCACCTTCATATTATATTTTTTCGAAATAGACCTCAGCAGTTTTCCTACAAGACGAGAGTTAGTTATTGCCTCACCAAGTTCTCTGCACTCGTTTGTGATGTCTGATAATCTCATGGAGTAGTCCATGATCGACTCCTTCTCATCCATTCTCATCGCTTCAAACGTGGACAACAACATTCTCAGCCTTGATTTCTTCACGCTCGCAGTTCCTTCACACACCCTTTGGAGTGCGTCTCATGCATCCTTTGTTGAATCGCAATTCTTGATGACTCTGTAGTAACTTGCATCTACATAACAATACAAGGCGTTGATGCATTTAGAACTCCAGTTCGCAGCAGCCACTTCGTCAGCAGTCCAGTCTTCCTCTTTCTTGGGAATGGTGTCGCCTTCACCATCTAGTGACACGTGGCTTTTCCCATCCAACGAGGATGGTTCTCCATGCTCGTTCATCAACACTTTTTAAGTGCCAACGCATCCTCTGCTTCCAGAGAGAATAATTCTCTCCGTTGAGAATCGGTGGCCTTGAGTTGCCTTGAGCATCCATAGCACCTAAAAATAAGGATCAGTACTTAAAAGGTTAAGTAACCCGCTCTAGATGCCAGTTGCAAAGTTTGAAGGTTTATGGTTTTAAAAATAAGTCTCAAATTTACGATGTTGTTATCAATGTTTAACAACACTGGTTAACAACATCGACAAGAGTAAAATAATAATATGCAGTGGAAAATAAATTTAAGAACACGGATTAAACAAATTCAGTTCACAAGTAAAAGTACTTGTGAACTTGGGTGTACAAACCCGAAATTATATTACTTTCTTATTTTTCAATCAATACAAAAATATTAAGTAATATATGAAAACTATAAGTATCAATACACTTGATACTAAATACTTGTCGTCGGATTGGCAAGCCTTCTCCGTTGGTCACGCAATTTCGAAGAACTTGTTAATCTCGAACAATGGCTCCAAGTAGTCTTCGTGTTCTTGCTTCTTGCTTGTGGCGTCCGTCTATCTCTCTTCTTCAAAATCCCGTGCGTAAAAACTCGATCAATAGCTTTAGGATTCTATTGTTTTAAATAGACAATCCTAGAATCCTAAACTTAGGTAAACAAATAAAACAATCCTAAACACAATCTAGGAAACTAATAAAGTCTTAAACATAAACTAGGAAACACAATATATTCCTAAATCTAGTTTCCTAACTTATTTTGTGCCCAAGAAAGGCAAATAACAAAATAAAAGATTATTGTCAAGAATAAATTCATCAACAATATTTACATCCTTTCAAAAAAATTTAATATTATATATTTCATTGAACCACGGTGTGAACATAATAAGTCAGGAGGACATCATGGGGTTGTTGCTAACTCGGGAGATTAATGTGTCAGTCATGCAATTTTACAATAAGTATTTATTTACCTCTCCTGAAAATTATTTCATAATATTGAAGCACCAGCATGTCTTAACAATGTTCTAATGTTGTATGTATATCTACAACATATCGAGAGTAACAGGGAGAGCTGATAAATATGCGATTGATGTGTCCCCTGATTATTGAAAGTAATAGCAATATTAAAGAAGAAATAGGGTGTATTGCTTCGGAAAAGAATTGTGGAAGGAGATTTTGAGTGCTTGAATCACCTTTTTATTTTTGGAATGGCAAACTTTTTGTGCTGACGATAACTCTTTTGTAGGAATTATTAGCAGTGTTATATAAATCAGCGTTATATTGTTAGCTTATGCTCAGATGAGATCATTTGTGATGCACATGTTGAAGATCATCCAACACATTACTGAGTATGTAATAATTTGCCCGAAAGTCTACTGGGGTCTTGAGTCTCGACTAGTCAAAGATTGTTGAGGGCACCGGTTTCAAAAGTGTTGTATAAATCAGCGTTATATTGTAGCTCTACATTGAGCACTAGTCTGTTGAAGATAGGGAGGAGTAAG
>BMAC01000879.1:38892-75165 GCA_014905375.1 Phtheirospermum japonicum | reverse complement strand
AAAACCAAGAAAATAGCAGTTCAGCAATAAAAAAATAGAAAACCAAAAATGGGAAAAAGTGCTTGACTTTTATTCCTCAAAAATATAGTCGGATCGGCCTTAGCCGGATCCTTGTACAAGCAGTCTTCTCTAACTCTCTATATGTTTCTCTCTCTAGCAGATTGGGATCCCTTCTCTCTCTCTTGGAGAGGCTATTTATAGTTTTCCTTCCAAACCCTAATTGGACACGTGTCACCACCTGGGCACACCGACTTACTTGACCAATAAGCCAATCACAAAAACCCTAACCTTAATTAGACATCTGGCGCTTTCTCATTGGTTACACATCCCTTTCTGAGTCAGAGAATAAAGCCTTGATCATATCTCTTTCGCCGCCTCAAATCCGACCTCGAACCGTCACGAGGTTGAGCCAACCTTCCTCTGTAGATGACCACCCTCAATCAAGTCCCTCTTACCTATTAAGGTTAACTTCGAGCCGAGGAAAGTAAAGAGTGGGTCAAACTCTTTTAACATGCGTCGAGCTGGTCTTGACAATTCCTATAGCCGACCAGGTGTGCTCGTTAGCCTCCATGCCAAGCGCTCCGTGTTCCTCGCGGAGCTCGCCGCACCAACTTCGCCGACCAGAAGAGACATGTCTAGCCGACCAGTTGTGCTCGTTAGCCTCAATGCCAAGCGCTCCGTGTTCCTCGCAGAGCTCGCCGCACCAACTTCGCCGACCAGAAGAGACATGTCGAGCCGACCAGGTGTGCTCGTTAGCCTCCATGCCAAGCGCTCCGTGTTCCTCGCGGAGCTCGCCGTACCAACTTCGCGGATAAAAAGAGACATGTCGAGCCGACCAGGTGTGCTAGTTAGCCTCCAGGCCAAGCGCTCCGTATGCCTCGCGGAGCTCGCCGCACCATTTCGGTTTACCAGATATGCCTTATGAGCCGACCAAAAAACTTGACGAGCCGACCAGGCTTGCGCTTTAACCCCCGAGCCAAGCATCCCGCGTGCTTCGCGGAGCTCGGCGTGTCACCCCGGCCGACTAGGGACGTGTCGAGCCGACCAGGCCTCCGCGTGTTCCATGTGATGTCGAACAGATGCTCACGAGGTCGAGCACCTCGCTGGGGGCGGTACGCAACCACAATCGACCAGGCGCGCATGGTGCCAAACGCAGCGTGCCCGGCTCGTCCGACTTAGTGCACGCCGCACAAAAAGAATCAATGGCGAAATAGTCGGCCCGGCCAACCCGGTGTATGGTTCGCGAGATAATGCCAAGATCAACGTCCCTAACACAGTTAACTAGGCCCATCTGGGTCCGAGATATTTGTTAGGGAGTTCGTTGTTTCAAATCATAATCGCAATATAGGAATTGTCAAGACCAGCTCGACGCATGTTAAAAGAGTTTGACCCACTCTTTACTTTCCTCGGCTCGAAGTTAACCTTAATAGGTAAGAGGGACTTGATTGAGGGTGGTCATCTACAGAGGAAGGTTGGCTCAACCTCGTGACGGTTCGAGGTCGGATTTGAGGCGGCGAAAGAGATATGATCAAGGCTTTATTCTCTGACTCAGAAAGGGATGTGTAACCAATGAGAAAGCGCCAGATGTCTAATTAAGGTTAGGGTTTTTGTGATTGGCTTATTGGTCAAGTAAGTCGGTGTGCCCAGGTGGTGACACGTGTCCAATTAGGGTTTGGAAGGAAAACTATAAATAGCCTCTCCAAGAGAGAGAGAAGGGATCCCAATCTGCTAGAGAGAGAAACATATAGAGAGTTAGAGAAGACTGCTTGTACAAGGATCCGGCTAAGGCCGATCCGACTATATTTTTGAGGAATAAAAGTCAAGCACTTTTTCCCATTTTTGGTTTTCTATTTTTTTTATTGCTGAACTGCTTATTTTCTTGGTTTTAATGATTTAGACTACTCTTGGTCTAAACAAAATGGTGCTAGAAGAAGGTCTCTTGTGATCTACGGTTCCACTCGCTCGATCAGCTCGTCCTTTTTTGTTTCCTTTTTTTGTGTTCAACTTTTGTTTTTACGCGAGCTGCTGGTCATCAACCTTTATCGTGGTTGAGGTTTGTTAAAAAAGAAAAAGAGCCAGGAAGTTTTTGACCCTGTTCATCACCATGAATCCGTCAGAGAGCTCAAGAAGAAACCCTACAAAAGAACGGCAAGAAAAGACTGTCCAGTCGGGCCCAAATGAGCTCGACCCTGAACAGGTGAGGTCATTCATGCAACACCTCACCTTTTCCAAAGAGTTCGAAAAATGATGAAGAGAGCCGCGAAGTCAATCCTGACTCCAGAGGTTGTGGTCGGTAACGCCAAAAATGCCGACCTCTTGGAAGAGCACTCGGAGTCGGACCCAGCTCGAGAGGCAGCAAGGAACATCTGGAAAAGAAAATTGGAAGAGGAGGTCGAGCTGAATGCCAAAGACAGGCTTGACCGACCCCCAATTGCATGACGTCTCACATTTTCTTCCCCTCAGAATGTCTTCGCTCAACTTGGACATCCAGCCGGTAAGGCTCAGGACGACATTCCTGCTAGGTCGTCCAACAACAGGAGCAACGCTAATGTAAACGTGCCTCCACATCGAAAACCAGTTGGGGAATCAGACGAGTTGTAATATCTGAAGCAGCGGATAGCCGAGCTGGAGGCTAAACAAGTTACTCCCCCGGCCCAGAACGCCTTCCCAATGGCACGGCCCGTCACAATCAGCTCGGCTTGCGATGATGAGTCCCCCTTGTCGGTTCAACTCCTTTCTGAGCCCCTTTCTGGAAAGTTAAAAATCCCCCCCCATTGCACTATACAAAGGGAGCAGTGACCCTGATTCACATCTAAGCCATTACCAGAATTATATGGATATGCTTGGCGCGTCAGACACGTATCGATGTCGCATGTTTTCTATGACGTTGGATGAAGCCCCATTGAGGTGGTACCGGTCCCTACCGCGCCACTCAATCTGCTTCTGGCCACAACTGAGGTCTTCATTCAGGGGGCATTTCATGGTCTCCAAAGCTACTGTCGCGGCGAAGCGAGCTATCGCCACAATAGTTCAGCAGCCTAACGAATCTTTGAAGAGCTATATAGCTCGATTTACGAAGAAAGTCTCAGAATCCTAGCCTTGCGGCGATGAGGCTCTGCTCATCTCAGCCCAAAACAAACTATTTGACAACTCTTTCTTCAAATGGATCAACAATCAGCAGGACCCCCAAACCTTCCAGGAGTTCCTCGCATTGGCTGCATCCCAGATTGCAGCCGAGCAGAATATGGCCGCCCCGGTCATCTCATTTCCACAAAGTCACAAGCCTACCCGACAGAGCGACAAGAACCCAAGTCCTCAAGTGACCACGAAGAAATTCCTGCAAGAAAAGCACTCTGACCTCCTCGCCGAGTACAATGAGGTGTACTCCATGGCAGCAGCTACGATTTTTAAACGAATCAAGGATTTGGACATCCTTCCTCCAGCTCGGCCAATCAAAAAGGATCCTTCCCTGCTTGACAAAAAGAGATTCTGCAGATATCATGGATCGATCGGGCACAACACGGAGGAATGCCATGACTTGGTCCGCGCCTTGATCAAGGTCTACGACGATAGGAATCTGCTGCCATTCTCCAAGAACCACCAAGCTCGACAGGAAAGAAGGGGCAATAATCAGCCACCCCCACCCCCACCAGCCGGAGCAGGAGGGCCAAGGGAGATTTTGACCTTCATCAACACAAGCCGAGCAGAGGAGGAAGTATCAAATCGGAAAAGGAAGACCCTTGTTAGGGAGGTGAGAAACTCTATTCAGAAAACGAAAGTTATAAGGTCTGCCATCTTTCATTTTGACGACCAGCCTGAAGAAGAGGATAGGCTAGTATCATCTTTCACTTTCCACGAATCGGACGCAGCCCCGCTAGATCACCCCCACTCTGATGCTCTTGTTATCACTGTTCCAATCCTAGGGATCCGAACACATCGAGTGCTCGTAGATCCCGGCGCATATGCAAGCATAATTTACTTACCTGCCTACCGAAGAATGAGGGTACCCAGAGAATATGTCGAGCCGTGCGATGATAGAATTAGAGGGATAAGTGGAAACTACGTGCAAGCTCTGTTTTAAGTGAAGCTGTCTGTCGAGTTCGGCACGGGTGAGGAGAAGAGAACGATTCTCACAACTTTCAAAGTGATCGACGTTCCAAGCGACTACAATGCCCTCATAGGTAGACCAGCTCTGTATGATCTCAGAGGATCAATGTCAGTATATCACTATTCGATCAAGTTCCCGGGTGCCCTCGGAGAATGCGAACACAGAGGCGATCAGGTGGCTGCTCGAGAATGCAGCTCGTCGATCAGACCAAAACAGATAAATATGGTTGAACTATCGAGAAGAGAAGGTCTGACTGAGGAGATAAAAGGCGATGAGCCCCGACAGTTTGATTTTGAAGGACATGATCATTGAAGAGCCGGATGAACCCAAACCTGCAAATGAAGAGGAACACACAACGAAGGTCGATGAACTGAACCTTGTGTCCGAAGTCGACCACCCAGTCCCCGTGTCGAGCAGAATCGAGCCAGAACCAGGTCAGGAACAGGGGTCGAACACAGAGGTCGACGCGATGGAGGTCGGCCTGAGCACATAAAAAGCCGATGAAACAAAGATAACACCGATTGAGGAATTTGTAGTCGTTGAGGCTGACCTGAAGGAGGTCGACCAGGAAAGCGATAGAGGTCGGCGGCCAGGAAAAGAGCCGATGTGGGAGTCAGAAAACGTTGTCTGTCGAGCTAAGAAAGCCGAGCTGAAGGAGGGGGAAGACGAGCTGGACCCTCGAAGGATGAACTTAAAGAGAAAAGCTACCCATGCTGAGCTGGTGGAAGACTTAGACTGGGTTTTGGTCGATGAGCTCGACCCAAATAAATTGCTCCGGGTCGGACACAATCTTCAGGAGCCCATCTAATCCCAGCTTATCAACTTATTGAAGGCAAACCAGGATATGTTCACCTGGACGCATGCTAACATGCAGGGGATCGATCCAGAGCAAGCTTGTCACCGACTCAACATTGATAAAAATGTAAGGTCGGTCATCCAGAAGAGGAGGAAGCTCGGCCCAGAAAGATATGAGGCACTGGAAGTGGAGGTCGTCAAGATGCTGGATAACAAGTTCATCCGAGAGGTCAGATACCCAGTCTGGGTGTCTAACCCAGTGCTCCTCAAAAAACAGATAGGGCAATGGCGGCTATGCATCGACTTCTAAGACCTCAACAAAGCATGCCCAAAAGACAGTTATCCACTCCCTCACATTGACTATATGGTCGACGCCACTGCCGGGCACGAGCTAATGAGTTTTATGGACGCCTACTCTGGTTATAACCAAATCCCGATGCATCCGGGTGACCAGGAACACACGTCATTCTACTCAGCAAGAGGCCTCTACTGCTATACCATGATGCCATTCGGCCTGAAGAACGCGGGGGCTACTTATCAGCGTCTTGTCAATAAAATGTTTGCTAGTATGATAGGGAAAATGATGGAAGTGTATGTAGACGACATGCTCATCAAATCTTTGTACTCCTCCGATCACATCGATGATCTTAATAAAATGTTTTCTATTTTGCGTGTTTACCGAATGATGTCAAACCCCAAGAAATGCTCTTTCGGAGTTGGGTCTGGAAAATTTTTAGGATACATGGTGAGTCAAAGAGGCATTGAAGCCAACCCAGACAAAATTCGAGCGATAGCCGAGCTAGAACCTCCTCGAAGTGTGAAACAGGTGCAGAGCCTTACCGGCAAAATGGCCGCCCTGAGTCGATTCATATCCAGGTCGACAGACAAGTGTAAACCATTTTTCGAAGCAATCAAGAAGAGTAAGAGCTTCAAATGGACACCAGAATGCCAGATAGCTTTCGAAGAATTGAAGAACTGCATGGCAAATGTGCCGACCTTGCAAAAACCAACAAAAGAGGAGCCTCTCTATCTCTACTTGGCAATCTGGACAGTAGCAGTCAGTTCGGCACTCGTACGATCTGATGAGCTCGGACAACATCCAGTATACTATGCGAGCCATGCCATGCACGATGCCGAGCTAAGATATTCAGCCATGGAAAAACTCGCTTATGCTCTCATCATTTCCTCGCGTAAGCTGCGCCCTTATTTCCTCGACCACCGAATAATTGTGTTGACGAGCTTCCCTCTAAAGTAGATCATGCACCGACCCGACACATCCAGAAGAATGACCAAATGGGCTGTCGAGCTCGGACAGTTTGATATAACTTACGAACCGAGAACAGCGATCAAAGGAGAAGCCCTTGCCGACTTCATAGCCGAGTTCACACCAGCCGTCAAATTCGTCCCAGCAGAAGCCGAACAATGGCACCTGTACATTGATGGATCGTCGACCACCGGCCGAGCTGGTGCGGGGATAGTGCTGATCAGCCCCGAGAAAGTGCCTTTCTGCTCGGCGGTCCGCTTCAAATTTTCGTTGACCAATAATGAAGCCGAATATGAAGCCCACTTAGCTGGTCTCGAAACAGCATCCTCCATGGGGATCAAAAATCTCAAGATTCACAGTGACTCCCAACTTGTGGTAAACCAGATCAGTGGAGAGTACGAAACAAAAGAGCCTAGGATGGCGCAATACTTAGAGCTCACCAAGGCACGACTTAGAAATTTTGAAGCCGAGGTGATCCACGTGCCGAGAAACGATAATGTCCCAGCCGATTCACTTTCCAAGCTCGCATCGAGCTTAGGTATCGAGGAACTGAACACAGTAACAGTCAGCCACCATTCCACAACAACACTTGATGCCGCCGTAGCTTACTCAGTAAATCAAGCAGACCAGACCAAAGAAGCCAAAACTGAAAAAGGTTGTTGGATGAAACCATTCCTTCTATACCTCGAAGAGGGAACACTACCCGAAGACAAAGCGGAGGCTCGCTCGATTCGGACCAAGTCAGCTCGATACACCGTTGTGGATGGGCGACTCTACAAGAGAAGATACTCAGTTTCCTTACTAAGATGTTTGAACGAACAAGAGGCCGAGCATGCTCTAATGGAGGTACATGAAGGTGTCTGCGGGAACCATGCAGGAGGGCAATCATTGGCGCATAAGCTCGTTCGGCAGGGTTACTACTGGCCGACCTTAAAGAAGGATGCAACGTCAAAGGTCAGAAAATGCGAGAAATGCCAGATATTTATACCTCATATCAACTCCCCAGCCGAGCCCCTAAACTCAATTTACTCGCCGTGCCCATTCTCCAAATGGGGGATCGACCTTATTGGTCCGCTACCAAAGGGCAAAGGAGGAGTCAAATACGCAGCGGTCGCGGTTGACTACTTCAAGAAATGGGCCGAAGCCGAGCCCTTGGCCTCGATCACCGACCAGAAGATAATCAACTTCGTTTGGAAGTCAATCATATGCAGGTTTGGCACCCCACTCTCAATATTGTCGGACAACGGCAGACAGTTTGATAGCAAGAGGTTCAAGGCATTTTGCGGGGAGCTAAACATCAAGAACCACTTTGCGACACCATACCACCCCCAATCGAATGGACAAGTGGAAGCAGTGAACAATATCCTCAAGTACACGCTAAAGAAGAGACTGGAAGACCTAAAGGGTAGTTGGCCCGAGGAACTACCAGGCGTTTTATGGTCATACAGGACAACCCATCGCTCGTCCACCGAAGAGACCCCTTTCTCATCGGCTTTTGGATCAGAGGCAGTCATACTACTCGAGCTTGGCACCCCATCCTATCGAGTCGCACACTTCGACGAAGAAAAGAATAACATGGCATGTCGAGCCGAGCTCGACCTATTGGAAGAGAAGAGAAGAGAAGCAGAGATGAAGAACGCAATCTACAAACAAAGGAGCGAGCGGTATTACAACTCTAAAGTAAGGGAGAGAAGCTTCAAGGTTGGAGACCTAGTTCTTAAACGCATCCTAGGAACGAACAAAGGACCTCTCAAACCAAAGTGGGAAGGACCGTTTCGCATAGCCGAAATCCTTTTACACGGTGCCTATGAGCTAGAACACCCTGATGGCACAAAGCTGCCACACCCCTGGAACGCAGTGTACTTCAAAAAGTATTATCAATAAAAGGTTATTTTCGTTCGAGCATATATTTCCCAACGAACCACGGGTGATTCATACCCACCTCACCTGGTCGACCAATTTAGGTCGACCAGAAAATCCAAAATATTGGAACCAACATCTCGAGGCCGACACAAAGGGAAACCCCGATATGGTTGACCTCATTGGCTCTCCTAAAAGAAATAAAAAAATAAAAAAATAAAAAAATAAAAAAATAATGTCGAGCCGACCTCATAGGTCGACCACATATAGCTCGACATCACTATGCAAAGTTAAGCTCATCAGAGCAACACCACACTTCGAGTGCATGTCCAAAYGAAACAAGTCAGTTTAAGACTTTCAGGACATTTCACAAAAACTAAGAAAACTCCAAGGCAGGTAGCCAAAAGGAACTCGATAACTTAAGTAAGTTAAGGTGACCTAAGTCAACATGGTCGGCCCAACAAATAAAATTACAAAAATGAAAATAACCAAGGCTAAAAGCCACTCCAAAGGCTCAAAACTAGGACTAACCAGTCTAATATAGCTGACCACCAAACAATGCAGAGCGGAGCTAAAGTAAGGCTCAATTACGAAAGTCAAACAAACCCAACAAAGAAGTTGGTTTGAAAAGTAAGTTCACAAGATCGAAACAATATTAAGGTTATAAAACAACCCAGAAAACACAACTCTGAAATGAACTAGCCGAAAGAAGACGACCACAATGCAAAAAAAGGTCAAACGGAAATGATGCAACTCCAAAGCACCAACAATAAAATACCCAAAGACAACCCAAGATTCACCAATCAAGACTGGTCGACCAGAAGAAGCCGACCAGATCACACAAATAGTTCATTACACAACCAATTATTCAAGAAAAAGTTAAAACAAACAAACAAGCTGAGCTGCCCAAAAGTGGCGAGCCGACCCAAACAACATACAGAGGCCTAGTTATCTCCTTCACCATCCTGACCATCGTCCTCATCACCGGAACCGCCCATCTCATCGTCCGAGCCGCCCATCCCGAGCTCGGCCTTCCTCTCGGCAATATGTTGAGCAAGATCTGACAAAGTGGCACCCCCCGCAAGCATATCGTATGCCTTTTGCATGGTCGAGAGGTACGAGGCGCTGATCATCGGATCCATAGTTTCGTCCTCATATTGGGCAACTCCCTCCATTTTCCCCCTTTCAAAGGCGGCGTTGACCTGCTCGGCATGATTTCTCACCAGCTCGGCATGCTTTTCTTTGAGAGCATTCAATTCCTCGACCGTTGACTCCGTCATGCGCAATGCCTCGGCCAAGGACTGGTCGAACTTTTTGGCCCGAGCCATCCACTGATCTCGGTCAAGCACGAGCGAAGTGCAGGCAGCATGGCTATCTTTGAGGGCTTGATGATCATTCAGGAGCTGGGCATGTACACGCCGAAGTTTCGAAAATTCATGGCGAAGCAGGGTCACGGAAGCCATAGCTCGACACAAGTCAGTCTCAACGAAGCCGAACTTCTCCTCAGGAGGGAGACTCGTGACCCAATTACACAGGTCGGGCGCCCAAGCACGGTTATGCACATCAACGTAGGTCGAGCCATGCGACGACCCCTCGCCAGGATATGGCGCATACGCAGATGGGTAGATCGGCTCGACAGCTAGAGACTGCGGTTGCGGATGCGAACCCACAAAGGCAGGGGGCTCGGGACTGAGGTCGACGTCGACCGGACGTGCGCGAGACCTTCCCCCACCACTTGTGGGGACCGCGACAGGATCAACTTCGGGTGGAGGCGGTGCGCTACTAGAAGGAGCACCCCTCCTCCGTTTCCAAGCACCACCACCCTTACTCGATTTCTTCTTCATCGCCTCCATGTACTTACGGGCCTCACTTATCGCATTCATTGCTTCAGTTCGATCAAAAAAAGGATAGAACACTGCAAGAGGAGAGACGTTAAAACCATGAAGTCGACCTTATCAGGTCGACACCAAAATAATGCTCGATGGGTCGTCCATTAAAAAAAAAGGTCTCGAGCCGGCCAATACAGACGAGCCAACCCGACACCTGACAAATGTCGCCAAACATACCAGGAAGAACTCGACCAAGACCTAACTCGGGAGAAACAACATGCAAACCAGCTTTATAACAATTGGCAGGGTCAAAAAGCTCTCTCCACTCCTGTTGTTCAGGATCCGAGCTCAGAATATCATATAGATGCTCAATAAACTTAACATCAGGCTCAACATGTTCCGGAATATCTGCAAACAAAAGAAGATATTGAGGGATTAGAATAGAAAAAAGCAGCAAAAGATGAGGACATATACCGACCAAGTGCAGAAATAAAAGCAAGCGGTGGATTATAAACACGCCCATCAGGTCTCCGCGCTTGCCAATCACCCCCCACATAGAACCAGTATGGCTTCCATGTGTGGAGGGTCTCTAATAGACCAGTCACCAAAGTCTTAAACGTACAATCCCGAACAGAGGCATAAAACCACCCCGACCCAATACCTCCCAACTCAGAACTTCCTAACCCGGCACCCCTCGAAGGCTTCCACTGATACAACCAGTTAAGCTCGTTAAAGGTTGGAAGCGGCCAGCCATTCTCGCTGAACAGGACCGCGACGCCCAAGATACGAGCCAACGACAGTGGATGGATTTGAGCAAGGGGAATGCCCCACCTCCTAAGCAAACCGGTGACATAGGGGGAGAGCGGAAAGGAGATGCCGAAAACAAGGCTATTGCGGAACATAGCCGTGCAAGAACGAGGGGCGCGATGTATCTGCTCAGCCGGGTAGGGCAAAAATAGGTGAACATCACCAGGCACAAGATGATCGTTACGATACTCCTCGAGATGCCTTTCGTTCAAGGTACTACCCTGCACAGTAATCTCTAGCATCAGTTTCTCCCTCTCTACAGGAGCCGGCCTCTCCCAATAGTCAGGAGGAGCAGGTTCGTTGGGCCGAGCCATTAGTGGGCTGGGCGAAAGCTTTTTGGCCTTAGAGAGTCTCCCCACTTTAATAGGAGCCGGCTCATCAGAATCGTCGTCTTCGACTCGAGCCTATTTTGACCTCCCGGCCGCCTTACGATAAAGGGCCGAGCCACTCGGTAGCCCGGTCTTGTCCGGGCTTAAATCGTTGAACCAACCCCCCGCACATTGTTCGGTCGAGCCAGGGGGACCGGCCTCGTTATGCGTATAACCCGAACCCACCTCTACTCTCGGCCCGAAATCACAAGCTGCCCTGAACTGACCACCAGGACCGAACGGAGCACTCGAGACGAACTGATCCAAATCGTCAAACCTCCCAAAATCGGGAGGCTGAGCAGAGCCAAAGACGAAGCTGCCGTACTCATTTAGGCCGAACTGGGAGCCGTAGCCCCCCAGTTCAGGATGAACCCCACTATAGTTCGTGTCACCCCCGTAACCCACCTCACCGGACCCATCCGGAGAATATCCCGGGCTATAAGACATTTGAACAACAAATAACGAAAAGGAAAAAAGTTTTTACCTCAGTACAAAACGACAAGAAATTTTGGAATGGAAGGAAAGCTGGTAGAAGTCGACAAAGTAGAGCACGAAGACAAAAGAGAGAGAGAGAGGTAGGAGAACCTTGGTTTGCAAGAAGACCTAAAAACAATAAACAAGTCTGGAGAGTTTAAGAAATTAGAAAGCAAAAGAAGAATGAAATGAAGTGAAGAGAAGTCATTTATAAGAAAGGAAAAGTTATGGGCACCCACTCCATTTAAGGAGGAGAGGACAAAGGCACGCTCTCCAATAAAGGGGAAGAAGATAAAAGGGGCCCCCATAATCAATGAAAGGAAAGAGGACGAAAAGGAAAAAGACAAGGGCTCTTGTCTAGTCGTACTTTTCACTGACGTTCCGTACAGCGTATGAACAGAGGAACAGACCACGAACATGACGAACAGGACGGGACTACGGGCATACCATAATAAATGATATAGAACACCAAGACCACAAATATGACCTTCAGTGTCGACCCATCCCTAAAAAAATGGATGAGTCCGAACCCGCCTAGCTGATATCCGACTCCGCACTCAGGGGCTTGTTGATGGTCGACTGACATAAATGACCACTTAGAGATATAAGGGAACCATATAACCAGAAAGAGAATCGAAGATGAATAAAAGCCTCACCAAGCCGAGCAGACGTGCGGAGAGCGGGGAGCCCACACACCTCGCAATGTCCAGCTCGCTAACACGGCCGAACAGAGGTGCACAGAGCCGATCACTCCGCGCGCCTCGCGGAGTTTACTGCGTCATCACAACCCGCATGCTTCGCGAGGCCCATCACGTCGCCTCGATCGACCAATAACATGTCGTTCCATGCAACCCGCGTGCCTCACAAGACCCATCGCGTCGCTACGTCCAACTAGAAAAGTGCCGAGCCGAGTAGGCTTGCACTTCGTCGAACATCAGCCGAGTCTACAGACCACCAATCTGCACCAACTTCGCCGACCAGAAGAGACATGTCGAGCCGACCAGGTGTGCTCGTTAGCCTCCATGCCAAGCGCTCTGTGTTCCTCGTGGAGCTCTTCGCACCAACTTCACCGACCAGAAGAGACATGTCGAGCCAACCAGGTGTGCTCATTAGCCTTCATGCCAAGCGCTCCGTGTTCCTCGCGGAGCTCGCCGCACCAACTTCGCCGACCAGAAGAGACATGTCGAGCTGACCAGGTGTGCTCGTTAGCCTCCATGCCAAGCACTCCGTGTTCCTCGCGGAGCTCACCGTACCAACTTCGCCGATCAAAAGAGACATGTCGAGCCGACCAGGTGTGCTCGTTAGCCTCCAGGCCAAGCAGTCCGTATGCCTCGCGGAGCTCGCCGCACCATTTCGGTTTACCAGATATGACTTATGATCCGACCATAACACTTGACGAGCCGACCAGGCTTGTGCTTTAACCCCCGCGCCAAGCATCCCGCGTGCCTCGCGGAGCTCGGCGTGTCACTCCGGCCGACCAGGGACGTGTCGAGCCGACCAGGCCTCCGCGTGTTCCATGTGATGTCGAACAGATGCTCGCGAGGTCGAGCACCTCACCGGGGGCGGTACGCAACCACAATCGACCAGGCACGCATGGTGCCAAACGCAGCGTGCCCGGCTCGTCCGACTTAGTGCACGCTGCACGAAAAGCATCAATGGCGAAATAGTCGGCCCGGCCAACCCGGTGTATGGTTCGCGAGACAATGCCAAGATCGACGTCCCTAACACAGTTAACCAGGCCCATCTGGGTCCGAGATATTTGTTAGGGAGTTCGTTGTTTCAGATCATAATCGCAATATAGGAATTGTCAAGACCAGCTCGACGAAGTTAACCTCAATAGGTAAGAGAGACTTGATTGAGGGTGGTCATCTACAGAGGAAGGTCGGCTCAACCTCGAGACGGTTCAAGGTCAGATTTAAGGCGGCGAAAGAGATATGATCAAGGCTTTATTCTCTGAATCAGAAAGGGATGTGTAACCAATGGAAAGTGCCAGATGTCTAATTAGGGTTAGGGTTTTTGTGATTGGCTTATTGGTCAAGCAAGTCGGTGTGCCTAGGTGGTGACACGTGTCTAATTAGGGTTTGGAAGGAAAACTATAAATAGCCTCTCCAAGAGAGAGAGAAGGGATCCCAATCTTCTAGAGAGAGAAACATATAGAGAGTTAGAGAGAGAAAGACTTGTATTCAGAAGACTGCCCTGTACAAGGATCCGGCTAAGGCCGATCCGACCATATTTTTGAGGAATAAAAGTCAAGCACTTTTTCCCATTTTTTGTTTTCTATTTTTCTATTGCTGAACTACTTATTTTCTTGGTTGTAATGATTTAGACTACTCTTGGTCTAAACACAAGGAACCATATCAAATCTGAACAAAGGCAAGGAAAAGCTTGATGAAGTCTTAGAGATGAGCTTCCCAGAAACCTCGAAGCATGGAATTGGTTTTAAACCAGTTCAACCAACGCAAATTCCAAGTCAAAATTAGAAACCGTACAAACGTCACAAAAAGAGAAGGAGACAGTTCGTGTGCCATCATTGTGGTAAACCAGGGCACATTAGACCTTTTTGATGGAAGACCATAGGTGAGAGAAGACACTTTCAGAGAACTACTGCGTTTGCTAATTTCAATGTTGGTTTCCGTCATAGCAACATCAATACAAACACCAGGTTCAAACAAGTGTGGGTCAAGAAGAATAACGTCAAGTGTAACATGATCCATACCTCCCTGAAGTCCCACGTCCATGGAGCCTGGTATTTTGATAGTGGATGCTCCAAGCATATGACTGGGTCCAAGGAGCTGCTTTCAAACATTATCAGATTTCGAGGTGGAAAAGTACAGTACGGTGGAGGCGCAAATGGCCAAATTGTTAGCCAAGGAACTCTCCATGTTCCAAGCATTGTGACTCTTAAAAATGTGCTGCTGGTAAAAGGACTTACTGCAAATTTGATTAGCATAAGTCAATTGTGCGATGGAGGTTTTAGTGTCAAATTCAACCGTGAGAAGTGTGAAGTCTATGAGGAGAATGGACCTTGTATTATCACTGGTCAAAGGACTTCAGATAATTGCTACCAAATCCAAAGTGATGCTTTTTGCAAACTGTCCCAATTAAGTGATGCTGAGTTGTGGCATCAAAAGCTTGGACATATGAATTACAAGATGATGGACAGGTTGGCCAAACAAGAAGCTGTGAGTGGGCTGCCTAAACTCAACACCAAGATTATACTTGTGTGTGAAGCATGCCAGAAAGCAAAGCAGGCAAGAGTACCACATTCAATCCAGCAAAGTCTCACTACATCATCTTGCTTTGAACTTCTACATATGGATCTCATGGGACCACTTGAGGTTGAGAGCCTTGGTGGTAAGAGGTATTGTTGATGATTTTTCTAAATTTACTCCGGGTAGAATTTCTAAAAGGAAAATGTGAAACTTTTGAGGCTTTCAAAAAACTTGAAAAGAAGTTATGTGTGAGGTTTAACGTGAACATTTGTAGGATTAGAACTGATCACGAAAAAGAGTTTGAAATTGCATCCTTTTCAAAATACTGCACTTCGGAGGGTATAAGCCATGAATTTTCCTCACCTATTACCCCTCAACAAAATGGCATAGCTGAACCCAGAGAATTGAGTGATGTTGATACTGGGATACCAACATCAGAACCAACATCGAGCCAAGTCGCAGAATCTGATTCTGATTCAGAAGAAGATGATCCAGCTGATCCCATTGATCTTCATCAGAGGGATATTCCATCCAGAATCCATAAAAACCACCCCGTGGGCCAAATTATCGGTGATTTAGACGAAAGGAGTACAAGACAGAGACAAATAAAATTTAAGGAGATGGTCAGGTACGTATGTCTGTCTACTAATTATTCTAAGATTCGTGAGTCTTTGTACCTTTCTAAAATAGAGCCCAAGCAAGTGGAGGATGCGCTCAAGGATGAGTTTTGGATAAGATCAATGCAAGAAGAGCTGGATCAGTTCGCCAAAAATGACGTTTGGGATTTAGTGCCACGACCAGAAAATTCCCACGTGACGGGAACAAAGTGGGTATTCAAGAACAAGACTGATGAGGCTAGCAACATTGTGAGGAAAAAAGCTCGACTTGTTTCACAAGGGTATACGCAAATTGAAGGAATCGATTTTGATGAAACTTTTGCCCCAGTTGCCCGCATTGAGTCGGTAAGGCTTTTGCTTTCTGTTGCTTGTTATATGAAGATTTCATTGCATCAAATGGACATTAAGAGTGCTTTTTTAAATGGAGTCTTGAGTGACGAAGTGTATGTTGAGCAGCCTAAAGGATTTGTGGATCCTGAAAAACCAAATTTTGTTTTAAAACTGAAAAGGGCTCTTTATGGTTTAAAACAAGCTCCDAGAGCTTGGTATGAAAGGCTAACTCAATATTTGCTTTATTTGAACTTTAGACGAGGGAAAGTTGATAAAACTTTATTCCTTCTTAAATCCAATAAGCACATCTTAATCGTCCAAATTTATCTGAATGATATTATTTTTGGATCCACTAACGAGAATATGGTCAAGGATTTTGTTACTCGGATGTCCGATACATTCGAGATGAGCATGGAAGGTAACCTCTCATACTTTCTTGGTTTAAAAATCAAACAGCTTGATGACGGTATTTTCCTTTCCCAGGATAAATATGCTAAGAACTTAGTTAAAAAGTTTAGTTTAGAAAGTGAAACTCACAAGAAAACGCCACTGGAAAAAACTGTGAAGCTGTCGAGAGACGATGTTGGTAAGGGTGTTGATAACACCATGTACAGAAGTATGATAGGTAGTTTGTTGTATTTGACAGCAAGTAGACCACATATTATGTATAGTGTGTTCTTATGTGATAGATATCAGTCTAATCCAAAAGAGTCACACTTGAAAGCAGTTAAAAGAATAATTAGGTATATTGCTGGTACAACTGAACTAGGTGTGTGGTACACAAAAGATACTAGTACTGAACTTGTAGGGTACACTGATTCGGATTGGGCTGGAGATGTGGTAGATAGAAAGAGTACTACTGGGGGATGTTTTTTTCTGGGTAACAACTTAATCTCTTGGTATAGCAAGAAGCAAAATTGTATTTTTCTTTCTACAGCTGAAGCCGAGTACATTGCAGCTGGAAGTACGTGCACACAATTACTGTGGATGAACCAGATGATAGAGGACTACGGTCTGCACAGTAGTATCTTGACAGTGCTGTGTGACAATTCCAGTGCCACTGACATCTCCAAAAATCCAGTCCAACATTCTCGAATGAAACACATTGACATAAGGTCATGCCTTTTAGGCATCCTATAGGACAT
Organism: Phtheirospermum japonicum; assembly: GCA_014905375.1. NCBI lineage: Eukaryota > Viridiplantae > Streptophyta > Magnoliopsida > Lamiales > Orobanchaceae > Phtheirospermum > Phtheirospermum japonicum. The sequence continues at coordinate 58,356 of BMAC01000879.1, read as the reverse complement.
TCATACTTTGTGAAGATGCCTTCTTGCTGTGCGTGTGTTACTTGTGTTTTTGTCTTTCTTGAAATCTCTTAATTTTGTTTTGAGTTGAGCTAACTAAGTGTTTCAGTGGAGTTAAAATCAGACGACTGGACAGGTAATAACGAGGTGAATTTGGTGAGTGAAAATTAACATTGCACAAGATTGGTACTATTGGGCTGATGGTTCTTAAATTTCAACTTTGTATTTTTGGCTTATTTTGTAAAATGGGTTGTGCAATTTTATTTTTATTTTTTTAAAAAAAGGAGATAATGGGTTTGTTGTGTGATCACGTAGCCTAATCTAAGGGGGAGTGGCGCTTGTTAAATGGAAACAAAAATCGTGCTTTAAAACCTAAAATCCACAAGTAGTGAAAATTAGGGATTTTTCCTTTTATTTTTCCTTTCTCTCTCCTTATGCAGCAGTCACTTTTTGGGCATAGAAACCTGAATTCTTTTTTACCGTTTGATCACAACTCAAACCCTCAGTGAATTGAACTCTAAAACTTCCTTAACTTTCTCCAATTCTCTCGATTTTCTTATTTTTCCTCGTGTAATTTTGAGAATCTGCGGGATGTCAAACCCGCCGTCACCTTCGTTTGTCCCAGAATTACCGGCCAAACTCCGCCGCTTTCTTCTGCCCCGAGTCTGCCGGAAAAGAAGTTCACTCGTCGGAAACAGCTTGTGAGGAAGGCCGACAGGAGACCTAGCCCGGCAAAATTCAAGGTCTCTCATTGGTCCACTGCGACTGAGTATTCCTCCCCTCCCTACATTGTGTTGGATTTTATCACCGGCGAAATGACCAGCTCCGCCAAACCAGCTGCCGATGTTTCCCCTTCGTCTCCGGTTAATGAGGATCAACCTGCGTTTGATCCAGATTTGTTTGAGTATTCTCCTGATTCTTCGTTTGATGTGCCTCTTCGAGATATTCTGAATACTTGCAAGAAGGACAAGAAGAAAAAGAAAGTTGCTGTGGAGGACGATGTTGCTACTTATGTTGGTTCCCCCATACCAACATCACATCATTCGCCGTCTGTTTCGTCCTCCAGCGCTGCCTCTGTTCCGATTGCTTTTTATGCTACCACGCCAGCTTCTTCCGACGCCTCTGATTGCTCCCAGTCCTCCACGGACACTCCTACTCCGGTCCTTGAACTTGAGGATATGGATGCTTTTTCGGAGAAGTTTATTACTGCTGAGGCTGTAGAGTTGTTTGCTGCTTACCAGACCCGCCATATGATAGCCGAGCGGCGAGTCCCGGTTGAACTATTTGAGAAACACAACCTCATCGCTTTTCTTTAACACAAAGGTATGTACTCCACAGTTTTAAATGCCATGCATTTTGTCCGGGATATTGTGGTTGAGTTTTATGCGAATATTTTGCCGTCTATTGTTGATTTGGAGTCAGTGAACTATGGCAAAGTTTTTGTGCGTGGCCAAGTGTTCTCTTTCACCCCGGCTTTGATTGATGAGTTGTTTGGCACTGAGCCATACTGGGGTGACTTGCTTGTCGATGATATGAATGAGGTTGTTACATTTTTATCTGGTGGGATGGTTGCTGCATGGTATGAACAGGTTCCTAGTACTCGCCTGTCCTCTCTTTATTCTATTCTGCATAAGCTTGCTATTTGTAATTGGGTCCCCTCCAAGAACACGATGTGTGTTACTCGGTCTCAGGCCCAATTCTTGTTTAGGCTTGGGAGGGGAATTCAGTTTAGTTTTGGCCAGCATGTTTTTGACATAATTGCTAAGTTTGCCACCACGAAGTCTGCGGCCTCGTTGTGTTTTCCTTCTTTGATTTTCAGCTTTCTCAAGAACCAAGGGTTGATGCTTCATCCTGATGATGTGTTCATGGGAGAGGCTGATTGGTTTGCTTTGAGAGGTCAGCATGTTACTGGTGCCAGAGTCGTTGATCTGCCTTGGCAAGAACCGCTTCAAGCTAATGTTGATAGTGATGTTGGGAGGAGCGATCCCAACATGGTCCACAATTCTGCACAGGTCCTTCATGCCCATGTGGCTTCCATTGATTTGCAGATGACTGATCTGAAGGCTCTTAGTAGTTCTCTCTTGAAGGCCCTTTCGCTTTTTGTCAAAAAGGGGGAGAAGATGACACTGCTGCTGAAGATGTTGAAGATGTTGACACTGCTGCTGATGCTGCTGCTGAAGGTGATGTTGCTGGAGATGAAGCTGATGGAGAAGATGCCGTTGCTGCCGAAGCCTTGGCCAGTCTTTCTCAGGAAAAGCAAAGGAAGTGAATTCGCGCTCGTGATAAGGCTTTGAGGAGAATGATGAAAATGCAGAAGAGGAAGAGGAAGGAAATAGGTGAAGGAACTTCGACATCCCCTCGTCGTTTGAAGAGGGTTCGAAGTCATTAAGTTCCTTTTTGTTTTTTTAAGTTTTTTGAACAATGTTGATATGTAATGTTGGTTTGAATTTTAACAACATTGGGTGTTTTGTTTAGGGGGAGTTTTCTAACTTAGAGGGAGTTAGTATTTTAGTTTCATTTATGTTTGCGTCGTAGTGTTTTGTTCAGAAAGGCAAAAGGGGGAGATTGTTGAGGAATTTATTCTTGGCAATAATTCCTATTTTGTTATTTGTCTTTCTTGGGCACAAAATAAGTTAGGAAACTATTTAGGAATATATTGTGTTTCCTAGTTTATGTTTAAGACATTATTAGTTTCCTAGATTGTGTTTATGATTTGTTTTTATTTGTTTACCTAGTTTAGAATTCTAGGATTGTCAATTTAAGACAATAGAATCCTAAAGGTATTGATCGAGTTTTTACGCACGGGATTATTAGAAGAAGCACGACGCAAAGGACGAGACGCACAAGCAAGAAGAAGAACACGAAGACTACTTGGATCCATTGTTCAAGATTAACAAGTTCTTCGAAGTTGCGTGACCAACGGAGAAGATCTTGCCATTCCGGCGACAAGTATTTAGTATCAAGTTTGTTGATATTTTAGTTTTCATATATTACTTAATATTTTTTGTATTGATCGAAAAACAAGAAAGTAATATAGTTTTCGGGTTTGTACACCCAAGTTCACAAGTACTTTTACTTGTGAACTGAATTTGTTTAATCCGTGTTCTTAAATTTATTTTCCGCTGCATATTATTATTTTACTCTGGTCGATGTTGTTAACCAGTGTTGTTAAACATTCATAAAAACATCGTAAATCTGAGACTTATTTTCTAAAACCATAGACCTTCAAATTTTACAAATATAAAATGAAAGACAGAAAATTGGGATTATTTCTAATATTTAGAATAGATTCAGTGATGAAACTGTATAAATAGTTGATTACATCAACCAACAGCTTGTGCAAAATGTGTGATGGCATGTAACGTCAAGGGTAATTTTTTTTATTTCAATTTTTTTTTTAAAATTTGTCCAAACCTTAGGGCTAGTTATTGTAGTTATCGCTTGAATATTAATACATAAAAAGGATCCCAAAAAAATATGTTGTGAAATGTTGAGAATAATATTTCCGGCAATTTTTCATTGTGTGGGTTTGCCTTTCTTAGACTTTGGTTTATTCACTACTACAGAAACAGGATTTAAAGGCGATTATTTTTCAGATTTAACGGCATTTTTTGAACCGCCTTTGTATCCACCGCCGTAAATATTTACGGCGGTTTTCAAAACCGCCTTAAAAAGTGAGAATTTATGGCAGTTTTAGGCTATTATAATGGCGATTTTCCAACCGCCGTAGTATATACAGTTTCAACAGCGGTTTTTTAGAACTGACGTTAAAAAAATTACATTAACAGCGATTATTTAAATCGCTGTAAAAAGAACTTATTTACGGCAGTTTCTGAACCGCCGTTAAATATAATGTTCTACGGCGGTTTTAGAAACCGCCGTTAATTTAATGTTTTTGACGTCGGTTCTAAAAACTGCCGTTAATAATACATTTTAATGCCGGTTATTAGAACCGACGTTAATTTGGTGTTTATTACGGCGGTTTTTACAACCGCCGTAAATAGTTCAATTGAACCTGCCGCTAGGGCTGATGTTCTGCCCTTTTTTTGTTTTTGTTTGAAATATCTCGAAGTGAAATGAAATGAATTGAATCGCTGATTTAAAATGGAACCAAACTGAAAAACAATTCAATTCAATACATCATCCACAACTACGAAATTCATACACAAATTAAGCAATCTAAAATATAACCAAACTGAAAAATAATTCAATCCAATTCATCATCCACAACTAAAACAATCCAAAATGTAATCAAACTTCGAAACAATCCAAAATGCAATCAAACTTCAAAATAATCCAACAACCAAACTTAAAAACAATCCAAAACAATTCACAATGAAACCTAAAATTCAAGAGTATACATCTACTACATACCCTAACCATCCATCATAAATGTCAATAAAATATCTCGACCATTGATCTTGTATTTCATTGATACTATCAGCACTAAATGGTTGGTCACTAAACATCTGCAAATAATATTTAATATACGTATTTAGAAATAATGAAAACAAAAAAAGAGTTACAACATTCTTGCAATAAAATAAAAATATTATAAATATTACCTCTTGCCAATTTCCCGTAATACCCACTTGAACAATAGTCCACATCCAAAGCATGACATAATAACCCGACTCCCAAACTTCATCTTGTTTATTACACTGTGAGAGAAACATAAGGTTTCATTGAAAAATAAACCCTTCGATGATGTGTTTACGATCATAAATGTAACAACCAAATATATTTAAAGAAACGTAATACATTACCTTTGGAAAAAGCCAATTAACCCCTTCCTTAGATTTACTCAAATGCGCACCACTCAACATCTTAAATGGGGTCACAACACTATTAAAAAAATATAGAAATATTATAGCACATTATAACAATATCCGTTACATTATAACAATATCCAAATTTGTTGTCCCTAATTTCACAAAACTAAACAATATAATCCGCCGTTTAGAACCAAATTCAAAAAACCAATCCCAAATGCAACCAAACTTACCAATGACGTTATAACAATCTATTGTCCCAATTTCAAAAGTTACATTTTAGTCCTTGAATTACTAAAATAATCTATTTCATGCTTAGAACCAAAACATACGTTCACATTCTATATGTTGTAAGTATTTTAAGCTAGAGTTTACCTTTGTACTAGCAATTTGATGTTTGAGTCAGGCTTATGGTGATTTGAACAAAGCCACACARCAGTCCCTTCTTGAGGCAAAATTACAAAGAGTTGCCAATGTTGCCTGCATTTTGAAATGAATATTATTAAGAATAATTCATGCAACCTACATTAATACTACAACTTATAGTTTAAGTTGTACTTACTTATGATGGTATGCTCCCAGGTATATTTGCTTTTTATATTTCTCCATATGTTTGAGAATGGACGGGACCAAAATACTTACATGTTTCTTGTTACCTATATTTTGTAAGGATCGAGGCTCAAAGAATCCGTACACAATATCCGATTGGTTTTCAACAACGAGTGATTTCAAAAACCTAACATATCCATGACAACAAGTAATCAATCAAAGTTATAAATCAATTAATGAACATAAAAACTAATTAAATAAGATTAAAATATACTTACAAGATCCAAAGTTGTACAGTCGAGATTTGAAGACACGTTTTGCCTTGCACGAAGTCCAAAACTTCTTGGTAATGAATGGTCACTGGGATGTCATTCTCAAATCTAAAAATGCTTGCATCACACGGAACCCGAAATGAACGCTTATAAAGGCGAGCAGAAAGAGGAATCAATTCAGGAAATGGGGTTATCAACAGTCCGACCTTGTTTTGTTGGTCGCTCGGTATCCTAAAACATTAAACATACATTAGTTGTTATTGATACACTATTTTAGTGTAATTAGCAAACAAACAATCTGTGTTGACATAGGCTTCACAAGATGTTTTAGCCATGCAATAAAACCACCTAGTGCTTGCCTCACCGTGATTACCTCTTCAATGGGCACCGGGACGAGAGCATCACTTTTTCGAATGTCCTCAACCACCACTCTAACCAAATCATTCGACAAAGGTACTCCATGTAGCGTTGAACCCCCCTCATGAACTGTCCCAAGGGCCACCAGACGGGTAGAATAACGATCATCGACATATAACTCACATCGATCATTAACTCTAGTGGGAGGCGAACGAGCTGGAATGTCAGCAGGGGAAAACGAAGGAGCTGGAATATCAGCAGGGGAAAACAAAGGAGCTGGATTGTCGGAAGGGCCAACACAACTCCCTATCCCACTACGACCGAGATTAGGATCCACCTCAACTGGAGGGTTCGTGATTTCAACTGGTTGGGCGAATTGCTGCCACAAATGTTGCATAACATCTTTCCTTATCTCTTCGGCCATCTCGGATCTAACTTCGTTCTTGACCTTCTCGATCATCTCGGATCTAACTTCGTTCTTGACCTGTTCGGCTATCTCAGATCTAACCTGCTAGGTTATCATGGATGTCAAGCGCCTCAAAAATTCAAGAGTTAAGGATGACGAGGACCCCCATGATTGAGAGCAAAAGTATTCTCGGATCCCCACACCACCTCCAACGCCACGAACACGTCCAAAGTGCTCTGGTCGATCAATTGCAGCACTTAGAATATCCCTGCGTCCCTCTACAACAACAGAGCCATTTCTATGCTCCTCCTCTAACTCATCATACAACAAAATATTATTTAAATTTAATGATATTTTTAGATCTTTCTATGATGTTACGATTTTAAAAACTAATTAAAACATAATATTTTAGGTGAGTGGAATTATTTATTAATAATTGTTAAAAATTTTATATAGTTTTTTCCTACTTATGGAATTAAAAACCTAGATGGGATGGACATAAATTAAAACATCTAAATATATTGAATACAAACTTACAATCTTCCTAGCAATCTCCCTTGCGGCATCGGATGTCATTTCACTAGACTTTTTTGTGCGAGCCAACTTAAACCTCTCGTGACATGAAGAAGGAGATGGAGGATCAACAACCGAATCAACATTGGCACCAGATTGCATTAATTCTTCATGTCGCTTCGTTGCTTTATTCTCCATGATCTTCTCGTCCAATAAGGCATAACCCCCACGAGATAGAATATGCGGAGCATAGTTCTTTTTTGCAATATCCTGCGCTTTATCTCTTTTCTACTGGAATCAAAAAAGGAAAAAATCAAAAAAGGAAAAATTAATGCTTGCATACAAATAATAACAATGAATAATGAATTTAATATTTACCTTCCAAGAAGGATCCAATCGAGTCTTTTTAAATTGTTCCCACTCACTTAATTCGAAACTGATTTAAAATCTTTCAATTTTTTTCCCACCGATTGAAAAACCCTCCTTTTGAAAACAAAACAATTTGGTACCTCGAAGCTCGCCTGTAACAACAACAAAGATATGAAATACCATAATATCCATCCAAATTAAAGTCTTGGTAGAATCTGGTACAAGTTTCCACTTCTCAATCAAAATCGAAACATTTTCTCGAGTAAGTTTTCCCAGATAAGTACTCAATTTCACTTGATGAGTCCTTTTAGTTTTTCCTGTAATGCTGTCAAAATCAAGTGGTTGGTTTTTGCCATTAACATGACTCTTGGAAATCTCTTTACTTCGTGTGGAAGATCTAGTCTTCCTCGACGTAGTGGGTGGAGGAGAAGTCGAGCGACGCCTCACGGGAGGATCCATTTACCTGTGTAAATAGAAAAGCAAAAAATAAAGGTTAAACTACAAGAAAAAAATTATTAAAACATTATTTGGATATAAATGAAGCTGTGAATGAGAATTAAAAAAAACTATTACTAATATAGAACACAATTATTAATTAACACAAGAACTTAAAAAATTACATTTTCATCCAATTATTAATTAACACAGTAAATTCACATGTTAGTTTATTTTTGATATAAAATTTTTTATAATATATTATTGTGCATCGAAACTAAGAATTTTAAAGAATACTTAACTTAAATATTTAATATAATGTTCTCCCATATGCCCTCATCATGATCATGGCGATTGGCATGCACATCATCTAGTACATTTTCTTCAATATTCGGCATTCGTGTTGTGAAAGAGACAGTCTCGGAGTTATCAAGTGTTGGGTCTTCATTTTCACGAGTATCATCCATGCTTCTATCATGCTTGAGCACCACCGACAATCTTTTATCGCAGGGATCATTGATATAAAACACTTGTTTAGCTTGACACGCCATGATGAAAGACTCATCCGTATAAGCTTCCTTATGAAGATCTACCAACGTAAATCCCATTTAATCAATTTTCACACATGTGTTAATATCAACCCACTTGCACTTAAAAACGGGTACTCGAAACTCAACATAGTCAACCTCCCAAATTTCTTCAATGAATCCAATTAGTTTATAGATGCTTTAACGGGATTTTTATCTTTTGAACTAGAAAAGTGCATTGCCTCGGCTTCAAGAGTAACCCCACTATTTTGATAGCAACTCTTGTCATCTTGCGACTTTGTGTAGAAGGAGAAATTGTTGATATCATATCCACACCACGTCACGACATCTTTCTTAGGCCCATGTGCTAACCGCATTAACGTTTCTGAGGCATTTTCTGAAGCAACAATTTGTTTTTTAAACCCACTTAGGAAAGTTTTATTATGCTCAATTAGACCTCTTTCTCCTTCATTCGGGGATTATTTGTCTTCAAAAATTTTTTATGATCAGCCAGGTAAGGGAGAACCTCCTCAGTGTTATTCAATATGTACAAATGCGCTTGAAGCACTTCCTCAAAACTCTTGGAATGAATTCTATCACCCCGTGTAATCTTACCTCCATATCTCCCATCGTGATGAGATTTAGGAAGCCCCACACCTTCCACTTGTCCCATGTAGTCTGTAGAAAACTCGATAGCTTCCTCAGCGATGTATCTTTCGACAATAGAAGCCTCGGGACGAGATGGATTTTTTGTGAACCCTTTTAAAATCTTCATATAACGCTCGATAGGGTACATCCACCTCATATAAACTGGACCACACTCTCTAATTTCGTTCACTAAATGAACAATTAAGTGAACCATTATGTCAAAGAATGAAGGAAGAAAATGCATCTCTAATTGGCATAATATAAAAACAGCTTCCTTTTCCCAGTCATCTAGCTTCAAAGGGTCAACAACTTTCGTACATATATCATTGAAGAAATAAGACAAGAGAATTATGGCATGTCTTACCTTTTTTGGCAAAATATCACGTAAAGCTACTGCTAGGAGTTGTTACATCAAGACATGATAATCGCGAGACTTCAAGCCAACCAATTTAAGGTCTTGCATTGAAACAAGACTCTTGATATTGGAAGAGTATCCGTGTGGCACTTTCACGCCTCGTAGAGACTCACAAAACTTTTGTTTTTCTTCTCTCGACAAAGTATGATATGGCAGGGGCAGATATGTTTTATTTCCAGACGATATAGGGTGCAAGTCTGGTCGTATACCCATATGAGCCAAATATTGTCGAGTCTTAATGTTATCCTTCGTCTTGCCCTTAATGTTGATAAGTGTGCCGATCAAACTATCACACACATTTTTCTCCACATGCATAACATCTATGCATTGTCTCACCTCCAGATGGCGCCAATATGGAAGATCGAACAAAATTGACCGCTTTTTCCAATTTGTTTTCTCACTAGCCCTCTTTTGGGTCTTTCTGAAGATCGTATTAATGTCCTTCACCCGATCATATACCTGCTGACCAGTTAGTGGTGTTGGCCTAGATCTTTTCTCGACAGTTCCATCAAAAGCTTTTTTCAATCTACAATATGGGTGATCACGTCGGAGCCACCGCCTAGAACGAGTGTACACAGTCTTTCTCCCATGTTTGAGCTGTAGATATCTCGTTTCGTCTGCACATATAGGACATGCGAGTTGGCCCTTGTTACTATACCCGCTCAAGTTTCCATTGCCGGAAAATCATTATTGGTACAAAATAAGAGAGCACGCAACTTGAATGTCTGCCTTTGGTACCCATCAAATATGTAAACACCCTCCTCCCACGACTTTTTCAAGTCCTCAACCAAGGGTTGTAGATAAACATCTGTCATTTCTGGGCTGTTTTGGTCCCGAAATCATCATAGAAAGCAAGATAAATTTTCATTTTATACACAACCATGAAGGTAGATTGTAAATAACAAGCAAAACGGGCCATGAACTATGTTGACTACTCAAATTACCACACGGATTCATTCCATCTGTATCAAGTCCAAGCTAAAGTTTTCAGGATTCGCTTCCAAAATCTAGAAACAAACGATCAATTTTCTTCCACTGAGAAGAATCTGCCGGATGTCGCAACTTGCCATCGCATTTTCTCCCATCTGCATGCCACGTAAGGTTCTTTACATCCTCTGTATTAGCAAACAAACGTTTAAACCTAGGAATGATTGGAAGATACCATACCACTTTCGCTGGGGAACGTCGGTTAGTTCTCTCGTCGCTATTACATTCACCCGATCTCTCTTTGTACCATAATACCCCACACATAGGGCACTTATCTGATGACTCGTACTCATTTCTGTATAATATACAATCATTACGACATGCGTGTATCTTCTTGTACTCTAAACCCATCAGACATAATATCTTCTTTGCCTCGTAGTGGCGGCTTTGCAAAGTGTTATCTTCTGGAAACATCATTTTCAACTGCTCAAGCAATTCAGTGAAACTTTTTTCACTCCACCCATTGCGTGCCTTAATATTGACTAGTGTTAACATTTCTGACAAGCGTGTGAAGTTTTTACACCAAGGGAACAAAGACTTCTCTGAATCACTCTTCAAAATATCATGCACATGTGCTTCCTGAAAGGATTCTTGACCAACATCACGTATCATGTCCTCAAGTCTGTCCTCATCCTGAATTCGATCATCGACATCTCCACGAGTGCGTTGGCCAAAAGCTTGCTTAGTCGTCTCGGCTGGAATGCCGAACACTTCTCCATGCCATGTCCACACTGTATAATTCTTGTTTATTCCATCACACAGAAGATGTTCCTTGATCTTATGGGCTTCATGTCGTCTCCCATTCAAACAGTTGATACAAGAACAGAAAAACTTGTCACTAGGTTCTAATTGATTGACTTTAGCAAATTTTATAAAAAATTCCACTCCATCTTCATATTCATTGCTTACGCGGATTGCATTCATCCAACTCCGATCCATCTATTGTACCAGATCGAAGACGTAAATACAAATGAGGAGCGACAACCGGCGGACGGCTATAGTAGAAATCAGAAAACTGAGCCGGAGCAGTCGAACCAGTCGATCGATTAGATCTCTCCGAATCGACTGGAGTACAGAAGGTTTGGCAATTTTAGGCGAAGCAGTCGATCGACTAGCTTTTAGTCGATCGACTGATTGACCAGTTAATCGACTAGATCTCTCCGAATCGATTGGAGTACAGAAGGTTTGGCAATTTTGGGCGAAGCAGTCGATCGACTGGCTTTCCATCGATCGGCTGATTGACCAGTCAATCGACTAGATCTCTCCAAATCGATTGGAGTACAGAAGGTTTGGCAATTTTGGGCGAAGCAGTCGATCGACTGACCCTTAGTCGATCGACTGCCAATCGATCAACCGCTCCTCAGTCGATCGACTGAGTCGCAGTCCAGCTCAAACCGTGAACCGACGGTTCAAACCGTCTGAACACGTCTAACTGGTCCTATGTACCACCTCTTTCTGGGTGAACTCTTCCAAAAAAAAAAGAACAAAGAAAAAGAAAAAGGAAAAGAAAAAAAAAAGAAGTAACAAAATAAAAAGGGAAACAAAATGAATGGTTAGGTGAAAATGAAAAATGGCACACCTATGATGACCATTGATGAGGCACTGTAAGAAAATAAGTATTCATTGCCTTTCTGAATCTGAAAAATGGCAAATCATATGGAATTTATAGTACGTGTCTGTTTAAAGATCACCCCTTTATTAAGAACTAATAATGTTCTTCTTCTTCTATAATTTTCAAAGCCAAACAAACCCTCCAAACTTTCAAACCCCTATTTTCAAGAGTTTGAATTTATAATTTCTACCAACCTTGAAAATCTGCAATCATGGAAAACAAAAAACATGAGCAAGAAACTTACAACTAATTGCCCTGTATTCTGTTGGCTACTGCCGCCAATGCCCTGACAAGGTGACGTGTCCTGCCAACATGGGATCACCCCCTCCCTTGAACTTAAATGCTTGGATGTTCGTCTATGAGCCCAACAAACTCACTTAAGAGAACCTCCTGCAGTTCTTTTGTTGAAATGTGAAGTGATTTCGAGTCAATACCTGTCGAATTTGGATATTTCATAGTAGTTTCTATTTGATAAGTAATAGTAACCCTCAAGTTATGATTGTACTTTTGGGAGTTCGGTTTCAATTGGTTTTTACTGAATTATCAACAATACAGTTCAACAAATGGAGCAGATGTAAAAAGTTTTGGGAGTTCAGTTTTACCCTAGAAAGTAGGATAGACAAAGGACAAACTTACGATATGAAATTAACAAATTTTATGATATGGACTTTGATTTGATTTCAAAGAAAAATATGCACAGCTCCAGATTCAATTTCAGACCCGGTTCACAGAGGCACACCGACCAAAAATTATAACTCGCATTTAACGGATCCAAACGGGCATAAACATTATAAATTAATACTTCAAAATATAAAAAGAAACATTCTTCAATGTAAGCTATCATCTCAAATAAGCTAAAAAAATGAGAGTTTATACGGCCCTTTTTTTTCCTTTTTTTTCCCTTTCTTTCTTTTCTTTTGTTTATACCCAACATAGTTATGAAAAATATTATTGGTTTTTCCAACAACAAACATCTTTTTAAATATTCTGAAAATTAATAGGAAACAACCCCCACAACCTAAATACTGTTAATCTGCATTTTTGGTGTCCACAACTTGTTTCTCCATACAATTGGCCCTTAGGATTGTTTTGGACTTTACAATCAACCCCAAACTAGCTATCAATAACGTAATTGCCAATATATTCCTAAAAACCGACATGTCAATTGTCTATTCTACCAATATTCTTAGTTTAGCAGCACACTTAAACCAATTTGAGAAATAGATTACTCATACAATTGAACCCACATTACCCTGGATCACCTAATTACCATAAAGTTGCGTTGTTTAATGGGGAAAAAAGAAACACAACTTTTCAATCCAAACAAGAAGTGATTTCTTTTTGGTCTGGTTTCCTTGTTTTCATTCTCTACTCACTGCCCAGTGAGTGTTCTTTTTTTTCCTAATCTGGATGATATAGTTACATTTTGATTTTTTTTTTGAGATTTTTTACAGTTTATCAATCACATTTGCCAACTCAATTTCATCAAATCCCTAATTACACAACAATATCAATTTCCAAAAAACCCTAAATAACAAATTCACATTCACAATTGAGATCAAGTCCGAAAGCCCTAATTAAAAACCAATATCAATTTTCAAATCCTTAAAATTAATCACTAATTGAGAAGAAAATCGAAAATGGAAGCTTACACGAGGCTGAGTTACACCGTTGGAGAAAAAAACGTGGCTGACTCTGACGGAGACAAGAGAGAAGCAACATCGCGCCGCTACGGGTTAGAATCATCAACGGCCGAACAATTTCTCCATGAATGCTTCTAAGCATATTTTGAGGATAAAATGCTTATGAGATTTTGGGGATAAAATTTGGGAATGAATTCATTTTATTCTGAGAATGCTTCTGAGCGTATTTGGGAATGCTTCTTGTTCAATGCAATTTTGGGGAAAAAAAGGGTAGAAAATGGTTGTGTTCTTGTTCAATGCAAATTTGGGAAAAAACACGAATGAAATGGCTGAGTGTGGATAGGGTTATGTTTGGGATACGCGTGTACCCAAAAAAAAATTAAATACATTCTATGACGGTTCTATAAAAACCGCCGTGAAAAAGTTAGATTTAAAGGTTATTTTAAAAAAACGCCGTAAAATATGTGGGTTTTAAGGCGATTATTTGTAAACCGCCTTTACAATAAGCTATCCACCAGTTCTTACAGAGGTTCCTAACAAACCGCCATGGAATATCTGATATTTTAAGGCAGTTTTTATGTAACCGCCGTAGATTATGTCACTTTCACGGCGGTTCCTAGAAAATCGCAGTTAAAATCAGTTGATATTCAATTTTAACATCGGTTTTTTTGAAAACCGCCCTAAAAAGACCTTTTTAACGGCGGTTATAGCCATAACCGCCGTTAAAAGTATTTTTAAGGCGGTTTTCAAAAAACCGCCTTTAATTAACAGCCTTAGAAAGCTGTTTCTGTAGTAGTGATTTATGACTCTAGATTTATCTCCTAAAGTAGTTTAGGTATTTATTTAGTATCCTTATTTTTAGCCTAACTTGTTTATCAAGACTAGGAGTCTTGATTATTTAAAGAACAAACACGACACAAATGAAGGGCGGCTTTTGGGAAAGGACGCTAGACGTTTTCTTGAGAAGCAGAACACAGCACGAGACCTACTTGGAGCTACAAGTCAGAATCAAAAGATCTTCAGCATTGTGTAACCAACGGAGAAGATCGGATAAATCGTAGCAATAAGTATTTGTGTGTCAAATATTGATACATTTGTTTTTCATATATTACTTAAATATTTTGTAATTGTTCTTGAAAGATTAAGTAATATAATTTTCAGGTTTGTATACTCACTACAGCAGAAACAGGATATTAAGGCGGCTTATGAAAGGGGATTCTGAAAAACCGCCGTTAAATCTATATTTTAACGGCGGTTCATCGTAAAACTGCCATAAATTCCTATTTTCTACGGAGATTTATATGAAACGCCGTAAAAACTCACCTAATACTATGGCGGTTATTTGAAAACCCCCGTAAAAATAGGGGGCCAGTTTATTTTAACATCGGTTAACAAATAACCTCCGCAAAACAATAACATTCAACGGCGGTTCTAAGAGAACTGCCGTAAAAACTCACACTTTTCTTTGGCGCACATGTACACGGCGGTTTTATGTAAACCTCCGTAAAATATATAATTAAATTATATTTTTTGGCACGGGTTAAAACACTTCCCGTCTTTACGCGTCTTTACACTTCCCTTCTTCACACTTAGCCCTAATTGCACTTCCCAGACTCTGAAGCGGCGAAGACCCAAACTCCTGCTTCACCACGACAGCCTCCTCGTCGCGGGTCCAGTCCTAGACCGCCCAAGCTCCACCTTGACCACGACGGCCTCCTCTTCTTTGGCCAGCAAAACACTTAGCCCTATCCCGTCGATTTTACCCTAAATTTCACTCACTTAGCCCTATCCCCGAAATTGCACCTCCCAGATTTGAAAGCGGCGAATTTTTGAAATTTTGGAGTAGCTCTTCCCCTACAGGTACTTTTATGTGTATTTTTAGGTTTTTTCATGTGTATATATGTGTGTGTGTTTAGTGATGGAGATTTTGAAATTGATCGGAGAGCAAAAGAGGTGTTCAGAAAATAAACCCCTCACGTTCGAAGCATTCGGAGACTGAGCAACGCAGAAGAAGAAAAATCAATGAGGTTTAAGTTGAGTTTAACCTCTCTATTCTTTAATTTTTTTATCGGGTTCTATGGCATTTTTCTTTTCTTTTTTATTTTTTTTATATTCTTTTTGTGCTGTAAGTGAAATTTAAGCTGAAGTGATTTAAATAGTTTCTTATTTATTTATTTATTTATTTTCCTTTAATATGGGATGTGTTCTTGTGTTTATTCTAATAGGAATGGTTAATGTGATGATAAATAAATCTGGCTTTATTTTACTATATTGTTCTTGTTCGATTTCTGCGGATCAAATCAAACTATGGATTTGCTTTCATATATCCTGCCCTTGACACTATCATAAACACGTTCATCCGTGCTTAACAAGTAACAACTAATTAAGATAACTAACACATTGGTTCTGTTGCTGCAGTTTAGCAGTTCAAAAGATAAAAAGGGATAGCTACTTCAAACATCTTAATTATTACTCAACCTCCTCGTAAGCTTTTTTCTCTTGTTCAAAATCATACCATATTATTTTTAGACTCAACTTTTTCTCCATTGACATAGGGTCCCTTATTACCTCGTTAATATGCTCAGGGCACCTTGCTCTAGACTGCAGCTCCATAGAAGGCAGTGCTTAAGCCCGTAATCGCTCTATTCATCCCTTTGCCACAAAAGCATGCTTAATTGGTTGATTCAGGACCTACTAATCTCATAATACCATGTAAGATTCTTTATAATCTAAAGCCTTAGAAACACTCAACATTATGACTTAAATATATGCACATAGGATGCTTTTCAGAATTACTTTGGTCCTAAGTCTAAAAACAAGTAGAGGAAAACAAGAATTCACCACAAACTTGAAGATAATTTGTTCATCATATGGTATATCTTTCTGATACACTATAGATTTACAACTTTAAATTGATATGTTCTTCACTATGATTACGTAGATAGAGGGAACCATAATTCAATCCTAAAGAAACATGGCAAAGCAAATGGGTTTGAAACTATCTAACAATCCCGCTACAGCACCACTCATTCGCCTCCCCCTGTTGACATTCCAGCTCGTTCGCCTCCCCCTGCTGACATTCAAGCTCGTTCGCCTCCCACTAGAGTTAATGATCGATGTGAGTTATATGTCGATGATCGTTCTTCTACCCGTCTTGTGCTCCTTGGGAAAGTTCATGAGGGGGGGTTCGACGCTACTTGGGGTGCCTTTGTCGACAAATTTGGTTAGAGTGGTGGTTGAGGACATTCGAGATGGTGATGCTCTTGTCCCGGTGCCCAGTGAAGAGGTAATCACGGTGAGTCAAGCACTAGGTGGTTTTATTGCATGGCCAAAATATCTTTTGAAGCCTATGTCAACACAAGTAATTAATTTTTGGTTGCTAATTACACTAAAATAGAGTGTCAATAACTATTAATTTATGTTCAATATTTTAGGATACCGAGCGACCAACAAAACAAGGTCCGACTGTTGATAACCCCATTCTTGAATTGATTACTATTTCTGCTCGCCTTTATAAGCATCCATTTTGGGTTCCGTGTGATGCAAGCATCTTTAGATTTGAGAATGACATCCCAGTGACCATTCATTACCAAGAAGTTTTGGACGTCGTGCAAGGCAAAATGTGTCTGCAAATCTCGACTGTACAACTATGAATCCAGTAAGTATATTTTAAATCTTATTTAATTAATTTTTAGGTTCATTAATTTATTTATAACTTTGACTGATTACTTGTTGTCATGGATATGTTAGGTTTTTGAAATCACTCGTTGTTGAGAACCGATCAGATGCTGTGTATGGATTCATTGAGCCTCTATCCTTACAAAATATAGGTAGCAAGAAACAAGCGAGCACTTTGGTCCCGTCCATTCTCAAACATATGTAGGAATATAAAAAATAAATATACCTGGGAGCATACCATCATAAGTAAGTACAACGTAAACTATAAGTTGTAGTATTACTGTAGGTTGCATGAATTATTCTTAATAATATTCATTTTGAAATGCAGGCAACTTTGGCAACTCTTTGTAATTTTGCCTCAAGAAGGGACTGCTGTGTGGCTTTGTTCAAATCATCATAAGTCTGAATCCAACATCAAATTGCTAGTACAAAGGTAAACTCTAACTTAAAATACTTACATCATATAGAATGTGAACGTATGTTTTGGTTCTTCTAAGCATGACATAGATTATTTTAATAATTCAAGGACTAAAATGTAATTTTTGAAATTAGGACAATAGATTGTTATAACGTCATTGGTAAGTTTGGTTGCATTTTGGATTTGTTTTTGGAGTTTGGTTCTAAACACGGATTATATTTTGTTAAATTGGGGACAACATATTTGGACATTGTTATAATATAACGGGTATTGTTATAATGTTCTATAATACTTTTATTTTTTTAATAGTGTTGTGACCCCATTTAATATGTTCAGTGGTGCGCATTTGAGTAAATCTAAGTAAGGGGTTAATTGGCTTTTTCCAAAGGTAATGTATTTCGCTTCTTTGAATATATTTGGTTGTTACATTTATGATCGTAAACACATCATCGAAGGGTTTATTTTTCAATGAAACCTTATGTTTCTCTCACAGTGTAATAAACAAGATGAAGTTTGGGAGTCGGGTTATTATGTCATGCTTTAGATGTGGACAATTGTTCGAGTGGGTATTACAGGAAATTGGCAAGAGGTAATATTTATAATATTTTTTTTTATAACAAGAATGTTATAACTCTTTTTTTTTAATTTCTTTATTTCTAAATACGTATATTAAGTATTATTTGCAGATGTATAGTGACCAACCATTTAGTGCTGATAGTATCAAAGAAATACAAAATCAATGATCGAGATATTTCATTGACATTTATGATGGATGATTGGGTTATGTAGTAGATGTATACTCTTGAAGTTTAGGTTTCATTGTGAATTGCTTTGGATTGTTTTGAAGTTTGGTTGCATTTTGGATTGTTTCGAAGTTTGATTACATTTTGGATTATTTTAGTTGTGGATGATGAATTGGATTGCTTAATTTGTGTATGAATTTGGTAGTTGTGGATGATGTATTAGATTGAATTGTTTTTCAATTTGGTTGCATTTTAAATCAGCGGTTCAATTCAATTAATTTCGAGATAATTCAGCAAAAAGGGAAGAAAAACAGGCCCAGCGGCCGGTTATTTACGGCGGTTGTAAAAACCTCATTCAGTTTTTTCTGTACACACAAGCACAACATACAGTAAGCCACAAATGTTTGTTTATTTTTATTTTTACTTCCTTTTTGTGTTTCTGAAAGTTTTCAACCCAAACCCAAACAACCATGAACGCCCAACACAAATTTTTGGCTAAACCACCATCCAATCCATCTCTACCATTTTCAGCCCATCATAGTCATGCTACCGAAATCCTTTCTCAAAACCACCAGCACAATATCGAACCACCACCAACCGGAATCTTTCCCGGCCAGCCCCAATCGAGCCCCGTTTCCAGGCCCGAACCCAACACAAAACCAAAACCCCCGCCTGCCAAACCCCCAACCACCGTCACAGACCCAAACCCGAACCCCCAAACCCGTACACCAAACCACAGGCCACCAACCACCACCTTTGACCCTGCTCCGGCCCGTACAAGACCCAAGAGCCACAACGCCAGCTTCTGGCCCGACCACGAGAACCACCCAACACCACCGTCCCACCCAAATTCGCCCTCAAGCCGACTCGCCATCGCCGGTTTTTGCCGAGAACCACCATGGATGGTCGCTGTCGAGAGAAGAAGGTCCACCGCCGCCTCGCCGTCCCACCCGCCTTGCGCCGTCGCCCTAGCCGTCGCCATCGCCGGAGGAGACGTCGAGTACTGGGTCGCCGCCGTCATCGAATTGAAGGTGGAGAATTGTGGGTGCCGATTTCAGTCACACCCAAGCGCCGCTGCCGCTGAATCCCAATCGCCGGGCCACCGTCGACGAGACGAAGGAGG
>BMAC01000879.1:0-38867 GCA_014905375.1 Phtheirospermum japonicum | reverse complement strand
GCCATAAAAAACACTAAATTAACGACGGTTCTAATAACCGCCGTAAAATGTAATATTAACGGCGGTTTTTAGAACCGACATTAAATAACATAAATTAATGGCGGTTCATAATAATTAACAGTAGTTCAAAAAATGCCGTAACTAGGTGCTTTCTACGGTGGTTATATAACCGCCGTTAATGTAATGTTTTTAACGTTGTTTCTAAAACCCATCATTGAATCCGTATATAATACGATGTTTATAAAACCGCCGTTAAATTGAACTTTTTAACGGCGGTTTTTAAAAACCGCCGTAATTATTTACGGCGGTCGATATAATGGCGGTTCGAAAATCGCCGTTAAAAATGAAAAAAACTGCCTTTAAATCCCCTTTCTGCAGTAGTGACTCATGTCCGTAAGTACTTTTACTTACGGACTAAAAGTTTAATAAGTGTGTTCATTTATTCTTATTCCGCTGCCATTCAATATTTATCTATTTGGTGTTATCATTTGTGTTACTTAACATCAATCATGTAACACCCACGCATCAAATTCACATTTTCATATTTTTATTTATCATTGTGCATTGGAAATATGATCCTAGTCCCAAGCTCGTCGCCATAAACAAATTTCCTATTTTAGTTTTAAATAATCTAAGAATTCTATTTAAAATAAATTTATAGTTCATTTTCAATTAAAAATTATATTAAAAACTTTAAAGAAACAATTATAAGTATCTAATAATTTGTTTATTTATTTACTTAAATTATAATTCTAAAATTTTAAGAATCTATTGTAATTATTAGAAATTTATTCATTTATTTAAATTAATCTATTGAATCGTCTATGTAATTATTCGATTACTATCAAGTCGTCTACGGAATTATTCGATTATGCTTTTGGGTCGTCTTTTAATTATTTTCGATTTTTTTTGGACTTCAACTAAGCCCAACAAAGCCCAATGTCATAAATTAGGCCCAAGCCCATGAAAACCTAACCCTAAACCTTCCAAAAATAAGAGTATATAAAGGAAAATCCAAAGCACACCCAATCCCCATATTTCTACTGTTCGGCCACAAGAAATCTGGTAAGCATTGAGGCCGCCGCCCAGGTGACTCTTCGCCAATTGCAGGAGCCGCCGTTCGCCGAGCCGCCGCTGTGGTGGTGGAAATTGATGGGGGGGGGGTTGCTGGCCGTTTGGAGAAATGAAAGAAAGAAAAAAAAGGAAAGAGACGGGAGGATGAAAAACTTAGGGCTGAAAATCCTTTAATAATACAACCTTTTCCAAAATTACAAATTGACCCCCCCAGCTTCCTAACCCTTTTCAATTGAACCCCTAGACTTTGCCATCCATTACCAATTAATCCCTAAGTTGCTGAATTTTGTTCGATTGAGCCACCTATTGATCCAAACCCTCAATCCTGACCCTCCGACTTTCGAAAACTCCGATCCAACCAAATAAAACTTATTAAATTTCAATTGAGTTTATTATTATTTATTTTAATATTATATTGTCTATTTTAAATAAATATATTATATATTAATATTTTAAAAATTATTTAATTAAATATATACTAATTAAGTATATTTTTAAAATGATTAGGTGACGAGRAAATCGGGACATAGGAATCAACCACGTGCATTCAATCGATTTATTTCACGACTTCATTCGAGGTAGGGACCACTGACTTACCTATGTTAAATTTTATGTACTCAAATTTATGTGCTATGTGTATCATGCGATTCTATATTTCCAAAAACTAATATAGCCGTAGACCAAATGTGTCTGTGATCGGGGAAAAGGGTCATCGGGTATATCCCGGCGTGCTATAACAACGAATTAAAACCAGAGACCAAATGTGTCTGTGACCGGGGAAAAGGGTCATCGGGTATATCCCGGCGTGCTATAACCACGAATTAAAACCAGAGACCAAATGTGTCTGTGACCGGGTAAAAGGGTCATCGGGTATATCCCGACACGTTTTAGCTGCAGTCAACTTATTTTCTACGATAAAATTATGAATTCTATGGTCATTTGTGCTATTTTTGAGTTGTATGATTTTGCATTGGTTAAGTCCCAAATCAACGATGTTTTTCTTTCAGGTTCAAACGAGAATATCGAGTGAATGGGAAATGAGGAAGGAATAGGGATACTCGTTATCCATTTTGATTTTGTATGTTCTTGAAAGAATGTGGAACTAAAGAACTTTAGCTATCGTTTTCCACTGATAGCAATTTGTTTTTATTGTTTTAAATATTCCGCTGCGTAAACTTGATCATTTTGAAATCATGAATTTTATTATGTTATTGTTATGAAATTCGACATTTATTTCTGACACCAAGATTTCTTGAATTATTTAAAATGTAAACCTAAATCGGGGCGTTACAAATCATAAAACCTGCTGTATTATAGGTTTATAGTTTCAAACTGGTTGATTCTAAGGCTAGTTTTATTTATCACGAGACTTAACATCAGTTTTCAAAATCATAGATCTACAAAATAATAATTGGCACCAGAGCAGGGTACTTAATATCAAGTATTTCGATCCTTGTTTTGTATATTCATCGACTTATGGACGCTGAAGGCAATCTGTGACCTCCTATCCTCAACGGAGAGAATTACTCTCTCTGGAAGCAAAGGATGCGGTGGCATATCAAAAATATCGACGAACGAGCGTGGAGAACCATTCTGGTTGGGTGAGAGAAACTACAAGCTAAGATATGTCTGTCTTTCGACTAACTGCTCTCAAATTCGAGAGACCTTGTTTCTTGCTAATACAAAGCCTAAGTGTGTGGAAGAAGCTCTGAAGAATGAGTTTTGGTCAAAGCCATACAAGAGGAGTTGGACCAGTTTGCTAAAAATGAGGTTTGGGACTTGGTTCCACGTCCTGCAAATACTCATGTCACTGGCACTAAGTGTGTTTTCAAGAACAAAACCGATGAAGCAGGAAACATTGTGAGAAATAAGGCAAGGCTGGTTGCACAAGGATATACTCAGAGTGAGGGGATTGATTTTGACGAGACATTTGCACCGGTTGCACGAATAGAATCAGTAAGACTCCTTGTTGCTATTGCTTGTCATTTAAAATATCACTGCATCAAATGGACATTAAGAGTGCCTTCTTGAATGGTGTTTTTAGTGAAGAAGTATATGTTGAGCAACCTAAAGGGTTTGTTGATCCTCACAAACCAAATTTTGTTTTAAAGCTAAAAAAGGTGTTGTACGGTTTAAAACAAGCTCCAAGAGCTTGGTACGAGAGGTTGACTCAACATTTACAGTTTTTAAACTTTAGACGAGGTGAAGTTGATAAAGCCTTGTTTCTCCTCAAATCTAAAAAACACATTCTTATAGTTCAAATTTATGTGGATGATATTGTCTTTGGATTCACTAGTGAACAGATGGTGAAGGATTTCATAGCTCGGATGTTAGACACATTCGAAATGAGCATGGAAGGTAACCTCTCGTATTTTCTTAGTTTACAAATTAAGCAACTTGACGATGGTATTTTTCTTTCCCAAACCAAATATGTTAAAAATCCGGTTCAGAAATTTGGGTTAGAAAATGAAAAGCATATGAAAACACCTTTGGGGAAAACCATTAAACTGTCAAAAGATGATGTTAAGATTAGTGTTGATAACATCATTTATAGGATCATGATAGGAAGTCTCATGTATTTAACTGCAAGTATGCCAGACATAATGTACAGTGTATGTTTGCGTGCTAGGTATCAATCGAACCGTAAAGAGTCACATTTAAAAGCTGTAAAAAGAATAATTAAATATGTGGCTGGAACAAGTGATTTAGGTTTGTGGTATACTAGAGATACATGCACTGAACTTGTTGGTTACACTGATTCAGTTTGGGTAGGTGATGTCGTGGATAGGAAGAGTACCACTGGAGGCTGTTTCTTCTTAGGAAGTAACCTGGTCTCGTGGTACAGTGAGAAACAAAATTGTATATCCCTCTCTACAGCAGAAGCTGAAAATATCGCAGCTGGAAGTGCGTGTACGCAACTTTTATGGATTAACCAGATGATTGAAGACTACGATTTCCATAGTAGTATTCTGACCGTACTTAGTGATAATACGAGTGCCATAGATATCTCTAAATATCTCGTTCTATAAAACACATTGCATCAGGTATCATTTTCTCCGAGACTTGGTTGAGAGGAAGATAGCGAGTCTTGAGCATGTAGGGACAGACGATCAACTGGCTGACATCTTCACAAAGACATTAGATTTCGAGACCTTCCCTCGTTTGAGAAAAGATCTCGGTATGTGCATTGTGTAGTCCATGTTGGGTTTGATGTTGTGACACCCATTTCTGTCATCAGTCACAACATCTGTATATTTTTCATGCATTTTTGTTTTTATGTTTTATACATAATGTGAATGCATTGATTTTGGTTGAAAGTGCAAAAAGATCTTGTGTTGTAATAAAAATGGTGACAAAAGACCAACCTCTTGAATTAGGTGATTGTGAATCTTTCTTGCAGAAACTAATTTTCTCCCAGGTCCAAAAACAAGGGGTGTTAAAAGCAATTGCTAAGATAATTTCTCTTCAAATTTGTAAAAAGATGAAGATAATCTGGATTAAAAGGACCCAATCTTTAAATTTCACCTTATTGAGCGATTTTGACGTAGTCATTTGGTTAAGGGGTCTTATTTCATTGACTTCACCTGAAGTAATGTTGGTTATAATGTCATCAGTCATGAAAAGCAACACTGATCAAGTCACTGATATCATAATATTTTTTTAAATCTTTTTAGATCACATTTTTAGGCATCAATTAAGACATTCATACTATGTGAATATGCCAATTTGTTGTGTGTTCTATTACTTCTACTTGCTTCTTTGTTTGAATTCTTTTAATCTTGTTGAAGGTTGAGTGAATCAGGTGCTTTCAGTGGTGTTAAAATCAGTGAGCTGGGCAGGTAATACAAGGTTGACGTGGTAGGAAACTTTTTCACTCGGGACGTATTTTTACAACTATGATGATGGTTCTAAATTCCATCTCCAATTTGGTTTTATTCACTTGTAGGGACGCGTGATTTACCTTGATTTGTAGTGGATTGAGTGGAGATAATGTGTCCTAAGTACAAGGGGAGTGGGGTGTTTGTATGGAAAGAAAATCTGTGTGGGTTAAGTTAGGATGTTCGGTAAATTAGGGTTTTTACTCTTTTTATCTCTCCAGTTACAACGGTCATTATTTTGGGTTTAAGAGTCCAAAATTTTTACCGTTTCAATATCCCACTTTTCTGTAATTCTTTTTGCGATTAAATCTCTCTAACTCTCCACCTCTTCTCAGTCTCGAATTGCATATTTTTCTGCGTTGTTCTCATTGTGAAATTTACAACAGGATGTGTTCTTCGAGCAGAACTCCAGTGCTCCCTGTCGGCGTGCAGAACTCGTCCAGTGACCAGGCACCGGTAAATCTTCCGAGATTCGGTGGCCTGGATATTCGCGAGGAAATCGGTGGCACTTTCCCTCAGAACCCATCACCGGTGGTAACACCGCCTGTCGGATCACCGCCGCTTCAATCTAGAGACGTTGTCCCAATTCCGGCGCCCGCTGACGCTAATCCAGAGGTGCAAGTTTTTCCTGGTTAGGCTAGGAATGAAATTGATGTCGATAACATGCCAAAACTGCCGCTTATTGTAGAAATTCTTGGGCGCGTAGGTGATCCAACCTTGAAAAGGTCGCGGCGGCTGAGGAACATCCCACCTGGCGTGGTGCTGGCGGTAGTTATGAAAAGTCAGGATGGTCCACGGCGAGTTGTGCCGCTCGAGCACATGAACCTGGCCGAGGACATTACTGTCACAACGGACTCGGATGATTAAGAGTTTGTGCCCTCCGCCCCTGCTGTTGCACCGGTGACCTCCTCTGCTCCCCGCGTGATGCCGACGAGGTCTCTCCGTCGGAATGAAACTGTGAAGCTTGCTGACAAGAGAAATCCACCTGCGCGATCAAAGTGTCGCATGGATCGACTGAAACTGAATACTCCACTACTCCGTATGAGATTGTGTACTTTTTTTACTGGAGAGGTATCCAGTTCCTCCAAGCCTGCTGAAGTTACTCCTGCTGCCGTCCCTGTTCCTGACCCTGAACCTGAGTTCTGGTTTGAGTTTCCCCCCGATTCCTCTGATGATTTTCTTCTCAAGGATCTCCTGCCACAAAAGAAGGCCGCACATAAGAAGGATAAGAAAACTAAGTCTGCTATCGCCCAGGAAGTTGATGTTGGGACCGGTGATTTATCACCAAAGCCAACATCACCTGTTGCTGATCCAGTTCTATCCACTGCTGCTGATTCTGATTCTTCCTCTTCTAGCGTTGCACCAATTCCATCAGGTCACTCTTATGAAGCTCCATCTCAGGCCGTTGAGATTGAGGACATGGAGCCGTTCTCTCTCAGGTTTCTGACAAGCAAGGCCGAGGAGTTGTTCTCGGAGTATCTGAACCAGGGCTTAATTATTGAGCACCGAATCCCGATTGATCTCTTTGAAAGGCAGAATCTGGTTGCTTTCTTTAAGCATAGAGGTATGTTGTCAACTGTCACTACTACAATGCCATTTGTTCATAATTTTGTCTTGGAGTTTTATGCGAATATGTTACCTTCTGTTGCGAATCCAAATTCTGTGAATTAGAGGAAGGTATGTTTGCGTGGGAAAGTTTATTCCTTTACTCTTAGGCTTGATAAATGAGTTGCTTGGTACTGAGGAGTACCATGGTTACTCGACGTTTGATGACATGAATGAGATAATTTTGTTTTTATCTGGTGGACTCGTGAACAAATGGCGAGAACAATTGCCCAACACCCATTCCCTTTACTCGGTGCTGCATAAGAATGCCATTTTTAATTGGGTACCTTGGAAGAATGCAACTGTACTGACTCGCCCTGAAGTACAATTTTTGCTTTGACTTGGTCGGGGTATCAAGTTCAATTTTGGGCAATAGGTCTTTGATGCTATCACCAGGTTTGCCAACTGCAAAAATTTTTCCTCTCTTTGTTTTCCCTCTCTTATTTACAACATCCTGGAGAACCAAGGGCTTTCGCCATATGAAGATGATGCTCTCACTGGAGAGGCTGAGTGGTTCACCTTGCGTAGCCAACACTTGGTATGAGGCCTTTTTGCTTTCTGAACAAGGGGGAGAAACTGAGGAGAATGAGGAGGTTGAGGATGATGCGGATGCGGATTCGACTGCCGAGGAAATCTGATGGCCAAGCTGCCGAGGTGTTGGCCAGCTTAAGCAAGAGGAGGATGAAGTTCTTATCAAGGAACAAGAAGCTAAAGAAGATGAAGAGGCTGCTGCGAAAGAGGAAGGCTGATGAAGAGACATCGTCGTCTGCTCGGCGAATTAAGAGAGCTCGTGATCTTTGAGTGATCATGCTTCTCTTAGTTTATTTTTCTGTTATATCTTGTTGCTACAAGAACAGTTTTATTTGTTTTGTTTGGGTTGTTTAAACATTATTTATTCAGGGGGAGTCGTTGAACTCAGGGGGAGTTTTTGGTATGTCTTGCTTATGTCATTTGTGTGTGTGTCCAGAAAGGCAAAAGGGGGTGATTGATGAGAATATATTTTCGGCAATTTTCCATTTTGTGGGTTTGCCTTTCTTAGACTTTGGTTTATTTAGGACTCTAGATTTATCTCCTAAAGTAGTTTAGGTATTTATTTAGTTTCCTGATTTTTAGCCTAACTTGTTTATCAAGACTAGGAATCTTGATTATTTAAAGAACAAAAACGACACAAATGAAGGACGGCTTTTGGGAAAGAACGCAAGACTTTTTCTGGAGAAGCAGAACACAGCACGAGACCTACTTGGAGCTACGAGTCAGAATCAAGAGATCTTCAATGTTGCGTAACCAACGGAGGAGATCGAATCATTCGTAGCAACAAGTATTTGTGTATCAAATATTGATACACTTGTTTTTCATATATTACTTAAACATTTTATAATTGTTCTTGAACGATTAAATAATATAGTTTTTGGGTTTGTATACCCATGTCCGTAAGTACTTTTACTTACGGACTAAAAGTTTAATAAGTGTGTTCATTTATTCTTATTCCGCTGCCATTCAATATTTCTCTGTTTGGTTTTATCATTGGTGTTACTTAACATCAATCATAACACCTGTTGTGTTATAAGTTTACAGTTTCAAACTGGTTGATGTTAAGACTGATGTTATTTATCACGAGACTTAACATCAATTTTCAAAATTGTAGATTTACAAAACAACATTAAAAACCCGAGATTTTGAATGCATGCATGATGTGACCATTATTACCATGTGAGAGTCCCAAGAAAAGGTCGAAGACCATCAACAATGGTCTTGGTCTCGGGCAAAGTTACTACTATGGACCGATCAGCGTCGTTTGCTCCTTTCAGTTCCGCAGCTAATATCTAGATTGCCAAATTAATGGACTTAGCGAGTATATGTGCAGTATGCCTCGTTCCTTTGCGGCCAAAGAAAGTGATGCGGCATTATTACCACTATTTTTTTTCCAGAAGGTACAACTCAGCGGCATTTTCAAACAAGTAATATCCAGATAGACAAAATTGAAATATTTCTCTAAGAAACTCATATTGCAAAAATGTCCTATAACTGTATAAAATTCTCAATTTTGGTTAACATATTTAATTTTATTATTTTTGTCCAATATTTAGCAAACAATTTCAAATTAAATAGTAATTTCTCATTCACAACAAATTAATTTTTTAGAAAATCTTATATTAGTTTCTATTTTATATAATATGACCCACTTACATATTTTGGTTAAAATTAGATGAATATCCAATTTCTTAAACAAAATTTCCAACAAATAATATGCTCAATGAGTTTTTTAACATGTTGAAAAAAGCTATCACACCCTTTCTGAAAACATTCACATTTGAAGTAAATAGAATTTAGAGTTTCTAGGAATTATTGTTACCAGATGCCCGGGCCTTCGCTTCCACCTAGCGCAATTCAACTAATTCTAAATTACCAACTGAATTTCCAAAAAATAAAAAATTAAACTAAAAAAACTAACTCGGACAAAGGAGGTTATAAGGATTTGAAGTTCATTAGTTTTATAGATTACCCCAACTAGTTAAGTTAATTCGTATGGTAAAAAAAAAGTTTGGGGGACAAAAAGTTTTTTCCCAATTTGTGTGGAATCCCAAACAAAATATTGTTTCTAGAAAGTTTGTTTTCTAGAATGAATGTAAAAGGTACGTTTTGGAATGTCTATTTTTCTAGAACGGATTTACACATGACGCGTTCTAGATTGTACCGGCCCCTGTTACAATATCATTTATAATTTCAAGTAAATATACAGTTTTTTTTTCCAGAACACCTCTTATATATTAAGATTATCCATCGATCACAATAATACACAATCACCAAAAAATGTCAATGCAACAATGACAAGTCGCCAATTACACAATCAAATACAAGAATCACAAGTCACACTAGTGTAGAAACTGCATATCAAGAAGGGTAATTCTGTCGATTCACAACGTCTTTCTGTGCCTTCTGTAGTGACATAGTTTTAGAAAGTATGTACTTTCCAGAAAGCCTTTTTTTACTTTTCTGGATTGGCAGACTTTCTAGAAGGAGGAAAAAAAGGCGTTCTAGAAAATAAATTTTCTCTAGAACGGTACCATCCCATGTTTATCCGCCACTTCCAAGAATGGTTTTTCGAAGTTACCGTTCTGGAAAGTTATACTTTCCAGATTGGTTTTTCAAAATGACGTTCTGGAAAACTTTCCAGAAAAGTATTTTATAAAATAACGATCTGGAAAGTTATACTTACCATAACGGTTATTCAAAAAGACGTTATGGAAAGTATCACTTTCCAGAACAGTATTTAAAAAAGATGTTCTGAAAAGTCTATTTTCTAGAACGAACTTTCAAAAATACGTTCTGAAAAGTCTATTTTCTAGAACGGTTTTACAAAAGTTACCTTCTAGAAAGTTAAAAGAAATTAAAAAAAAAGAAAGAAATGAAAGCAGGAATACACTAAAATCACTTATAATAAATATTTTGATTATATTAATTATATCATCAAAATTTAATAAAATCTAAGACACACCAAACTAAAACTAATATTAATACAATAATATTTTTTTATTCAACTATATGAAATTCACAAAAAAAAAAAAAAAAAAAAAAGTACTGCGCACCACTTCTTATGGTAGGTTTATAAGTAAAAGTACTGCTACCGTTGAAAATATCATCAAAGGGAGGAGGCAACATATTGCCAAATCACTTTACAACATTGTTTGTAGCACCTACAATTTGTTGAACTCTACTCCTATAAAACCAAAAAAAAAAAAAGGATCACAAAGCATGTAGAGAGCTTAGGTTCCGAATTTTGTCATTCAAGAGCAATGTCTGGTGAAGAAAATTATACGGTAGCATTTAGTAGAAGCATGTAGTAAAAATAAATAAAAAATCGTTTGGTAATTGAAAATTAAAGAATTCTTGTCTTTAAAGTCCAATCCTCAATGTTTTGTAAAAACTAAAAGTTTTAATATAAAAATAAAAAATAGGGATAGTTACAAATCCCACCCCTGAGTTTTGAGTTAATTACACAAAAACCCAGACATTTTTGCAAATTAAAAAAGAAAATCTCAAAGTTTGACTACATCTTATATTTCCCCCTTCATAAGAAACAAACATTTAGAAAAACACCCAACATTTATTATAGAAATGTAATAGTTGACCCTTTAAATGTAAAGACAAAATCAAACCTCAAGGGGGTTTTGTAATTTTTAAAAACTTCTATTTTTTTTTTTTTTGTCTTTACAAAGTAACCTTAAAATTCAGTTAAATTATAAAAATAGCATCTATCTTTCAAAATTACGAATACCCCGTGAAATTCGTTTCCATTTTACGAATTGCATATTTGTAGTTTTGAAAAATAACTGGAATTATTTTCTTTTCTTAATTAGGTTTAAACCTCAGGGGTAATTTTTGTAACTTAACCTTACACAAATATTATCATAACTCAAAGTAGTCGACTATATGGTATCAAATCCTCACCTTGCCTTTATAGTGGTGTGTCCTGATGAAATAAAGAAGTGGGCTCATGCTATCCATGTCATGAAACATTTTCGCCGAGAGGTGCCGATTAAGAAACTCAACTCCATTTCCAATCCACTTGGTCAGAGTTGGCTTCGAAACGACGTGGTGAACGGTTCGAAATCCAGCTCCAGAACAAAGCTGCCGTCCGAGATGCAACATCACCAAAACAAAAATTTGCTCACAAATAAAACATTAATTTTAATAAATAAAAAAGGGAAAACGTGTACAAATTAAATATTAGTGGAAATATCGACTCACAGTCCATCCGCAAGCTCTTCTTTGAACTTCAGATACTTAGGGCTGTCCATTTTACCCGACAGGTAGGGTACCCGTCGGGTACCTGGTGATTCGGGTAGGGTAGAACACACCAAAATTGGGTAACGGGTCGGGTGCGGGTAGTACCCGCAAGCTACAATGTCGGGTATGGGTAGGATACGGGTATGAAGTTTTTACCCGTTACCCTACCCGATTACCCGTTTTGTATATTAGTGGGTACCCTACCCGTTTACCCGCATTATACCATACCCGTACCCTACCCGATATATATTATAAATTTAAATATATGAATATAATAATATAATATGTATAATAGTTAGTTTTATAAATATATATATTTTTATTACCACACTTATTTTTATGTAATTATATTAAATAATTTATTTATATCTAATTCAAATAATATAAAATGTATATCTTGCTATCATGTTTCATATTATGATAAAATACTGAAATTTATAAAATATTATTTATTACATTTATACTATATATCATATTATGTTGCACATAAATAATTATAACATATTTAAAATATTTTAGTATAGTATATTTAATATTGTTGTTGTTTGAGAAACTAATAATATTTTTGAATGACTCTTAAAATAATTTCGAATTCTTTAAAAAAAATCTTAAATGAATAGAACAACTCAACCAAATTATAGTAAAACATGATTATATATATATATATATATATATAATTATGATTTTATATTACTAAATTAGTGTTGGTATTAAAAATTAAAAAGTTTATTTTAATTAAATAGAGTTTTAATTTAATTAATATATTCGGGTACCCGTTTACCCGATGGGTACCCGATACCCGGCGGGTAAATACCTGTACCCTACCCGATAGCAAAAATCGGGTAATAGGGTAGGGTACGGTAAATTAGTTACGGGTAGGGTACGAGTATGACCATACCCGCACCTTACCCTACCCGTTTACACCCCTACAGATACTCAGACACCGTTAGTTCCTCGATGAATAATTCATTAACATTGACTCATATGTAATCCCAAACGCCAGGCCTGAGCCGAATAGCAAGCGCGACCCAAGGTGGCAGCACAATCGCTTCCTAGATGAGAAAATATGGGGAAATAGAAATTATGAGACGACATCAAACATTGGAAAATTTATCAGGGCTGCCTAGCCTGAAGAATTTACTTGGTACAAAAAGACATTTGAAAAATGTGTTGGGTTTACCGGGCCAGTTCAAAAAAAAACTTTGTTTCGGGCTGGGCTAAAATTGGCAGCTCTAAATTCATACCTGGGTGCTCTTGAGGACTTCTTTGAAGTCATGATCTTGCAGTTTTGAATTGTCGGATTGGCTAATTGCTTCCAACTCAACTATAAGTTGGTGAGGCTTTAGAATCCCTTTTCTGTGGGCTTCGACTCTGCGTAAAACATAATTTCAAATTTAAGTAAAAACTATTATCATGAACGTATTAATCCGAAATAATAAAAGTTGACGACCTTGATAGGAACAATAATATATCCTCGCGATGAGCGGACAGAGTATCGTCCAAGTGCTCGCGGATGCTATTGACACATGTCAGAGCACGATTCGCCATTTCATCAGCTAATAATATTTCTTTGGATATTGAGCTGTGATAGACAATTAGTAAGTTAGAAAATTATGGTAAGGTAATAATATACTTTATGCAAGAGTCAATGGGTCACAACAGAAACTGAAAGTCTAGAATCTCCAGATTTTTCTAAGCTTAACACATTAACTTCACGCGATCTAACCTAAATAAATAATAAAAACACTTTATCGATCGCACTTTCTGGATATTTATTACATGCGATATTTGTACAATGTAATGAGAATCTAAAAGCCGGAGGGGTGCTTTGTATGACTTTTACAAACATATAAGCACTTTCACAACTTATTCACCAAACAATCTCTCTTTAAACTGATTAAAAAACACTGCAAATTTCAGATTCTCAACTACTTGTAGCTTCTAATACAACTAATCATTTTTTTATAAATGAACAAGGTTTTGTAAACACTACTTTTGTTTTTCCAAAAATAAATAAATTTAATAATTATAAAAATAAAATAAAAAACTGATTTTACTTGAAATGATTTTTACCTGTCTCCAACATTTGCTCAAAGCTGAAGAGGGGATGCTAGGTGGTGCCATGTTTAGAAAAACGCCCCCTGTAGCCTTAAAAAGCGGCATGACAAGCATAAAAACCGTGACTGAAACCAGTCCCAAGCACAACACTTCAACATTCTTAACCCTAAAATACTAGGAAAAAATAAATAAAAAATAAAACAGTTTAGAAAGGGGACGTGGAGAATAAAACTTGATAAAAATAATAGCTCCTGTAGATCAATTCAATTTACCGAAGGCTAAGCAACCAGGACGCCAGGATTAACCCTGCACTGAGAAAAAAAAATGGCGTGCAGCATATTAATATCTGCTTATTTCTCATAAAGTACAAAAGCAATTAAAAAGTGAGTTGTTTCTCAGACCTGACTATGATAGTTCATATCTTCAGCTTTTCTGTACATTGCAAGAAAATATGGTGGGAAAAAAGATGATCAAGAATTACAAAAAATGTAAAATTTGAATAAGAAAAAAAAATAAAAAAGAAAACGAAGCGCACCAATATTGGCTCGAGCATAATTCCTGAAGAACCATACACCAGTAATATTTACCATCAAATTCGTGACAGCTGAGACGATCAAATAATTCCTATAAAAAAATAAAAAAACAAATCAGAGATGCTTATTTAATTTTTATTTAAAAAAAACTAAATACATAAAAAAAATTCAACAGTATGCAAAAGTATATTAATATGCAAACTTACTTGTGCTCGGATTCGTCTTGTATGCAAGCGTGAAGTGCTTCAACAGTTAAGGAGAACGACATAAACAAAAGAAATAGCTATCTACACAAGCACCATACAATAGAGTGAGTACTTGTATGCAAACAAAAAATACACCAAGTTTTCATGAAACTAGAGATACGAAAAAAAGGAAGAAGAAGACATAAAATATAAAAGTAATTGATATTTTCACTCGAGAAAGAACATTAAGAATTCAAAAATCAATAGTCAGGAATTGACTGAGTGAATAAATGAAGTAATTACAGCATTGGTAAAAACAGATAAAACTTCTAGACTCTTGTACCAGTTGAAAAAAGACAGGAATTGACTGAGTGAATTTTTACAGAGAGTAGTACATAGGAATTACGGAATCGTACCCATATGTTAATGTGCGATCGAACTTTTGTACTATCCAAATACTCATTTTAGCTTGCATGTTTAAAGAATGCGTGTTTCAAAAGCTTTTCAGAGGTTAGTCGTTTTTTGGGATCCTTAACCAAGCAAGCAACAACCATTTCTTTGAAAGACTACATATAAAAGTTTTTTTATAGCAACAACACGATATTTAGAATCAAAGTTCTAGTAAAAAAAAAAATTGGATAAACCTTAGAGAATCTTTTATCTCTTTCATAGTCCAGCCCCGGATGTGCATTTTGAAGCGTCATTAGTAAAACCTTCATTAATAGAAGAATGTTAGCACCAATTATTTCGGAAAATTTAAGATGAAAAATACACACACAAAAAAAAAAAGGATTTATCAACCTTCATTGGTTGGTACTTGGAGAATGGTGCATGACCATGAGCAAGTTTAAGTGTTGTGATTCCAAATAACCAAATATATGCTCTGTAAAATTGTAAATTTAAAATACATCACAAATCAACTGTAAAATTGTAAATATAAAACTCACAAGGGCTCAATAAACAAAAACAAAAAAAATAAAAATAAAAAAGAGAAAACACACACACACACATGCACACACAAAAACAGGGCAGAATATGAAAACTTCCCATACACATCACTAATTCTCATTTCCAAACCTATGTAATTCATCAAGAAAATCAAATACGTTTCACAAAAGAAGCTACTACAAATTAGAAATTTGGGGGCTAGGTTTTAGAAGCAAATGAACAAGGCAAAAACAAGAAAAATAAGAAATAAACTAAGAGGGATTAAGTCAAGAAATCGAAACACAATAAATTTGGGGGCTAGGGTTTCGAAATTGATTTAATTTGGGGAGTAAATACCTTGAGATTTAGGATTTCAGACCAGCACCAGGAGTAGGAGTAGAGGGCGTTGGAGAGCATGGGTGGAGCCCCGGAGACAGCGGGCAGAGACGACGGTTTTAAAAGGAATTAAAAAAATGACAGCGACAACATTCTACCTTCTGACACCGGCGAGGCTGGGAGAGATGATCCGTGAGACGGCAAGGCGGAGGCACGGATAGACACCGTCGACGTATGAAACCGCATCTCGGATGAAATAATCCGCTATCCGGAGGAAGAGACTGAGGCTGTGGATCGGCAGAAAGTACAGTGTGAGCGGCGCCGCCGAGAAAGCCACCGTGAGGAAGAGCTCTGAAATTGTTTCTTTTTTTTTTCGGGGGTTTTCTTAGGCGTGTGGGGTGGCGAGTCTTGTGGCTGTGTGAGCGCTTTGTTTGCTTAAAGGTAAGGAAAAAAGAAAAAACGTGTGCAATTACTAGAATCGAGTTACAAATAAAATAAAAGCTTTATTATTTGTAAAGACTTTTAAGAGCGTTTCTTTCTTTACCGTTCTGTATCGGCGAGTAAATCTAGAACGGTTTTAACAATACCGTTCTAGAAAGGAAAAAATATGGGCGGCAAAAAAAATCATTTACGCGGTATTTAATTGAAAAGACTTTCGAGAACGATTTTATTAAAACCGTCCTGGATTGACGTACATTCCAGAACGGTATTAAACGAACGTTCTAGAATGTACACATTCCAGAACGGTTTTACAATACCCTTCTAGACTGTACGTCAAACCAGAACTATTTTAATCAAACCGTTTTGGAATGTACACATTCTAGAATATTATTCGAATACCGTTCTGGATCGACTCATAATTTAGAACGGTTTTTCCATTACCGTTCCAGAATGTCTACTTTCCAGAACGATATTGTAAAACCGTTCAGTGTTTGGACCACTAGTGCAGAAACTGCATTTTAGAACAGAACATCCTGGTGCATCCAAAAAGGTATTTAAAATACTGCTATATATTAAACATTCTAGAACGGTATTTGAAATTACCGTTCTGGTTTAAACAGTCGTCCCAAACTGTTGCCTTTAATTTCCAACAACCTGCTATCACTTTTCATCCCCTCCTCTCCTCTCAAAATATCCTCTCGAAACTTGTCTAAGATGTAATGGCAGTAATATCAACAACAATGGCATTAAATTTTGAGAAAACATAATAAATGTGTGAATCATTTCTTCTGCTGTCTATATTTGCTTTCAAAATTACATAGTCTTGAAGATGTAACTTTTTGCTATCATATACATAATTTTCATAGTTCACATTATTACATTATATAGAAGCAAGTTACTAAAAGAAGTCTAAAATACCTGTAAATGGTGGGTAACAAATAAACCCTACTTTATGTTTTTTTTCTTCAAATTTGCATTCATCTTGTAATCAACATCGTTGTCTCTAATACCTAAGACATCCCCTTATATTTATAAAAATACTACATTTATACTCTATTTTAACATAGTTAAACCTCACTGTATATGAGTTAAAAGTTTTCAAATAGAATAATAATAATTACAGAACTAACCTTGAGGTTTATATTAATTTTTAAAAAATAACTTTTTGAAAATTACAAAAAAAAAACTTAGGTTTATTCTGTAAAAGTATTTTTAACATCCCCTTGTACTTGTAAAAATGGTAAATTATAACTTTATATTTAACACGGTTAAACCTCAAGGTATATAATTTTCACACATTTCTTTTGTAATAAACCAAACTTTAGGGGTAGTTTTTGTAATCATCTTTAAAATAATTTAAGATTTGCTACAATAGATGAAATAAATAAAATTCAATGAAGAGAAAAAAGAATGCAATATTTTGTAAAATGTTGCCTATTTCATTAGTTACCAACACATCTACTTTTTCCAGTTATGTATTTCTTCACGAACTTCAAGTACGCTATAACTTCCAGCCAGTATCTAAAGAGGTGTACACGTTAGTGTTTGGATGTGATTAAGTTTGCCTAATCACATGTTGCATGTGTATTTAATTGTGATTTGTCAATGCCTGGAGTGGGTGAACAAATGTATTATGGTATTTTACAAGAAATTATTGAACTTCATTACAATAATCAATTATTGATTCTCCTATTTTGATTCAAATGATTTAAATTTTTGAAATATATTGCACTACAAAAACTTCGCAAATAGTAATAGTAGTATTAATGGTCACATGAAGTCCTCCATACTGTGGAGGCCAGTTCAAAGTGAGACTTGTTAAAAGTAGATTTATTGCACCTGATAACTCTTCACAATCTTTACTCTTTGTTGATATTAGAAATCTCGAGCCCGTTGAGTTATATCAAGATAACATGTTGCCTGACCACATTGAAACTCCTTTTCCATCTAGAATGATTTACTTCTATTTTCTGAATACATTTGCATTTCAATTCATTTCAATGATATTTTTATCATCAAATATTGATTTTATATCTTTTTTTTAAGATCGATTGATTTTAAATCTATTTTTTTCTTAAAAATGATAATACAAATATTGTATAATCTAAACCCATGAAACTCTTTCGATTGTTGTCTACCATAATATATTATATAGTTAAAAGAACCCTTATAGAATTCATTCGTTATAATTATCCCTTGGGATATCTATCCAACATAATATTAAACAGTTAAAAAACCCTCACTAGTGCAGCAGAGACATTCTAGAACGAATAAAAAAGATATTCCAGAACGGATTGAAGTGTTCTAGATACACCCGTTCTAGAAAGTCGGACTTTCTAGAATGGTTTTTTCACTCGTACTATAAAGTTTATTTCCCATTCTAGAAAGTCGTCTTTCCAGTCCTTTACTCATCAAACCCAATATAGGAACAACTTTCTAGACGAATTTTAAAAATTCGTTTTGAAAAAGTCTATTTTCTTGAACGGATTTCAAAACATACATTCTAAAATTTTTATTTTCCAGAACATATTTCAAAACTTACCTTCTAGAAAGTATATTTTCCAGAACGTGTTTTAATAATCCGTTCTAAAATGTTTATTTTCCAGAACGGATTTTCAAGACTTACCTTCTAGAAAGTCTTTTTTCCAAAAACGAACATTGAAAAATACCTTCCAGGAGTATTGTTTCCGTAATGGGTGTACAAAAGTTAGCTTCTAGAAAGTTTAAAAAAAAATGAAATGAAAGCAGGAATACACCTAAATCAATAATAATAAGTATTATGAATATATTAATTATATCACCAAAAAATACACTTGGACTGATCTTACCTCTCAGAGGAGCAACTGGATAGAAAGGTTCTTCATTCGGACCACGAAGATCCAGAGTTGCAATATGGATAGGGGATAAGTTGTTTATTCTTTTTTAGGAAAACAAATATTCAGGTTCAGGCTTATGCATCAGATAACTTGCTTTCATTTCACCAAAAACAAACTATTGCACACTTAAACCTTTAACATGCAACTGGTTCTAATAAACACATTAAGGACCTAAAACATATAAAAACTGAATAAATATTCATAATCAATTATTAGATATAATATCGGTATAGTAATTTCCAATAAATTGCTCGCGTAAATCACTGTAAAACTCTAATTAGCCACCCAATTGCATTTAATGACAACACAAACTCATATATTCATTTAAAAGTTTTAGATTTCTCCCCAATATAAATAGTGGATTTACCTGTAATGGCAGCTTCACCTTTAGGAGAAAGTGGTGGATACAGGATAACCGCTTCTTCTTTGCTGGCTTGATAAACTGCAGCTAGGCACAAAAGAAAAACTATGATTGAGAATGAACGAAGATGAGGAACCATCTCTTTTGAGAGGCAATCGATTTGAGAATGCACTATTGGAGTTTAGAACCCTTATTTCTAAAATTCAAAAATCGAAAGGGTATTCTGGTTCTTGTATGAATAAAGCTAAATCAATAAGTACATGATTGAAAAACGGAAGGAATTTGTATCATAAAATATCAGACAGGACAATGAGTTTGCTGAATTCAACCCAAAATAATTTCATCAAATATAAAGGTTAAAGGGCTAGTTTTAGAACATATTGTGCGGAAATTTTAGAAACTCATTGAGTTTTTAGAACACATTGTCCAAAAAGTCTGATAAATTCTAGGGATATGATTTCAAGATTAATCTTGAGCTTAAATGGCAGTAGGAAGATGGTGAGCGAGACTGCTCGTTTCAATCAAGGGCTAAAATGGATGGACTTGTGGAGAGGAGATTTACGACGGCCGGATTGGAGAAGAGGAATGGAATGAAACCTCCAGAGGAGATGAAGATGGAGGTAAGGCAAATTAAATCGATTCTTTTCTCATTAGTATCAAATTAAATTTTACTACATTCGCGAACGCCTTTAGAAAAGACGTTTTAATTAATCTGATATACCAGAATGTATTTTCTAAAGACGTTCTAAATAAGTTTATTTACTAGAACATACTTAAGATATATATTGAATATACCAAAATGTCTTTTGTAAATACGTCGTAGATATGAGTATACTCGAATTATTTAGAATGGAAATTGTAATAGCTGTTCTAGTAAATGATTTTTTATAAAAATACCACCAGACGACATTATAGAACGTAGTCGCCTGAGAAGTTCTAGAGGTTTATTTTAGAAAGGTGTTTTTGAACTAGTGATTAAATGGAAGACAACTTATGTAGTGACACATTGTGCGTAATTTTAAATTGAACACCTGAAAGTTTTAAAGGTATTAGATGCTACAATAAAGATAATTTTAATTTAAATGTTAGTCGTAATACTGAAACATAGTACTACCATTTAGGTATTTAAGAATAAATATTAATAACACTTCTAAATAATTTTTGCCTATGAATTAAAAACTCGTAGGTAGTGACCTCATGCCATAAAAGATATTATTAGAAAGAATGATGAACTCGTTTTACAAAAAATGGTAAACAAAGAACATCTGATAATATTTAAAAAACTCCCGATCGAGCAAATCGTTCCAATCAACATTTGAGTCATTCATAAAATCTTCAAGTTTGATCAAACAAAATCTTGAAGAACACAAGTACAAGGAATGAAATATTCTTCTTTATCGTTCTCTTTTTATTTTTCTCACACTTTGCGTTGAGTTAAATTTTATGTCTCCAACCTCTTGCGTATTGTTTTGCATGTAATTGTTATGTTTTTTCTCGTGTTTTAATTTTGGGTTTAGCATCGTGTCTAGTAGTTTTGAGTCGTTTCTCGTTTAGTTTCTTTTTGGCTTTAAGAGTACGAAGTATGAGATGTTTGTGCTATTTTTGGGTTTTTAAGTTTGAATTCTTGTTTTGTAGGTAGCTAAAAGGATTATAGTCACTCGGCGGACGTTTTGGACCGGAAAATGAGAAATTCAAGCCGAAAGCATCCAGGATCGACTAAAAAGCTCCAAATCGACTGCCAGATCGACTGGTGGTCGATCGAATGGTCACGGATCGACTGAAAGCCCCAAAATCGACTTCAAAAAAGTAGCTCCCCCGTTTTGGCAGAGCAGTCGATAGACTGCTCTTCAGTCGATCGACTGCTCCTTAGTCGATCGACAACCCCTGTAGTCGATCGACTGCAACGCTGAGGGGTGCAGGATTTTTGGTGTTTTTGACAATTTTGCCCCTACAAACGACTATATAAAGCCCACACCTTGCACCATTGAAGAGATAACTCCCTTCCCAACCCTAAATTGGGTTTGGGGATCAAATTTCAATCAAGCTCTTGGATAATTCTCTTTTTCCTTAGGTATTAGATTGGATCTCAAGCTTTGATGTAATTTCCTTTTCTAGATTAGATTTAATTTCAAGCACCTCCTTGGGTTTGTAAGCCTAAGAAGAATACAAATACTCCTTTGGATTATTACTTTGATTTCAATTACATTCATGCTTTGTTTCATTTCTTAATTCAAGTAAGTTTCCTTTCAATTTCATGTTTTATGCTTTATTTCCATGCTTTGTTCTTCATTTCCATGCTTGTTCTTCATGTTATGCTTTTTGCCTTAGCACCTTGATTTCATGTTAGATCTTAAGAATTGGATATGTAATCTAGATGAGTGACACATCTAGATCATAGATCAAGTCTTAGATCATCTTGATTTTGAGTTGTTCTTGTGCTTTATTTGCAATATAATTTTCATGCATAGTTTTAGGTTAAATCCTAGATCTATTGCTTGATCCTTGTTATTTAACGTAAAGTTTTGAACTTTGATGTTAATTTTAATTGCTCTTGCTATTTGTGCTTTCAATTTTAGTAAATTTGCTTTTTTCAAGTTCTTATGTACATGCAAGCTTAGTTGTACCTTGTGCATGCATTCTTGTACTTGGTGAAACAATGCTTGCTTTTGCTTAATTCCTTTACTTGCTTGCATTTCCGTTGATGGCATACGACCGAGTCATCCTAACCACTTGTTATTTCAATTCCTAGCTTAGTTTAGATAGGTTAATTGTTTATTTTCATTTCCTTCACTTTTTAAAGCTTGAAACACATTGAATCCTTCAAATTGAATCGATCTCCGATAATACCAAGCCATGAACCCTTTGATTCATTTCAACACCACTAAAACTCTTCAAACAAAATGTCGTTGCGACTCGGCTTGGTTAAGGCTTTCGATTTGGTTGTAGTTTCATTGTGTTTTTAGCTTGCTTTATTTTTTGACGTTTTTTTGTTAAGTATGTTAGGTACGTATAGCTATGGTGGATATATTCCCGGCATGGGAGGGTATGGTGCAAACCATGTCAGGAATGAGATGATGTATAATGGCCTTGGCAACGTGGGAGGGCATGGTGCAAACCACGTTGCCAATGCTGGATTTGGTTATGGGCAACCCGGCATGGGAGGGCATGGTGAAAGCCATGTCGGGTTTGATAATTTTTCGGGCATGAATGGTTCGTCAGGTGGTTATGGAGCTCCAATTTCCTATTCAAACATGCAAGCCCCGACTTCCGGCTCGTATGGCTATGGTGCTACACAAAATTTTCCGAATATGCCGAGCCCGAATCCCGGCCCATATGGAACCTCACCCGGTTACAATTTCTCTCCTATGTCGATGACTCCGAGTGGACATGTGGGTGGTGGATATCCGAATCCCGGCCCGTATGGTGATCCTCGTCCTCCCAATTTTAATCAAGCGCCGGTTGGTGCCGCTACTAATGCCCAAGATCTCGATGCTTATGTACTTTGGAGGTTTGAGCTCCGATGCACCCCCCGTCCGCACTATGAGATATTTCAACACACCATTTCTGGGGACGTTTCATCCTCCCGAGCCAAAATCTTCACAAGCGACGTATTCTAAGGCAAGCACGGCTTATTCCCTTAAGGATCTCGAGGCTTACGAGTTGTTTGAAGGGACGAGCTC
This sequence comes from Phtheirospermum japonicum, assembly GCA_014905375.1. Taxonomy (NCBI): domain Eukaryota; kingdom Viridiplantae; phylum Streptophyta; class Magnoliopsida; order Lamiales; family Orobanchaceae; genus Phtheirospermum; species Phtheirospermum japonicum. Next base: position 16,125 of record BMAC01000879.1, on the reverse strand, counting down.
CATTGTTGCAAGTGGCCCTCCCATACTCACGATGAAAGATGATAGACGACCATTTGTGGGGATGGATTACGATGTCAATCTTACCCCAGTTGGTGGATCCCCTAGTGCTCCAAAGTCCGACCCGTATGATTTGTTTGGAGATGCAAGCTACATTGTCCAAAGTGGCCCTCCCAAGAGAATATCTTCTCGAGCAATATATTCAAATGTTATTGACGCGAGTGAGGTTTCGTCTTATCGGGAGCTTGAGTTGATAAAGAAGATAGCGGATATGAAGGCTCGACTTGCTATGTTGTCTAGCCCGTGCCCGCCGCCGACTCTTCCTCCTCTTGTAACTCCTCACGTGGGCCTATTTTGTCCGGCTACTCCGGTCATGATCCTCAATAAGTGTGGGGTGGTTGACAATACGGTCGTCTCTCCGTAGGAAGATGATATGCTTTCAAATTTGAGTGTTCTTTCTCCTCTTGATTCGACCCCCGTGGACCTCACTTTGCCTTCTCTTTCAAAAGATTCTATTATCGATCGGATATATATGGACATGATAGAAGGTATAGTCTAGCGAGCTTATATGGAGGAAAAGACCAATGAGGAGGTGGTTGGCCCGAACGTTGATATTGAGGGATGTAGAGAGGATGATCCCCTTGTTCTCAATGATGAGTCCGTTGTGCCTCTACGTGCCCAAGACTTGTTTGACGAAGATTGTTTTCGAGTCGTTGAGGGCAATGACGACTTTTTGGAGGTGGGGGTGGAGGTTAGTTATGCTAAGATGGAAGATCTTGAAGAGTACCTTGAAGGGATCAAGGATTTGTTCGAGTTAATGCATACCTATTTGAAGGAAGAGGAGAGCAAACCGATTACCATCTTGGAAAATTCAAATCAAGGTGAAGGGTAAGAAGTGAGGACGGTTGAATTGCTTGACGTTCTTACCGGGAGTGGGTGAGGGAGTTAGTTCTTTGAATTCGAGTTTTAATGAAATGGTGAGAGCCGGGATGTGGAGGTTGTTATTGGAGGGCTTGATGTTCGTTATTTCTAAAAGTGAGTGGGTGAAGTCCATTGACTTGGTGCCCAAGACGAGCGGCTTGATAGCTCTTAAGGATAAAGAAGTAGGGTTGTTGGCCACGAGGGCTTCAACGGGTTGGAGGATGTTGATCGATTTTAAGAAGTTTCATGAGTCCACAAAGAAAGATCGTTTCCCTCCCCCGTTTGTCGATCAAAGGATGAACAAGCTAACTGGCTATTACTCCTATCATTTCTTTGACGAGTTTTCGGGGCATTTCAAGACCACCATCCCACCCGAAGACCGAACTGAGACGATCTTCAAGTGCCCACTTGGAACGTTTGCTTTTTGTCGAATCTTATACGAGTTATGGAATGCGCCAAGGACGTTCCAAAGAGTGGATCCTCCCGACAAGGAGGAGATTATGTTGGTGGATCCTCCCGTGATCTTTCCACCTTGACCAAAAGGGAGAACGTCGAGCTAATGACGTAAAACAAGCGCTTCTTGGTCGGCAACCAAGTTCTTCCCGTTTATTCCTTTTATTTTCTTTCTTTCTTCTTAAAATGAAAATCCAAAAACATTTGAAAAATTGAAAACTAAAAAATATTTTCGAGTTGTCTTTTGGTCCTTTTTGGTCTTTAGTTTTGTTTTGTTTGGGTTTATGTACATATTTTCTTGTGTTTTTGAATTTTATGTGATTTTATTTTCTAGGTTTGGTTTTGCGACTCCAACCTTGAGCGATTGGATAAGTGACTAGCGTTTATGACGCCGGAACATACTCGCCATGCTCGATTTTTGCTTGGATTGATTAGATGCCTAGGTAGACCCCACCGAGCTTGACCATAACTCGCTCGGTTAAGGAAGTTTCTATTCCCCCTCCTTTTACTTGGTTTTCATTAAAACGCGGGTAATTCACGGTTTAAGTGTTGGGTGGGTAGGTGATTAGAGTCCGGGATTTTATCAAGCATGTTTTGTTGTTCTTAACTCGAGCCTTGGCGAAGTGATGCTTACTATTTGCGCTATTATATGGTTGAGTCTATTTTTGAGTCATTTATGTCTTTATTACATTATTGAACAACTCCACGTGCTTGGAAGCTTGAATAGTATACTTGTCGGGTTTTTAAATGTTTATGGCCTCTTGTGTGAGGGGTTGAATTTTTGTGCTTCGTCTAAATCCGCCCATATATTTATAATCGACATTTTACTCGTGAAAAGATTGCAAAGCTTTAAAAGCTCTTTTGATTTTGCTCCCAAATTCGGTGCAAAACTAGTGAGTAGCCTTGTGTGATTAATCGGCTTGCTTGCATTTTTATGGAAATTGCATTGAGGAGTTTTGATTTTGCTCGTACATGATTGAATTCAAAAATGACCTCGAGGCACATATATCACCCTTGTTCTGGCCATATCCATATATTTAAGCTACTTTAAAAAATCCCAAATGAGCCCCATTGAGCCTATGTCCCGTTTCTTGTTAGCCGAGCTCGATTTTTGCTCTTATATCTTCATAATTATGAGGTGAGAGAGTGTATGATTAGTTGACAAGAAATGTGAGGGAAATCGATTGTGGGTTTCGGGTTTTGAGTTGCTTATACAAAAAAAATAATACTCCAACACAAATCACGAAAAGTTATAAAGCGGGCGTTCAAGTGTAAAGCCTAATTTAAAGGCTAAGTTTCGTAAAAAGAAGCAAATTCAAAAAGCTTCCAAGTGTTTTGAAATAAAAGTCAGAAAAGCGTGTGAGTATACGAAAGGGTTTCGAATGAGAGTTTGGTGAATTGTGAAAGGTGAAGCGATCATAAGCTTCGGGTTTTAGAAATTAGGAGTTTGTGTGGTATTGATCACGTTTGATCGTGTGTTAGCCACTATATCCAAATGTTCCATACCTTACCAAAGAGCCAACATTAAAACCCATAATAAAGACCTCTTTCGATTCTTATATGGTCATGTACTATGAGCAATTTTGAGCGTCCGATTTGTGAAATCTTGACAAGGTGCATGTATTGACCGACTTGAGCGTATACATGTCCCATATCAAACACTTGAGCGAATTGAGCGAACACCCTCAAGATTCCATTTGTGAGGAAGTCATCGATTTGGCTTGCATTTGAGAAAAGTTAATACGAGCAATGCTTGACGATAGCGAGTCTATGTTGATATTTCCATCATATAAACAAGGATAAGCACAAGGGTTTCTCGTTTCACATAATGTTCATTGCGCGTGCACTCTCAATTCTTTTCGTTGTTCGAGGACGAACAAACCGATAAGTGTGGGGTAGTTGTTTTACATGTAATTGTTGTGTTTTTCCTCGTGTTTTTAGTTAGGGTTTAGCGTCGTGTCTAGTAGTTTTGAGTCGTTTCTCGTTAGGTTTTAGGACTTTTCTCGTTTAGTTTATTTTTGGCTTTAAGAGTACGAAGTGTGAGATGTTTGTGCTATTTTTGGATTTTTAAGTTTGAATTCTTGTTTTTTAGGTGGCTAAAAGGATTATAGTCACTCGGCGGACGTTTTTGACCGAAAAATGAGAAATTCGAGCCGAAAGCATCCAGGATCGACTGAAAAGCTCCAAATCGACTGCCAAATCAACTGGTGGTTGATCGAATGGTCACGGATCGACTAAAAGCCCCGAAATCGACTGCAAAATAGTAGCTCCCCCATTTTGGCTGAGCAGTCGATCGACTGCTCCTTAGTCGATCGACACCCCCTCAGTCGATCGACTGCAATGCTGAGGGGTGCAGGATTTTTGGTATTTTTGACAATTTTGCCCCTACAAACAACTATATAAAGCCCACACCTTGCACCATTGAAGAGATAACTCCCTTCCCAACCCTTACTTGGGTTTGGAGATCAAATTTCAATCAAGCTCTTGGTAATTCTCTTTTTCCTTAGGTTTTAGATTGGATCTCAAGCTTTGATGTAATTTTCTTTTCTAGATTAGGTTTAATTTCAAGCACCTCCTTGGGTTTGTAAGCCTAAGAAGAATACAAATACTCATTTGGATTGTTACTTTGATTGCAATTACATTCAAGCTTTATTTCATTTCTTAATTCAAGTAAGTTTCCATTCAATTTCATGTTTTATGCTTTATTTCCATGCTTTGTTCTTCATTTCCATGCTTGTTCTTCATGTTATGCTTTTTGCCTTAGCACCTTGATTTCTTGTTAGATCTTAAGAATTGGATATGGAATCTAGATGAGTGACACATCAAGATCATAGATCAAGTCTTAGATCATCTTGATTTTGAGTTGTTCTTGTGCCTTATTTGCAATTTAATTTTCATGCATAGTTTTAGGTTAAATCCTAGATCTATTGCTTGATCCTTGTTATTTCACGTAAAGTCTCGAACTTTGATGTTAATTCTCATTGCTCTTGCTATTTGTGCTTTCAATTTTAGTAAGTTTGCATTTTTCAAGTTCTTATGTACATGCAAGCTTAGTTGTACCTTGTGCATGCATGCTTGTACTTGGTGAAACAATGCTTGCTTCTGCTTATTTCCTTTACTTGCTTGCATTTCCGTTGAGGGCATACGACCAAGGCATCCTACCCACTTGTTATTTCAATTCCTAACTTAGTTTCAATAGGTTAATTATTTATTTTCATTTTTCTTCACTTTTTAAAGCTTGAAACACATTGAATCCTTCAAATTGAATCGATCTCCGATAATACCAAGTCATGAACCCGTTGATTCATTTCAACACCACTAAAACTCTTTAAATACGTATAAATACAAAAATGTTCATTCTTAACTCTTGTCTGAGTCCTAATATGTCAAAACAAAGTTCTGATAAACAACTTGAAATATTATGAAAGTAGATAAATATGAAAATGAACTTTTTTAAGTGAAGGACTCCAATTACGTTAAGTCATTAAACTAATCTACTTAACTCCCTAACACACTGAGAGTCCAAAAAGTTGAATAAAAATGAAATAATTACGATCGGTAAGAAATGATATTCCTATCAATCTCCCCCTTTTGCCTTTGTGGACAAAAATATCCAAACAACTCCCTATGAGTTACATAACTTAAACTCCCCCTGAAGATAAGAGTCATGCTAGAATTGCTAGTGAAAAAAATAATAACATTTAAACTGTTAAACAAGAACAGACTACTAACAAAGAAAATATGCAGCAATAACATCAAGCAACAAAAAGTAAGCACCATGGAAATTTAATATTAAAACAAAAAGTAAAATGAAACAATCGTGCCACTTGGTCGGGCATCACAAGTCCGTCGCCACACAAAACAGCTTGGGGTACTTGTGAGAGTACCATCATCATTAGCATCATCAACGATCTCCTTCTCCTTCCCTTTGTGGATCACAAAGTTATTAGGAGAATCATTACCATCACTAGCATCTTCCCCCCGTTTTTGACAAGAATGCAAAATGAGAGCTTTGCTGTAGAACTACCGCAGTGTCATTAATCCATTAAAGTGTTTTTGAGAGCCTATTATCTATTAATTAATCAATCCTAGTTGTGCCTTCAAATCAGAATAAGAGATAGAAATGGACGAAGAAGTAGGCACATAATAGTGAATGTTAGTTAGTGTGCCACTACTGCAGAAACATGATTGAACGGCGGTTTTAGATGACATTTAACAGTGATTTTGGAACCGTCGTAGAATGCAGCGCCGTTGTGAGTAACAGTGGTTTTGGAACCGCCACATAAAGTGACATTTTTACGGTGGTTCTTGAACCTCCGTAAAATGCAAAGGCGCTTCATTCTACGACGGTTCTTGAAAAATACCTTCTAAAAAGTCTATTTTGCAGAACGGATATTTTACGGCGGTTCTTAAAATATACCTTCTAGAAAGTCTAGTTTCCAAAACGGACATTGAAAAATACTTTCTAGAAAGTAGTAAAAAAAAATTAAAAAAAAACTTATATTTTTTTGAGTCTATATATATATGAGACGGCAAAACTTCAATAAACCAATTAAACACAACAAAAATAAAATAGAAAAAATCAGCAATTCACCATAAAAACACAAGAAAAATAAATCTCAAATGTCTCACATTCAACAAAAAACTCAAACCCAAACCAATCAAATCAAATATGATTTCCAAAACTAACATAATACTTTTTTTACATGAAAATAAATCATAATCTGTGAAGACTGCTATAGTAACCACAATTCCAGATGAAAAAATAATTATTCAGCCTTAAACAAGAGGAATGGAGATACAAGCAAAAAAATTACACATTACAAATGAATGAGAACAACATTCGAGCAACTAATTCTAGCAAATTCACCTTAAATTCACCTTCTTATGGTTTTGTAGCTTAAGTCTATTTAAATGCTCTCCATCATCATTGTGTAGCTACGTAACTGGAAAGTGCAAATCTGCGATAGATTTCTTCATAAAGCTACTTGCGCAAATGGGTTTTTTACAAGCAACATGTAGTTCATAAACGATGTTCATTCGAGGCTCACAAATATCACCCAGCACACTGTCTCGTCCTCAGAGGCTTCAACTTGCTCATATCTTTACCGTTCTTTCGAGCTTGATTCAAAATAAAATTTCCCCTTCCATTGGCATCTAACTAAGAAAGAGTCGAAGCATCTTTAGATTTATTATAATAATCATATCATGGCTAAATGCTAATAAAAGAATTTACCTCATCAACCCTAATAGTGTAAATATGAATCATTGAGTTTTCTATTCCAGTAGCCATTATATTGTTATCCTGAAGATGAAATGCTAGATAAGTTACTGTTGGTGACAGCGGCACAAAAGTTGTCTTGACCTGTAAAAGAATTAAATACATATTAGTTTCTATAATATCAGAGACAAGTTATTGCAATTTAAAAGAAAAAATTAATAAGTTACTGAAAATGTAGGTTCCACTAGAGATGATACACTAAGAGCATCTTTAGTCTTGGGTTTTGGTGGGGTTTGGTTGGGGTTTGGTTAGGGAGGGGTAGAATAAATGAGTTGGAGAGAAGGAGGGGTTTGAGATTGGGGAGGGGGATATTGAAACGGGAGGGGAGAGAAAAAAGGAAAAAAAAAAAGGGAGAGAGGGAGAAGTGGGGCGGCAGTCGCCGCCCCTGGGCCAATCACACGGCGCGTGCAGCGCACGCGCCTGAAGAGAGAGTGGGGCAGTGGGCCCCACCTCTGAAAAGTTGCAGCCAACTTTTTTTTTTTTTTTTTTTCTTTTTTCTTCTCTTTTTCCTTTCCTTTTTCTTCCTTCTTCCGTCATTTCTTTTTCTTTTTCTTTTCTTTTTCTTTTTCCTTTTTAATTTATATATATATATATATATATAAAATTAAAATAATTTACTGTAAAATAAAAATTAATAAAATATGTTTTCACACCTACAAAAATTAAAATTATATTATTAATTAAAATTTTAAAGTAAATATTAATTATAAATGAAAAAAAATTCAAGAATGTATATATAAATAAAATAGAATATCACATATTATCTCAAAAAATAAAAATAAAAATTAATAAAATATGTTTTCACACCTACAAAAATTAAAATTATATTATTAATTAAAAATTTAAAGTAAATATTAATTATAAATAAAATAAAATTCAAGAATGTATATATAAATAAAATGAAATATCAAATCTTATCTAAAAATAAAAATAAAAATTATTATTTATCCAAAATATCCACATCATCAAATGAAATCCCATCTTATCCATATAAAAAAATTTATTATTTATCCAATATCTCCACGTCATCACAAAATCTGTCCAATCTTATCCAAGTTCATATCTTATCTTTTTTTTTTTTGTTATAAATACTACCTTCACCCTCAACTCTCCTCACCAGCACTTCTTATATTCATCATACTTCTCATATACTAGATAAATAATAATGGCTAACTTTGATGAAAATCATCCGAATGTACTAAAAATACACCATGATTTCTATGATCCTACAATCACTCCATGGACCATGGAGATGGAAAGAGCCATATTGGATTACCTCATCGCTCAGAAAGAAGGTGTTCAAAGAGGTGCAAAAAGAGCAGATTTCATTTTGACCGTCCCGCTGTTAAGAAGCCTACTGCAGAGTCGTTTCATGATTTCACCTACTGTTCCTGAAATTTACGATAGGGTCGAAGAAATGGAGATGAGATACGTTTGGTGGAAAACAATGATTTCTGGGGATGGAGTTTTTTCGGATGAAGAACGTGGATTGATCTGTATTGATACCACTATCAATAATAATGTCTATCCAGCCTATGTAAAGTCCACACATCTATCTACAGATAATTATGTGCTTTGTTTTGGTTTCATTTAAATTGCTAACTTTTTTTTTTTTTAATGAAGGACTACGGTGATGATGCATCACGCAGATATTATTTGTATGACGTGCTACCATTGTGGAAGAAGATGGAAGCAGCTTTCAACTGATGCATTCTCAATGTATTAGTACCCAAATGTGTAATAAAATCAGATTGGAATGACCTTAGATTGAGTGTGCAACTATGTACTCTGTTTATTTTGTATCCCTTTTTATTTAATCAAATTGCATGTGTTTTTTTTTTCTTACCGAATTTATCATGGACGTTTATTTTGAGGCTTATTTTCAAACAATTTTAAATTATTATTATTATTATTATTATTATTATTATTATTATTAATATTAATTTAATCATAAACTCATGATTAAGTAGAATTACTATATTTAATAGATTAAATAGTTTAAATAGATTTAATAGATAAAATATAATAATATTGGAATGTGAAAAATAAGAATTAAATTGTTGGAAAACATGTGGGGTCCATAAAAAGTAGGTTTGAGAGTTTGAATGATAAATGATATAAAAGGGGTTGGGGAGGGAAATAAAATGAGTTGGTGATATGGAGGTGTGGCGTGTTGGGAATTGAAAAAGTGGGGAGAGGATGGAGTTGTGGTTAAAAATGCTCTAATAGTAAGGAAAACTAAACATGAAACCAGAATATAATATATTATTGGGAAAATATTAAACGCGGGATTCTGAAGCAACTTGTCCCATCTGCATTGTATGCCATTGTATTGTACCAAAGTCTAGGGCATCATAATCTACTTGTGACTCCAAGGAATCATAAAGCCACGCTTTTAATTTTCCATCAATAGCTGTTAAAAATATAAATTGCAGCAAATAAAATAAATTATACACACACTACGATAGCGGAAAAAAAAAAGACCTTTGCAATCTATTTTCCACATGTTCATCCAGTACCAAAATCACTTGAGGCATCTTCTTCATTATCTGCAAATAAAATAAAATAAAATCCATGATCAAGAATAAATATCGATCCAAAAGAAGATTAACTTGACAATAAGTTTGTTGAATATGCACTTATAAGTTTTTGTGTACACCTCTGAAGATTGCATACAAGTTTTTGTGGCTTTAAGCAAGAATTGTAAATTCGAATGTTCAACTTATTCATTGTCTTCACCATTAAGCATATTCCTCTATTCAAACTAATCCATTTGACCAGGATTCTTTGTCATTAAATAAAATCAAACAGAAGAGATATATATAATTTTTGTTTAGTTTCAATTGGATAATTCATGCTATCAAGAATGTAAACAGAATAGTTCTAAATCTTCGAATGTCAATACAGGAAGAAAAAAATACAAGTAAAATAAAAATGAAGTTTTTGATACTTATTATCGGACTAAAGTCTACAAAGGCAAAGTTATCATATTCTCCAAGTTTCCTTACTCATTATTCTGACACTCTGTTATGTTAACTTCACATTAAAGTTAAGTGCTAGCATACAAGAATCCTTTGAGAATATAACATTAATAATTGTGACATAGCATTAGTTACACCGAGATCTCTGAGATTAAATTAATCTTTTACTTTAATAATCAAGTCCAAATATTCAAGAGTCAAAAACCAAAGTAAACAAGTTTAAGAGCTCATACTTCTTATAATCGGGACCATTAATAAGAGAAACCAGTGAAAAGGCATATCTCTTTACAAACTCCATGTCTATAAGCCACCGGGTACCTCCTTCGACTTGATATTACCCTGCACAATTACACGATGCAAGGTAAAATGTCACATACCATGCATCATCCAGGTACCACCACCAGATGCTTTACTAACGTTGATTTAAAAGTTAAGAAAAAAAGACTCCATGAAACACCCATTCAGTTGTCTGAGCTTCTTCTTATTTTTTTTGAATTGCAAGTCTCAATCTGATATATACTTTTGTGGGAGCACAATATGAGACAGATACATAACACTAGTATATCGTGAAATTACCCTGTGTACAAAGCTGATGCAACTTATTGTGTGATCAGACATAGATAGCCCCAGTAAGAACATGGCAAAAGATTAATTCCAACAATAAATGAGATTAATGACACGAGAAGCAAACCTGGTGGCGATAAGTGCGAGGACGAACAATTGCAGAACAATCTGAAGAGTGAGCACCTTCTCGAGGAATTTCCATGCGATTGGGATGTTGTTCGACCAGCAAATGTGAGAAACGAGGAAAGAGGCTTGAGGAAAGCTCCGTGGCCCAAATCAGGTGGTCGGTGCCCCTCTCGCGCAGCCATGGTTAGCTCCAATACGCCGTCCCACAGCCGCCGCTGCTGGTTCACCGTCCCACAGCCGCCATATGGTCGCCGAATCCCAAAATCTAAAAAGTGAGGGAAAATTAGGGCGGAGGTAGGTAATCATCAATTCACAAATTTAGGTGGGAAGAGAAGAGATTTATCTCCGGCTATACAGCAAAGAGAAGAAAATTAGGGCGGAAAAGAATTTGGGTGGGAAGAGAAGAAATTTATCATCAATTCATAGGTTTGAAAAATCTGCGATGAGCCAAAAGGGGTTAGGGTTTTTTGGTTTAATATTTATTGTTTTTTTGGTTTAATATATATATATATATATATATATATATATATATATATATTAAACCAAAAAAAAGTTAGGGTTTTTGGTTTAATATTTATTATTTTTTTGGTTTATATATATATATATATATATATATATATTGGTTTAATATTTAATGTAGATCGTCGGATGAGACACGCATCAATGGTTGAAACAACTTACATGAGCAAGACGGGGATCGGTGACATGGTAAACTACTTTTTACGGCTTCTCTAATGGAACCGCCGTTAAATGTCGTCACATTTACGGTGGTTCTAATGGAACCGGTGTTAAATCCAGCGAACTAATTTAAAGTATGAACTAATTAACGGCGGTTCTTAAGGAACCGCCGTGAATACTTGTTAATTCACGGTGGTTCTTTAAGAACTGCCGTTAGTTAGTTCAGATTTAACGTCGTATCTAAGCCAACTGCCTTAAAAAGTATGATTCTATGGCGGTTTTAAGAGAACCGTCGTTAAATTATGGATTTGTTTATGTTAAGAGTAACACAACCAATACAAAACCAAAAATAGTAAGAAGAGCAGCAATCAGATAGCAGAAACGAGTGGGAAAAAGTGCTTAACTTTTATTCCTCAAAATCAATTCGGATCGGCCTTAACTGGACCCTTTTTACATGTGCTTGACCTTGAAATACAAGCTTTTTCTCTCTAAGCTCTCTATGTTTCTCGCTCTAAAAATTGGGGATCATTTCTCTCTCTCTTGGAGAGGCTATTTATACTTTTCCATTGAAACCCTAATTGTACACCTGTCACTCTCCTATTGGTCTTCCATAATCTCTGCTCACGTGTCCATCGCCTCAACACCGTCTTCAGATATTTCTCGCCGACTTAATGCCGACCTCAGACATTTTTCACTTCGGATGGCCTCAAAGTCGTCAGTCTAATATTCAGCCCGGCTTGCTGGGATCATCGACTAGTTGAAGGACTGACTGAGATAGTGCACCCCTCACCCGAGCCCAAAACTCTCCAACATTTCTCTGCTCGACATCAACGGGTGGAAGCACTCAGCGTATAATTCGGACCGCCTGGCGTTCCCGAGTAAAATTCTGCTCGCCGTATGACCGAGCTCGGTGGCTCGGTGCATTTCTGCTCGGCACCACTAGAAGGGAGTGCTCGGCGAGTCGCGCCTAGCGTCTGGCATCCCCCGGGGAAAATTCTGTTCGGCCAGGAACCGTGTTCGACAGCTCGGCAATTCCCAGGTCAACACGCCTGGGTAGAGTACGCGCTACTCTGCTGGACGTCGGTTCTCGGGTCAGTTCGGCATTCTCGGCGCGGGCACTCGTCTGCTCGGCGTGGGTACTCGGCAAAGGACGCAGGTCAGCCAGCGCCTGCTCGGCGTCACCCTGCTCGGTACCTTCGGCATTTAGCCACTCTCCCCGGTCAGTTTAATTCGTTCGGCTCGGATCCTCCTTCGGGGTATCCGACCATCAACAAGCCCCTGAGCATGGAGTCGGACACGTGTGGCCGAGTTCAAGCTCATCGAACCCTGGTCGTCCATGGGAGCCGAGCCGGCTTGTGCACGAGATGCCTTGTCCCTTCAACCCTGTCCCGCCTGCAGTTTGACCATCTCGTGCTCCGTGACGGAAGCTTTTTCAGGTACCTTGTGTAAGCTTTGGCAGGTTCGTCCTTTTGCACTTTGGAATATTGCATATGATTCTTTTTCGGACTTTAGTGTTTCATTATTGATCATTTCTCCCCTCCTCCGTGAGATTAATCTTCACTTTCATACTCTCTCACTATCTTTCTTCATTCTTTACATTGAAGACTTTTTTTCTTTCAGCCTTCCCCTCGATCAAAAATATAACACCCTTCTTGGAGAAAGTTTGCTTGTTGTTCTTATCATGTGGTGTTTAGCCCAGCCAATTCTTTGTTTTCGCCGACTCCCAGTTCTATCCGAGTCTTTCCTGTCAAAGGTAATCTATTCTCTCTCTTGTTGAACCTTCTTGAAGTTCAGTGGCACTCTTCTCGGCAGATCAGTAATTCTCAACTCGGCAAGGACCGCTCGTCGCTTCGGCGTCGACGCCCGTGTCGATTTGAATCGTTGAGCTGAGCTCGGCAGCTTGGTAGTACTCTGTTCGGCAGAGTTGCCCTTTTCTGCTCGGTTATGCTATGTGTTGAGATTATAGTTTTTATTCGTGTTTTCCTGAGTTCTGTGTTTTATGATTCCAGTGTACTATCCTTACTTTGACAGAACCATGCCTCTTTCTGCACTTGATCGAGCCGCTAAGTTCCTGGAATTGAACACCAAGAAGCCGGCGAAGAAACCGGTTAGCTGGTGGTGGCAAGAGGAAGAAGAAAGCCAGCTCGTCAGCCCCGTCTGCTCCTCCCAGTTCACACCCAGCCCCTCAGGTCGGTGAAGGGAGCTCTCACGGTCGATCATGAGGAGGTCGTGTATGGAGGTCCTCGTCCTCCGTCGGTTCCTCGCGTGTACGATTATTCGGGGTGTTATGCTCCGAACACTGCTGGGGGGTCGTTTGCTGGGTACCCTTTCTCTGAGTTCTCAAAGAGTATGGCTCAAAGCTGGAGTCCGGGCTTGAATGATTGGGTGTCCGGCTTTGATGGGGATAGTCAGGTCGGGTTTGCTGAAATGAACTTCTGCCGGGCCTTTGGATCGATGAGTTGGCACGTCGAAGCTTTTCTGAGCTCCGGAAGGATCATGCTCGGCTCCAACGAGATCTCGCTGCTCTTCAGGAGACTCATGATCAGTGCACCACCCTCATCCTTGATCGTGATTCTTGGAAGACCAGGGCTCTGAAAGCAGAGCAGTCCGTCGAGGCGGCATTAGGGGCAACTCAGCGGACCTTATCTGATCTGGATGACTTGAAGGTCCAGCATGCCGAGCTGGTTCAGCGACATGCCGACCTGGTCAGTGCCCGTTCTCAAGAGATGGAGGAGGCATACGCCCGAGGAAAAGCTATGGGTGTCTGGAGGGGCGAGCTACCGATGTCGAGGAGTATAAAACCGAGACCCTTGGGCCAATGATGAGTGCCTCATATCTCTCCACCATGCAGGAGGCCCTCCAAATGCTGAAAGACGGGGCTTCTATTCCTGAGTTTGAGAAGCATATTGCTGAGAAAATGGTGGAGTATGGCATGGGGGGTGGTGAGGATGACATGGACGCTGATAGCGAGGAGCAGGGAGATGGTGATGATGAGGAGAATGGCGAGGACTAATTTGTGTTTTCTTACTTGATGTTTTTTTTGTACCTTGATGGCACGTCACTTTTGGGWGGCCAAACTTAATGTTTCTGAACAATTTCTGATCTGAATTTGAATCAGCTTGTTCTGGACGTCTTTTCCTTTCTAATGATTTGGTACTTAGTTTATTTTTATTTAATTTCCTTTGGTGGTTTTGATGATCTAAATATACATACATGTTGCCTTTTTTTTTTAAATCCGAACTCCAACTTGGAATGTCAAGGTCGGTAATTTTCGAGCTCGGCAATTCTGAGCTCGGCCTTCTTTGAGAACTTGTTCTCTTTTTCGTATCGAGTCAATTTTGAGTTTTGACTCTTTTTGAGCTCGGCATGTTGAGCTCGGATTTTTTGAGATCCTGCTCTTTTTAACGTGTCGAGTCAATTTTGAGTTTTGACTCTTTTTGAGCTTGGCACGTTGAGCTCGGATTTTCTCTTTTATCTTAAGTAAGCAGTGTTGCAATGAGGTTTGTATGAGTGAGATCGCCTTGATGAGGTCGGTCTATCACCCCATTTGGTTTTGGGCTTGGGAGCCCCTTGCTTTGTCGATCTGTACTCTTGATAAATAACAAGAACTAAAATTTTATTGATAATATTTTATGAGGTATACATCATTCCAAGGGTGTGCAAATTTCTTTCCGTCTAAGTATTCCAGATGGTAAGCCCCGTGCTGGAGGATTTCCGATATATTGAATGGTCCCTCCCATTTTGGTTTGAGGGAGCCTTGATTTGGTCCGAAAATGCGTTTGAGGACCAGGTCACCGACTTTGAAATTTTTGGCTTTCACCTTTGAGTTGTAGTAGCATTCGCTTCTTTGCTTGTAGATGGCATTCTTCAGTTCGGCATCCATTCTTCTTTCTTCGAGGAGGTCGAGTGCGGCTCGGCACGCCAAGTCATTTTTCTCTTCTTCGAAGTGTGCTACTCGGTAGGATGGCGTGCCGATCTCAACTGGTATGACCGCTTCTGACCCGAAGGCCAGTGAGAAAGGAGTTTCGTAGGTAGATGAACGTTCTGTTGTTCTGTATGACCATAAGACACCCGGTAGCTCCTCTGGCCAGCTACCTTTCAGATCTTCCAACTTCTTTTTCAGCGTGTATTTGAGGATCTTGTTGACCGCTTCAACTTGTCCATTCGATTGAGGGTGGTATGGTGTGGAGAAATTGTTTTTGATATTCAGTTCCCCGCAAAATGCCTTAAACCTCTTGCTTTCGAACTGCTTGCCATAATCGGATACTATTGAGAGCGGCACTCCAAATTTACATATGATCGATTTCCAGACGAAATTAATGATATTCTGGTCGGTTATAGATGCCAATGGTTCGGCTTCTGCCCATTTGGTAAAGTAATCCACCGCCACTACCGCATATTTTACTCCTCCTTTGCCCTTTGGTAACGGACAGATCAGGTCTATTCCCCATTTAGCGAACGGGCATGGCGAGTATATGGAATTGAGGGTTTCTGCAGGAGAGTTTATCTGGGGTGCAAACATTTGGCATTTTTCTCATTTCCTGACCTTCTCAATTGCGTCTTTCTTCAAGGTCGGCCAATAATATCCCTGCTGGATGAGCTTGTGAGCTAGTGATTGTCCTCCAGCGTGGTTTCCATAGATGCCCTCGTGTACTTAAAAACGATTGTATTACAAGAGAATGGTAAGACCACAGCCACAAGTTGGCTTGTTGGTCACCCTATTCTAACAATCTCCCACTTGACCTAAAGCCAACTATTCATATATCTAAGTCCCATCGACTCTCGATGTTTCTCGTGAACTGATATCGATAATGGCTTGGTGAAGGGATCAGCAACGTTGTCTTCAGAGGTGACACGTTCAACAACGACTTCACCCCTCCCTACAATCTCACGAACAAGGTGATACTTCCTCAATACGTGCCTGGACTTCGGATGAGATCTCGGTTCCTTGGCCTGCGCCACGGCACCGGTGTTGTCGCAGTATACCTGTACTGCATCGTCCGCACCTGGAAATACACCCAACTCTTGGATGAACTTCCTAATCCAAGAAGCCTCCTTTGCTGCATCACATGCTGCAATGTACTCAGTTTCGGTGACAGAATCAGCCGTCGTGCCTTGTTTAGA